>OZ025294.1:353619886-354209886 GCA_964019185.1 Maratus speculifer
AGTTTGTTCTCTCTTAAATTCATGCTGAGCTTTGCAATATTGTACATTTATTCATAGTTTTATTTATTTGCGTACCTTCATTGTATCCCCAGATTCTGACAGAGAAATCAATAAATCTATGCGATCAAGGCAGCATTTAGGGGAAAATTCATTATTCTGATCTGGTTGGCACAGTTGGCGATGAAATTCGAAAAGCACCAAAAAATTCCCCATTTAGCAAACTCTTTCAAGAATTCGAAGTGAGAATCTTATTAATGTTTGTTAATTTAATGTGTTTTGCGGGAGATATTCAGCGAAATCCTCTATGAGATCTGCGATCATACTTATCCACTTGTTTTTCTTTTCTTCTGCATTCATAAAAATTTTCATAGGCACATTCCGTTGAAAAAACAGTCAAAAGAGTCTGTTAAAAAATTTTCTGTGAAATTACAGAGAATTTAAGGGTAATTAATTATCTTAAGCTTATGTAAAAATTACAGACAGTAGAAAACACGAGATTCTGTTAAATTACAGAGAATTTATTCGTTAAATTTATAAAAGGTTTTATAAATTAACATCGTTAAAAATACCCAAGATTGGGTAAAATTTTTTTTGATGAAAATAATTTAATGTAGTTTTTAAAAATTAGTGAATCACCCAATCTTCAGTAAGATTCAAAGCTTTTTAATTTTTCGAGTAAATATGAACTGCTATATCATTTAATTTTTACACAAGTTGTTCTTAGCTGTCCTAGGGGTTGAACTCCAGATCTCTTGACGGTGGATGAACACATTACTGACTGATCCATAGGATCTATAGGATATCTACCCCCGGTTACAAAGTATTTCTTTTGTGATTTAGTAGAGGAAAAATCTATTGTATTTGTGTTCTTCAAAGATTTCGTTTCAAATATATTCGTTAGAAAAGCCAAAAACTGTTTATTAGATGCAATTATGTAAACATGTAGCACCTATATACCTCGTTCAGTCCGTCCGTCCGTTTGTTCACCTTTACGTCAATCCGCATATAACAGCGCAAAACTTAGTTAACCGAATGGTGTGAAATTTAAAATATATAATTATTACATAATTTTCTCGAGTCATTTCAAACTTCAATAAGATCGGGTATATAGTTTGATTACTGAAACAATCAAAAGTATTCTGTTACGTTACAGCCAATGGAAAAAAATAGTTTCAAGAGACTTTAATGATGCTACATTCTTTTGAGCATAATGAAATTGAAATGCATCTACGAAATATACAAAAAAAATACATTATGTACAATATGCGGTGCAAAGACTATTTATTATTCCTTTACAGAGTCACACAAAAGTATTCCATTTCATAATGGTACAGGGGGAAACATTATTTGGAACGCATTTCAAATATATTAAAGTTTTTCACATCTTTTGAAACTGATATGCATTACTAAAGTTTATTGCAAAATACTTCCTGTATAACAGAAAGCAGATAGTATTTACAGGTACACTGTAAAAAAAAAATTCATGAGGTTACTAAAAATTTCTTAGTAAATTTGTATTCCACAGAATTTTTTAGTAACCATTCCAAACTTTTTTTTTGCAAGTGAAACAAATCTTTCTTTTGTAAACTGAACAAAAGAATTTTTTGTATAACTAACTTAAAACTTTTTAGTATGAGTCAGCAAGTAAATTTTAGTAATAGCTCCTAAATTACTTTTAGTAACCATTACCCACGGATTCTTAGTAGCTAGTCCAAACGCAATTTTTGCAGTGGTAGATTTCCGGCAACGCTTCAATAGATCGCAGCATCAAACATTACTACCTGCGCAATTTTGATTTCATAACCCCTTTACTTAACGAATAGTTACACTACATACACTCGGTACGTCTTTGGTGGTATCGAGCTTCGAACCCGAGGCCTTTCAGTCTGGAGCTCAGTGCTATGACCAGTAGGCCATCACACCAAGTGAGTCTTAGTAATAGCTATTAAAAATATAAAACTATTAACACTATTCATTGCTAGCTTTTTTTTAGTAACTCTTACAGATTTTCTTGTAACTGAGTAAGATTACTAAAATTTTTATAGTAATTACAAGGATCACTAAATATTTTTAAGTAGATCGACCCCTTTTTTTGGCAGTGTACGCACAAAAGATTTCGGATACTTGTATCTAATGTACTGCATACTATTCCACTGAAATCTGAATATTTTTAAAACTTCGTTGCACCCTAATTGCTACGATCGACATGCAGTTTCCGATTTGTTTTAATTTTGTAGTGTTTCTTTACTTTGGCGGTCATAAGGTTTTTCTAGATGCATTTTGCAATACATACAAAAATAGCCAAAGTCGGAAAATGTTCTTCAAATGTTACAAATGTAGTGCGTTCGCACAATAACTAGTTTTGTAAATCTTCATATTTTGGTACAATAGCTATTACACACTTATACAAAAATGCACGTATACAAAATTAATATGTTTAATATTTTTAATATGACGTAATACCGTGGCAGTATAGAATATTTACGTGTCACGGGATATCACTGAAATAATGACATATGATGGGATTTAATAAAATAATCACAATGGCAACCTAGAATCATTTCCTATTATGTGATATCATTGAAATAATAAAAAACTATAATATAATGATATTTATTGCATTGATTAAATGAATATATTCTTTTTAATAATTAATATGATACGAGTTAATAGAATGAATATTATTAATTTATTAATATTATTAATATTATTAATATATTTTTATTAGGATTTTTTAATGTTTTCATTCGATTCTCATAAAAATTTAACTAATTCGACAATGGCTATATATTAGATTGGCTATATATTTAGATAGAATGGCATATATTAGATTTTAGAACATTCGGATGGGTACTTTTTCCGCTGTTGTATGCGGACAGGCGGGCGAGCGGGCCAGGCGACGATTATTGGTGCTACGTCTTTTATAATTACGAACGCACCTAAAAAGAAAAATGACTTTTATAGTGTTTAAGGAAAATTTAATTTTCAGCTTCAGCTGAAATTTGAAAATGCAATATTTTCAGTGATGAATTACCAAATCACCATATTTTATTAGCAAATAATTTTACAATCATGTTTTTTTTTCTTTTTTAATATTAAATTATGTATATATATAAAACCATTAATTGTAAAACAATATATATCAACAAAAAATGAAAAAATTATTAGAAGGAATATTTGGAATTTGCAGAACTATTAGTAAACTGGTCTGGACACTCGTTGGACCAAATATTATAGAACTACACATAAAGTGTGTAATTTCATCTTCGCATCAGCCATGAAAAGCAACGAATTTGGGGTTACCAACACACATAAAACCAAAATAAAAAGGAGAAAAACAGTAAGTATAAATCATAATGATATTATTAAAATGGATAAATAAGATAAAAACGCACTAGAAACTAATGTTTAGATACAGGGTGTCCAGCAAATAACACCCTGATTTCAAAATTAAATTTCTCAAAAACTAAGATCGGTAGAATTATGCGATAAGCGGTTTGTTTGTCAGGTAAGCTGTAAAAATCTTATACAAAAGTTTCGAACAGTGAATATTTTGAAAAGATTGTGTTCTGATTGCAAATAATACTGGAGTTGACATTTTTCTTGTTTTAGATTGTTTGTAGAGAATGAGTTTTTCAGTGTACAGTACCATATTTAACGATTTTTCGAACTTAATTTTTGAAATTTCGAAACTTTTTTTTCCAAAAATCGTTAAAATATGGCACTGTATGCCAAAAATTTTGTTCTCTGCAAAAAAAAAAAACTAAAACAAGAAAAAAGTCAAATCAGGCATTATTTTAATTAGAACACAATCTTTTTAAAATATTCACAGTTCAAAACTTCTATATAAGATTTTTACAACTTACCTAATAAACAAACTGTTTATAACGCATTATTATTCTAGATCTTCGTTTTTGAGAAATTTAATTTTGAAATCAGGGTGTTATTTGCTGGACATCCTGTATGTAAAAAGAGGATGAAAATATAAAGAGAAGGTAAAGAACAATAAAGATAAAAATTGAAATTAATTTCATTTAATTTGATTATGCTAACTTAAACTCAATATATTAATGTCAGATAAAAGAATTCATAAAATGGATAATTAATGTATGCATTTTATACACATAGAAATAATATTTTAGGTTCAAGTTGTTGATAGTTAGATTCAAGTTAATCTTTAACATTATTTATTAAATTATATTAAAAAATTTAATTAATATAACCATACAGTTATTTATGCATGTGTATTAATTCAACATCCAGTATAAAATATATTGTTTGAATTTAACACATGCCTTACTCCCTCAATTTTTTTTAAATAAAATTAACTATTGCGTACCATCCAGACTATATATACCGGGTGTCCCAAAAATGACTGATGGATTTTAAAATTCAATAACTTGCAAACGGTGACAGCTATTTAAAAAAATTTTGCAAGAGTGTTATGTTTAATGTCAGGAGTTTTTTTTTACCGTAATTTTTTATTTTAGTTCGCATCTCAAACAATAGGTGGCGCTGACGGCGATTGAAGGCCAGGTGATCAGTGCTGAGTGAAGCGTCGACCTGGCCTTCAATCGCCGTCAGCGCCACCTATTGTTTGATATGCGAACTAAAATGAAAAAAATACGGTAAAAAAAACTCCTGACACTATACATAACCCTCCTGCAAAAAATTTTTTAAAATAGCTGTCACCGTTTGCAAGTTATTGAATTTTAAAATCCATCAGTCATTTTTGGGATCCCGGTATATACATATATATGTGTGTAAATCTACTGTGTAAATAGCTTCAGTCAGTTATATCAGTCCTAAATATGATTTTTGAATGCAATCCTAAAAATTTCTATTCTTAAATGGCATTAGTAGAAAGAGCAATTAGAAACATGCTTCATACGTTTATTAGCCTTTCTCAGAAAGATGATTTGAAAGATTTTTACAAGCTTTCGAACATCACCAAAACGATTATCTTTATCCAGAAACACTTTTAATGCAAGGTCACTGACTACGTACGTAATCACATTTTCGTTAAAGAATTTGTTTTATTTTATTTTTAGTTTTTTTTTTTTTTTTAAATAACATATTAAATTAAAATATTGAATTTTACACCGGATTAACTTATTAACATAATATTTTTTTTCTTTAATTGAGTGATTTCATGTAAATGTTAATGAAATTTCAGAAAAACACTTCGTAAAATTTCAAATGCAACCTTATATACAACCTTTCTTTTTCCATTTACACAAGGTAAGCATATAAATCTTAAGAACTTATCTAACATTTCTATGGAATTTTTTATTTTTAATGAGCTATATACACTGTATAAAAGACAGATTTTTTTAATCTGAGTAAATTTACTAATTGCTTCTGATTCACTCAAAATTCCAAAAAACATTCTTTTATCTTTAAAAACCCCCACAAAAGAATTTATTTCCAAAATTTAATGATGAATTCAAAAAAATAAATTTTCATTATTGCCCGTATTTTCCGGAAACTTTTGAGTACTGCTTTTACAATGCATTAATAAAATCTCTCTACTTGGAAAATCGGTTTTTCCCAAGATATCAGTTATTTTTTTCCCTTAACCCACATAGCATGCATGGTCACAGTGACGTCACTGTGAGTCACTGTTTTGGTCACGTCACATCTGTGACCAAAATGCCACCCCTCAGTGACGTCACATTGTGACTGAAATGTGACGTCACATATGTGACCAAAATGCAACCACTTAGTGACGTCACATTGTGACTCAGTGGTGACCTTCTTAAAAAACTTCCAAAATCTGTTATTTATTGTAAAATTACACTTTTTTGACACTTAAAAAATATATTGTGACATCATTGCTATGTCACTGCATGTAATGCACGTCATGTCACATTTATGACATAAAAACACCATATTGTAAAGCTGCAGTATAACAAAAATATGAACTTAAAAAAAATCTCAATAATCTTAAAAAATTTCCACATATAAAGAGAGAAATAATTTGAACTGTAATTTAAATAGGCCGTGTAAATGTATTTCGAGCTTGAATGAGATTGATAATCTTACATTTTTTTTTATTTAATATTTAGTAATTTATTTTTCGACATTTTGGAAAATGATTAAATTTTTTCCTGTAATAACAGAACTACAAAGAATCACTTACGCAAGGGCAATTATCCATTTTCCGTACCAAATATGCAAAACTTGTTTTTCTTGTCAGAAATCTTGTATAAATCGGGCTATGAAATGTCATTAAAATATGCAATTATATATTACATAACGTTTTTATCATTTCAAAACATTTAAATAATTTTAAACATTAATGTATGGATGTGTATCTAACATTTCAAATCAAATGCGTAATTTGTTATCCTTGACAGTGAAAATGTATGCGTAAATATAGAAAAAATATTTGTATTAAAAAATGGATGTATTACACATAATTATTAATTAGGATAGACTGAAAAAAGATTTTTAGACCGAAATCGAGTCGAAAGACACAAATAAAAAGCTTTTACCCTCTATAACGCCCCTTTTTTTGTACTAAGAAGACATTATTTAGGTTCACATGTGATACAAACTTTATTTTAAAACAAGTTTTTTTATTATTAGCGTTAAATCTATTATTTTGAATCTTTAAAAACTTAAACAAAATTTCATCTAATAAACTTTAATTGTGATTATTATTAACTATTATTTACAAAAAAAGAAAAAAATGATTTTACAATTCATTTTAACTTGAATTGTTTTGAAACTAATAAAAATAAGAAATAAAAATACATTAAAAAAAATTTCAAAAAAAGAAAAAAAAAATTGATCAGAATCACTCACTCAGTTCAATGAGATAGCCCAAATACTCTGCGCGTGCTGACTTATATTACGTTTCGCCTTTTGATTATTAATCTTTTCACTTTCGGTTGTTCATGAGTTTACATGTTACAATTGATTAAAATTTGATAACTATAAATTTTCTTCCGAAATTTTGATAGATAAAACCAAACATTGCCACACATTTCTTCATCAACATTCGTCAGATGATGAAATGTGTTATAGAAATCGATTAAGGAGGAAGATCTTAACCCTTTCGGTATTGAATTTTTTTTTTCCAACTTTGGGGAGGGGGTGGGGAATTACTTTTGAGCTAACAAAATTAAAAGTAGCTATCGAAATCACAGAAGTTACGGTTTGCTGAAATTTAATGAATGTGTTTTTTACAGAAATCTAACGAATGGAGCTATTTTGCGTGTTTTTTATAATATCATAGTCAAAGGAAGAAATTTTTAAGACGTTTGGAAAATGTCGTAATACAAAAAGATTAAACAAACATAAAATATTTAATAGTATTTTTTATCTTTTATCACAAATTACTAATTAGGAAAAAGAGTCCCTAAATTTAAAGAGTGAAACATATGTTTGAATTAAAAGAAACGCCAATAACATACAACCAAACTTTTAAAAAGTATATTATGACGATACTCCAATTAACATCGGTTTTATGATTAAAAATTTTTTTGAGCAATCCAGGATGATTTTATCCAAATCCAGGTAAATGTTAACTCAAAATTATTTTTTCTCAAATCAAATATATTTTATATTAGATTAATTTTAAACACGATTATTCTATTCTATTTTAAAGACTAAGCAGCATAGAAACTTAAAATTTGGAATTGTATAGTATTTTACATATCTTTACAACCTCTACCTATTTTTAAGTAAGTACCTGTAATTTATTTACTTATTTTTAAATGTTTTATTGAAATTTTATCATAATTTTTGTGTTTTATGGCTTAATTGCTTGAAAAAAATATTTTCATCTGTAAACTTGATTATTATTTTAAGTTCAATTTGAAGTACGATATTGTAAGATATGTATTATTAAGGGGATATGTCTAATACATTTTTTATAACGTTATGTGCGTTACACGTGTATGTCATTGAAAATCCTTAAATGGTATTATCTTTTAATTAAAGTAACTTCTAATTATGTGTCATTAAAATTATTTAAAGGAATATGTAAACAAAGTGTCATATAGTTTTTCTAAAAAAGATCTTTAAAAACTTCCTGACTAAACAATTACGGCTTCATTTATATATATATATATATATATATATATATATATATATATATATATATATATATATATATAGTGCGTTAAAATCAAGCAATATCGAGCTCTAACCGGTGATCTTCCCCCTTAAACGAGTACGTCGAATAATCAGATATATAATGTAAATTATTTTTTAAAAACTCGGATTTCTAATTTCTATTTCTTTTTAACTGGCTTATATTTCTACTAATCGTCCTCCCCACTAGTTGCTTTTTCAATCTTTAGTTTCTTGCCCATTACCTAGAACTGAATTTAAATAACTTAGAATATCTGTGAATTTCCTGAACGATTAAATGTAAGATCATTCTACACAGAAAAATACATATATTCTTTCGCGCTGATTACCTTTGCAGTAGCACTATTATTATTTTGAAAACTTCTCTAAACTTTGCCGTAAAAATTCTTTAATTTGATAGTATTAACAAATCACTCCGAAAAAAAAATTGCAAGGTTCAACAAAGTGCAGGAAAATCGAAGTTCCCACATCGATCTGCTTTTAAAACGCACGATAAAAGGCTATCATCTGTGTTTAACCAATTCTGGAATGAAAAAGGGAGAACATTATCTATCTCAAATCGATTAAAAACAGATGAGCGCCTCTAAGTCGACATTTGAGGTATTAAATGGACAGACGACAGCTGTTCTGAAAAGCTTTATTTTTCTTAGTTGAAAATGATTGATCAGGCTATCACATTACGAAGAATGTAATGTAGTCGAAAGTTCGCAATCATAAAATTTTACTTCTATAAAAATTTTGTATGGCGTTAGGTTCAGATTTTTAGGTAGATTTCGTATGAAATACTACCTATTGCATTCGCACCAGTTTATATATATATATATCACATTTTTATGGACACGATAACTTCTATAATTCCTCACCAATCTCCACCAAACTGGTACATAAAATCAAAGGGGATAAAATCTCGGCTAAGTTCGTTAATGGGCAAAATCGGACTAAGGGGGTCGAAATAGGGGACGTTTTTGTGAAAAGAGAAAAAAAAACCACAACTTCTTAATAAAAATAGATATCGAATCAGTTTAAAGTTTATATTGCTTCTAAATAATGGGCCAAACGTTTATGCATGACAGATTTTTGATAAAGTTAAAAATGGGCTCAAAAGGCGAAAAAAATGGGGGTTTTGGGAGAAAAAAAAATCATAACTTTGTCAATTCTCAAGATATCAAATCCATCTAAATTTTTTATAAATAGTCTCAAAATTATCTAACACTTTTGTATTTGCAAGTTTTTGATAGGACTAACTCTTACCGGTAAAAAAAATTAAAAACTAAAATAAAAAGGGTTTTGGAAAAAGAAAAAATCCATAACTTTGTCAATTCTTAAACTATCAAATCCAATTAAATTTATTTTACATCTTCTTAATAATATCTACAACTTTTGCATTGACAAGTTTTTCATAGGATCAATCCGTGTAGCAAAAATAAATTAAACATAAATTGGAGTTGGAGAAAAAACCTCTAATCCAAACTGCTTACATTCTGAATCGTTTTTTAAATTCATTTTTTATTTTAAACGCATCCAAATGGCAGATCCTCTTATTTAGGAACTATCGAATGTGAAACATTGGCCAGAGTTTTGATAAAGACAGAATATATTTCAAAAAAGGCTGTCAAAAAGGGTATTTTGAACAGAATTTCGAGAAGTTATCGTGATTGAAAATTTGAGGAAGCATTGAAATAACAAATTGCGTTTTTTCTGACTCATTTTTAAATTCAGTTTTGCTCTCAAACTCATCCAATTGACAGGTTCTCTTATATAGAAGTGTGTAATGGCCCGCATTGTTGTTTTTTGATAAAGGCTGAGTATATTTTTAAAAATGCTGTCAAAGGGGGCACTCGCGCAAAATTTCCCGAAGCTATCATGATTAATAATTGAGGTTGTATTCAAAATTGGTTTTTTTATAACTCATTTTTAAATTCAATTTTGCTCTCAAACGCACTCAATCGACTGTCTTTTGTTATTTAGGAACTATACAATGTACCGTATTAGTCGATTTTTTTTAATAAAGTCAGAATTATTTCAAAATATGTTGTCAAAATGGACATTTGATCCGAATTTAGCTTAAGATGATTCTGATAAAACCATGCTAGTCCTTACAGAAAAAGGAAATTAAAAATTTCTCAAAAGAGAACAAATAAAGTTGTTAAACTGGGTTTATCTGTAATCAAATTTATTTTTTGTTGTTGAAATGAGAACTCTTCGAAATCTACCTCCGCCTATAGGCCAAGCCGACAGGGATTTTTTAATTTAGTTTAGCATGAAATAAGTTTGGATCTAATTCAAAAAACCTAGTGTATCTGTGAATTTACGGAGCAATTAAATGAGAAATTATTCTACAAAAACTTACTTACACTTCTCAAAAAAATTAGGTAGCAAACAAAAAGTGTAGAGAACAGTGCGATATATCCAAGCAGGGGGCATAAAATTGAGAGTTACATGTGTATCAGTCCGCAATTAAGAAAAAAAGATGAAAAAAATTGCAAAAGAGCTTTTATTCTTTGAAACGATGGATGGAATGTGAAAAGATGGCATAGGACAACAATTTGGTTATATGTAAATGACAAAAACGTATAGTTTAGGAATGGCATAAGGTATTTAATATGACATGTAGTCCTTTCGAATAGATAAAACAGTTGCACATTTGTTTTACATGGATTCGATAACATTATCGATAAGTTTTCGGGGAGTACTGTTCCACACCTGAAGAATTGGAATCTTCAAGGCCCGGACAATAAAAAGACCGCAGTCTCGCTGCAATGCGTCGTTCGAGTGTGTCTCAAACAGTGTTGGGTATGAACGCGCTCACTGAACGAAAACTCACGAGTTTCGCTCACTATTTGTGAACTTTGAACTGAACTTCGCTCACTATTTTATAAACGAGTTTGAATTGAACGGAAACTCAAAAATAGACGAGTTTGAACGAAATTTACGTTCAAATTTACGTTAACTTTTTTCATAATTTATTTAAAATTTTTCCAGACCTTAGTACACCTTTTCCCTCTTTCAAATGCCATTTAGAGGATTACACAAGCATCAAAACGGGTTAAGTCTGGATATCACTTCTCTGGGTAGTATCCTAGTCTTACTTCTTCTGCAGACTCGGGTCGCGCCGAACCGGACCTAGGCTGTATACAATTTCGCCAAAAATAGATATATGCAGTAAACTCTCTGTACAAGGTGGACTGTGTAAGGCCGAAATATGTCTAAATCGGAAAGACTGAAGAAATCGGAAAGATTTTAAAAGAAAGCATAAACATCGCAGCCTACGGCACTTCTGCATAAATGGAGATTATAAACAGACGAAGGTAAGTTTTTTTGGCCAGAACTCTTCCGTAAGGGTAAATATCAATGTATTGTAGAAATGTACTCGGGGTCGGGCCGGGTTCGGTGCAAAATTTCAACTTTTTTTCCGGGCCGGGCCAAGCTCGGGTCTTGTTTTTAGCTATTATATCGGGCCGGGTCGGGCATTGTTTTTAGCTATTATATCGGGCCGGGTCGAGCCTTGATTTCAGCTATTATATCGGGCCGGGTCGAGCCGCTAAATTTTCTCTACGAGTCGGGTTGGGCTCGGGCCGAAATTTTTATTTTAATATCGGGCCGGACATTTTTTTTCTATGGATCGGGCCTGGAAATTTCCGTCCGTGCATACCTCTATCTTACATATCGAATAATCAAATGATTAGTTCACAAAATTTTGTAAATTTGGACAATAATATCCAAACATAAAATAAAAAGAATATTGCCCAGTTAAATTGATGGCATTGAGCTCACAGGCTACGCATACTAGTTGTACATTACAGCCTTGTAGTTTCGTTAATTCCGTTCGAAAAAAAAAAAATTAAGAAGGGGAAACAGCTCTCCCCTTTCTCTTTTTTTATGCTTAATCATTGAACCTCCTAAACTATCAAGTACATGCTTTATCATATTAAAAAATCTATATCCAAAATTCAGAGCAAATCGGATAATTCTTAATAAAAACCCATTTAGTATTTATATAATTTAAGAGGAATTATTCCCCTCTTTTATACTTAACTATTAAACTTCCAAAACTATACAGAGACTTGAACGAAATCTGACAATTTTGATTGAAAAATCCATTTATACAAGTTAAGGGGAGGGGCATTAGAGCCCCCGTTCCCCCCTGCTTATACTTATTCAATGAACAAATAATAACAGCCACGGACTCGCCTCATCAGAATGATCCTATATCTAAATTTTGAACGAAAACTGTTAATTCTGCATGAAAATCCCGTTTATATCAATTAAGGGGAGGGGCATGAGCCCCCCGTTCCCCCTGTTTATACTTATTCTATGAACACCTAATAACAGCCACGGTATCGCCTCATCAGAATGATCCTATATCTAAATTTTGAACGAAAACTGTTAATTCTGCATGAAAATCCCGTTTATATCAATTAAGGGGGGGGGGGCATAAGCCCCCCGTTCCCCCTGTTTATACTTATTCAATGAACACCTAATAACAGTCACGGAATCGCCTCATCAGAATGATCCTATATCTAAATTTTGAACGAAAACTGTTAATTCTGCATGAAAATCTCGTTTATATCAATTAAGGGAAGGGGCATGAGCCCCCCGTTCCCCCTCTTATACATATCGAATGAATTCCAAAAACTAATCAGGGAAGCGCCTTATCAGGATATACCTATATACAAAATTTCAAGTGGATCCGATATTTTTATCATGAGTTATCGCGTTACGCACGTACGAACGTACGAGAACGGACGGGCACATAAGCTCTCAGGCTATGATAGCCTGTGAGCTAAAAAAGTGAACTTTTTAGTGAACTTCGTTCACTTTTACAAATGAGTTTGATTTGAACGAGTTCGTTTGAAAATTTTTGAATTTGAACGTGAACTAAAATCACTTTTCAGAAATTGAACGTGAGTTTGAGTTAGTTCGTTTATTTTGTGAACGTGCCCAACACTGGTCTCAAACAAGCTCGATTGGATTCAGGCCAGGAGAGCATGTTGACTATCCCATATGCTATATTGTTTCAACTTCAAGCATGTTCTCCACAAGACGAGTTGTATGCGGTTTGACATTATCATGCATGAAACAAAAAAGGAAATCATCAATTACTGCAATGCAAAATGCGACATGATGTCTCGGTATCTCGTTTGTATAAATTCGGCTCATCAAAGAACCATTCCGAATTGTATGCAGGCTCATATGTCCACCTAAGTTGATTCCTGCCCAAAGCATCAACGTTCCTCGTCCTATGATCGTGTTGTGATCATTTATGAACGAATGTAGGATTATTTTGAGTGTCCCTTTCACCTTCCCTCCCACCAGTGGCGCAGTCAAGGGTGTGGTTTTGGGGTTAAAACCCCTCCCAGAACTAAGAAAGATCGCTATAATTGCCGCTTATATGAATCAAAACTAAACTTAATATTTAAATATTTTGGTGCATTTTGGAATCCGCCGCTTTACTGAAACAGATTTCATTTAATAAAATGATTCGTTTAAATGGCGGAAATTCTACTTAAAACTGTGATAGTGCATATTACATGGATTAGTTAAGTAAAAATTGGTTATTTGAACTAAATCACTTTTCTGCGACTCATTCGACAAAAAAGATTTCCTGCCACACAGATGCTCTTTCAATTTAAGTATTATACAGTAAATATTCTAATTAGTACTGACTCTTTTAACCGGCGATTCAAATAACCGGCAATCACCTTTATCAGAAACTCAACCCCCCCCCCCCCCCCCCCACACACACACACACGCACATCTAGACTGAATCGGAACTCGACTGTAAATAGTCGATGTCTTGTTGATGTCTACCTTTTCACGTGTCTTGGAATAGATTCCAAAGCCAATGCATTGACATTTCTTGTGACTTCAATAGCGTCCGCTACACTTCGTTGTAACCCCGGATTCAACTGCCCCGATAATACGCCAAGCTATGGATTTCTGTAATTTTGACTTCTAATTTTTGACGCCATAAAATTTGATTTGCATGTGAAGTTTTCTTCATCTGTTTACTATTACGGTTTGAATTACGGCTATTTCAATTTATGTTATTTATCGGTGTAAATATTTGCACAATTTTGTTAAAACCATGTGCTCCCCTAATTGTTTTGAGTAGTGTATATTCTTTCGCACTGATTACTTTTGCCGTAGCACTATCATCATTTAGAAAACTTCTCTAAGCTTTGCCGTAAAAATTCTGTAATTTGATAATATTAACATCTCACTTTGAAAAATGAAAAAATTGCAAGGTTACGCAAAATGCAAGAAAATCTAAGTTTCCTAAGTTTCGACCTGCTTTAAAACGCACCATAAGAGGCTGTTATCTGTGTTTAACCAATTCTGGAATGAAAAAGGGAGAACATTATCTATCTCAAATCGATTAAAAACAGATAAGCGCCTCCAAGTCGACATTTAAGGTATTAAATGGACAGACAACAGCTGTTCTCAAAAGCTTTATTTTTCTTAGTTGAGAATGATTGATCAAGCTATCACATTACGAAAAATGTAATATAGACGAAAGTTAACAATTATAAAATTTTACTTCTTTGCCATGAAATTTTTGGACGTTATTTAGGTTTACCCTAGCACGAATCCTATTGAAAATGAAGTTTCTACGTTTATAACACTTTCCAAAAGTTTGAAAAGTGCTTATGCATTCGGTTTGTCTGTCCGTCTGTCAGTCTATCCGTCTGTCCGTCTTTCCGCGCTCTAACTCCTGTAAATATACTCGAATTGTCCTGAAATTTTATATGTTATTAACGTTTACCCTAGGATGAGCCCTATAGAAAATGAAAATTAGTTTATTGAAAATTAGTTTATTTACAGGGAGAATCAAAAATTGTCCGTTACATTATGGCCTATGGGAAAAATCGTTCCAAAGGCATTTTAAAGATGTTACACCCTGTCAAACATATTAAATTTTACATGCATTTAAGAGGTGCACTAAAATATGCATTCTATAAAATATGCGGTGAAAATATAGCTATTATTCATTAACAAGGCCACAGAAAAGAATTTAATTGGATAATGGTAAAGGGGGGGGGGGGGACAGTGTGCGACATTTTTTTAAATATAATAAACTGTTTCATGAGCAAAATTTCTATGTGTCACTGAGGCTTAATATAAACTATACGATACTATCTTGCATAATATGAAGAACATTGCATTTACAGGGACACACAAAAGATTTCAAATAGTACGTTCCTTCCGACGGACTGCATATGTTTCCGGTGATGGCTGATGGATGGATGTAATATATTTTAATTATAATATACGCATTTAAGTTTCACTAAATCTCTGTACATTATAAGGGTGTGTATAAATGTTATAGTTGATTTACAGGGCTACCCAAAAGAGCTCGCCAATGTTACTGAGTATGAACGTAAATTACTTAAAGGTGGTTCTTAAATAAGGTATACATTTTTACGCAGAACTGCATTCAATTTGCAAAGAAATGTTTGAAAAATATAGATAAAATGATATACAACCACGCAAAGAATTGTATTCATGGACACCCATGAATGATAATTTATAACAATGTGATTTCAGTTGTTTTAAGAGTATTTTAGTTCAAAATTAATTTTAGCTTCTTACTGACGTGTAATAAAGGTACAAGGTAAACTACAGAGCTGAACAAAAGTTTTCAAGTATGTTTCTCATTTATTAATACAAATTGCTCAAAAAGAAATTTTAAACTTTTTTCTTGCTAAACTAAATTTTTCCATTATATAATATATATATATCAACTGACACATCAAATACAGGGCTGTTCAAAAGTATTGGAATACATACTTGGCTATATACTCTTATTTCCCTAATTAAAGAAGTTTTGTTAAAAATTTCATGTGTTGGAAAGTGCTTCATAATCTATGTTTAACGCATGATTTTTCTTACTTGTCAATTTACTACTTTAGCGTGAAAGAAGTTTGGATCGAATTCAAAATATTGTTACTTGTACAGGAACAATGTACTCAATTTTTACGATTGCATTTCACTAACATCCTATTGGATGTGAATAAATTGTATTTGATTATATTTATAATTGGAATGCTGAACAAATGGGGAGAGGGGCCATTCGAATCGTTGCGACATTATTCAAATAGAATTGATGGTCATTCACATGTGTAGTGTATGCATAAACAATATTTTCACACCTTATATTTTAAAAAGGAGAAAATTTTTAGCTCCGTCAATTCTAAATTAAGTACGTTAATTAATAAAAATACTTTTTTTATTAGTACAGAAAAAAAATCTTTTCATAAACTTAGAAACTTAGTATATTATTTTTTTAAACTTTAAAATGAATTTAATAACTCCAACTTAACCTTTCTGTGAGTCCTGAGACAAATGTTACACGATGGCCCACAAAAACCGGGTTAAAATTACTACGCAATATCTCCAAAGATGTATCAGTCTACAGATAACGGTCGACTCTCGTTAATTCGAACTCGTCGGGACCACAAGAAATGTTCGAATTATCCGAAGTTAGAATTATAGGAAATATGAAATGAAACCATGCTTAATATAATACTATTACAAAGGAATTAATGTTATGGTGTTTTTTTTTTTATTTATTTAGTCTATTATCATTAGAATATGACTTAATATTAAATTAGAATGTATAAATACATAAACTAATTAAAAGATTAGAAACAAGCATAATGGAAGAAAAATTTAAAGTGTCACTGATGGACAAACGGGGCACTAAGAAAGTGGATATCAAATGCATTGGATTATATGTATACTCGTTCGGAACAATTTTCACAAAAATCGAAGAAAGGTAATTCAAATGATCTGAAATCCGTGAGAAAGAAAAGAAAAATCAAAAATCAAAATTCTCGAAAGTTCGAATTAAACGAAGTCAAGAGAAAATGAGTTCGAATTAATGAAAATTTTTAACGTTATTCTGCCATTGAAAATTTCGGTACTTCATGTTTAGTTCGAATTAAGCGAAGATTCGAATTATCCGATTTCGAATTAACGAGAGTCGATTGTACATCGTTTCTTATTATATGGGTGATTCTACGATAAGAGGTTTCAAGCACATAGAGGATACGGCCAAAAAGAAAAGTTTGAGTTTGATCAAAAACCTTTAAATTATGATTTTTGTCCCATTTGTTTTCCTTTTCATATAAGGGCAAGTCACTTTATACATATTTTATAACTTTTTCTGGTCAGTGACTCTCTCCGCTGGCAGTTATCTTGACGGGGGAAATACAGTAGGGTTCATGACATTTTCATGATAAATTCAAATTTTTTTATTGTTAGTTTTAGTTAATTTATTATTAGTTTTGGGGTTAATTGTATATTTCACTTTAATTATTACTGTATTGTTTAATTAGGGCAGTGAATGCAATTGAATTAAGTAAATATGATAAGTTTTATGACTTATCAGGGGAGATACACGATCACCTTGCGAAACCACTACACCACACGGTTGCGTCGCAACAACTAAAAATGGCGATGCTTAAATGGCTTGTGCGTTTAGTATTGCTAACTTCAAGCCGATAGATGTCCTTAAGCGCTACTTCCAATATAGCCATCCTTGAATTTATATTTGTTTCAGCAGAACAAAATTTGACAAGGTAGATACACAAAAAAATCGGGACAAAAGTTAATTTTAAAAATTATTTGAAATTAACAAAATTATTTTATTTTTTAACCGACTTCAAAGAGGAGGTTATGATTTCGACCTGTATGTATTTGTTGTTCACGCATAACTTTTGCAAATATGAACCGATTTTGATAATTCTTTTTTCGTTTGAAAGCGTATGAGGCCCATGTGGTCCCATTCGAATTTCATAAAAATCTGATAATTAGAACTTTTTTAAAAATGAAAACTTTAAATTTCAAATTCATTTTGAAGCAATCGACCAATTAGAAGTGCTCTTTTTTGCATGCTTTCATGTTACACTTATATAGACATATGATCTTTTCACTGTTAAAAGTTTGAAGTTTTTGCTGCATCGTCACTCCTCCGTTTTTATGGAATATCTCTATTTTGACCAATGAGAATTCACCATAATACAATGAAGTAATCATTTTCTATAAAAGCGATGGATAGACGATAAAGTGAAAGTTTCAAAATTTTAACAGTGTTCAAAGTGCAAAATCCTAACTGGACGAGGGCCAGGATTCACATAAATTTTGCGCTGTTTGCGAAACGAGATTTATTAACAAGAAAACTTATTTAAAACATTGAAAAATTTACTTAAATTCAGGCTTCTGATTTGTTAATCTGGTTTCGCTAACAGCGCAAATTCTACCTGGATTCCGGAGAAGTTCTCTTATGCAAGAAACTGGAAATATAGCATTTAGGGGATATAGTGTGGAAATCGGCTATCTCAGGGCGTGTTCAGAGCAACTTACAAAAGTAACCAATTTTACCGACCGATTGTAGAGCAGTACGAAAGCAAATTGTGGCATCAATGAAAACTATTCTGTTGAATTGTAGCTGACGTCACACTTCGCTTTGATTTTCATTTCGTACTTGTCCACAATCGGTAAGTGGTCGGTAAGTAACCGGTAAGTTGTGCTGAACACGCCCTCTGTAACACTTAAAAAAAGCGCTATAATGTTCTATTCTTTAAATGTGCAACAATGTTAATGAAATTTAAAGATAGAAGCGGCATCTGCAAGACATTTTCTAAAAATGCAATAATTATTGCTAGTCTAGATAATGTATCACGAAAATGCCGCAGATGTCGCTGTGATCGACACTTTGGAATTCAGTAGCATCGTTGCAGATTTAAAGGATACAAATTTTTAGCACTGCTTGCATTGTAAAAAATTGAACCCTTTTGCTGCATCGTCACTCCATCGCTTTTAGAGGAAACGATTACTTTGCTGTATTATGGAGCATTCTCACTGGTCAAAACAAAGAAATTCTATAAAAGCGATGGAGTAACGATGCAGCAAAAGGGTCAAACTTTTTACAGTGTCGATAGCAGATTTTCACTCCACGTATTCCAGACTCTCTCCTTCGAAAAATGAAATGTTCTCAAAAATGAAGGCTTATGATTGGTCAATCTTGTTTTGCTTAGCAGCGAATAATCCTTCTGGATCGTAACCACTGTTGCAGAGATGCTAGTTTTTTTTCAAAGTGCGAAATCTTAGCTGCAGGTATTCTCATATCCTCCAAACTGAAAGATCCACATCGATCCAGACATGAGAATTGATATCGAAAAGCTGAAAATTCATCTGTAAAGAGCCTTACACGTTAAAGCAAGAGTGTCTGGGTATCAGGGTGCTTGTTATGTCGGATTCACAAAGTGATTAAAGTACATTGCTATGTGCTAGATTTACATTTGATTTGGACAAATATAAATGTCGAAAAATTTTGATAAGCTTACCATTAAAGTTAAGCTAGTTAACTTCTTTCACCTATAAAACAAACTCGTTCAGGCGACTACCGCCAAGTTCAGGAATAAAAATTCTTAAATTTTCTGTACTTTGGGAAACCGCATTTATCAAAGAACATTAACTTCAAATATTGCTACTTTCATATAGACGCATGTTGAATCATGGTGTGATTTTGATAATATCTTCCTTTTTAGTTTTTATGACTGGAAGGGGTATTTTAATACATACGAACATTTAGAATTACTTTGCTATGCATTGAATCATAGAAGCAACTTGACGCGCTCTGATTGTGTACTCGTACTTTAAACTGTAAAAAATTTTACCCTTTTGCTGCATCGTCACTACCCCGCTTTTATAGAATATCTCACTTTTGATCCATGAGAATGCTCCATAATAGGCTGAAGTAATCGTTTTGTATATTAGCGGTGGAATACATATTTATATATTAGCTGTTTAAAATATCTTGAAAAATTACCTCTGTTTTTAAAGACTATCTATTTTTTGACCAATGAAAACGCTCCATAGACGTTTTTAGATCGCTCTCATTAGTCAGAAAATAGATAGTCTTTAAAAACAAAGGTAATTTTTCAGAATAATTTTAACGTGTACTGATGGATTGTCAGCTTTTCAATGCCCATTTACAAAGTCTGTAGATTTCAATGTGGACCTTAAGGCACTACACTAGTCTCAGAAAAAGACCTTGATGTTAGTGTAAAGACTATGGGTGTGTTCTTTTCAAATATCTCGCTCAAATTTTAATATATTTACATGATTTTTTTGCATAGGATAGTCGAGGATGATCTACAACGGCCTAGTTTTTACTTCTTCGATTTTGCTTATGTATGTTTTATATAATGATAATTTCAATTTCAGAGCCGTTTAAACCGGTTTTGAAATTTAAAATAGTTTTTTTTTTTTTTTTTTTTTTTTTAATCTGTAACCAAAATTGAAAAAGTAAAACCTAGGTCGGTTGCGGAATATCCTCAGCTATCCTATGCAAAAAAACACGTAAAAATTTTAAAATTTGAGCGAGATATTTGAAAAGAACGCCCCCATAGACTTCACATTATCATCCGGGTCTTTTTCTGTGCTTAGTGTGCGGCCTTAAAGTTTGCTGGATGCGATAAATTTCCGAAATGTTAAAGCTTAAATGGACAAATTCTCGCATCCACTAAAGCGGAAATAGACATCGATACCAATCGACATCCTAAAGTTGTTGAAAAGATGAAAATCCTTTAGTATATATTTTGCTCCGGAGGAAAAAATTATCTCTACATATCAATGCAAAATAAAGTGCATAGATATGTGTAGCAAAATTATCTTTAGATTCAGATTTGGTTACCGGATTAGACACCAGAATGATTTCAGATTTTGTTCATGTAGAATTCCGCTACGTGAATATGACGACACATGGAGCACAGTATACGAATGATTGAAAAGATTCTGGACAAAAATGAGTCATCAAGGTCGTCCTTGTGGCCGAGTGGTTAAGACACCACGCTGCTAATCTCTTGAGAGCGTAGGAGATTGTGGGTTCGAATCCCACTGGCTCCGTTCCACACACTCTTTATGTGTAGCTCCCAGTTGTATTTTTCTTTATCGTAATATTTCCTTGTGTTATCTTGTCCTTGTATGTCCACGAATTTGTAAAATAATATGGATTATGTATTTATGTCTGTGTAGAAATAAAGGATCATTCGGCGTACAATCGAATTCTACCAGGAAATCATCATCAAATTTTATAATAAAAAATGCCTAGCATTGCGATACATTGTTAAAAATTTAACTTTTGCTGCATCGTCACTCCATTCCTTTAATGGAATATCTCATACATACACTGTAAAAAATTTTGCCCCTTTGCTGCATCGTCACTCCCCCGCTTTTATGAAATATTTGTCTTTTGACCCATGAGAATGCTCCATGATAGGCTGAAATAATCGTTTTTTATAAAAGCGGTGGATTTAGTTTCAAATTTTTAGTTGGTCCAAAAGTGAAAAAAGTATTTGGGCATCGAATGCTGTCACTCTCTTATAGATGAAGCCAAGTACAGGTTATGATTTTCGGATTCCTCGTCGAATCATTTCCGATGCCTTTACTGCATTTATAGGAATTAGATTGTTGTTGTTTATCTATTGAATCATAGAGCGATTTTTTTAAATCTTTCTTTTTGCTTTTTTTGACTGAAGGGGGAGTACTTTTGACTACACTAGAAAAGCATTTTACTATTCATTGATACATGGAGTCATTTTGCTCTTTACTCATATATGGAAGCGCTTTGCCGCGCGCTTATGTGTAAGGACACTTTACTTAAGGCATTGTCACCTTTTGATAACCACTTCCGATGTCCGTACGATTAGATGTTGACTTTAAGATTTCATGAATGCGGTAGCTTTTCGTCGTGCCAGATCTGAAGAAGTTACCACATCTAGAAAACCCAAGGATTCACAACGATACTAACCGATATTGTAAGTGTCTTTTGAAAAGTTGACAATCAAACAGCTACAAGTAAAGCGAATACATCAGAACTCAGCAAAGTGCGTTCATTAGTAATGCGTTGCAAAGAGCCATCATATGTAAGTACACATAATTATGCATTACGGTATAAATAACTAAAAAGTAGGAAATAAATTTAACTTTTTCAAAAAAATGTATAACCGACTCCAAAAGAAAAGCGCTAAAAAGAATTAAATAATTCTATAAAAGTCTCTAATGACAAATTGTTATCCAATAACCACACATTGACTATCATGTACCGGTATAAAACGGTTAAATTTAATATATAGAATTTAATATCCACCAAACATAGGTTTTCCAGAGAATATTTTTTACAAGAGATTAATTTACATATTTTTGATTTAATTTTTGAATATATATATATAAAAAGTAAGGAATTACTTTTTGAAGTTGGTGCCAAACTATCTTAAGTATAGTAAGAATTGTGGATATATTATGTCTAGTACCATAAAGAAAATGGGGAAATCATTATCAATTATGATTGTTTGGCACCAACTTCAAAAAGTAATTCCTTACTTTTTATATGTATATATTCAAAAATTAAATCAAAAATATGTAAATTAATCTCTTGTAAAAAATATTCTCTGGAAAACCTATGTTTGGTGGATATTAAATTCTATATATTAAATTTAACCGTTTTATACCGGTACATGATAGTCAATGTGTGGTTATTGGATAACAATTTGTCATTAGAGACTTTTATAGAATTCAATGTATAAAATTGAAACTGGTGTTATACACAATTGAAATGAAAAAAACTTCTTTAAACACCATAGAATAAGTTAACTGCGCAAGGCCTTTCGAAAGAACTTAGTCTTTCTTCGTCAGGCGCAAAAAAGACGTGCGTCCACAATGAATGTAGCGGCACGACTGAAGGGGAATGCGGGAGGGAGAGGGAGCAAGCAGAAGGAACAGCCAATAGGAAAGAAGAAGGCAACAGCCAATCACGGAAGAGCATAAACAAAACTAGATAGACAATGAAGGAGAGGAAAGGAAGAAGGGGGGAAGGGAAATGGGAAAAAACCCATTTCCCTTCCCCCCTTCTTCCTTTCCTCTCCTTCATTGTCTATCTAGTTTTGTTTATGCTCTTCCGTGATTGGCTGTTGCCTTCTTCTTTCCTATTGGCTGTTCCTTCTGCTTGCTCCCTCTCCCTCCCGCATTCCCCTTCAGTCGTGCCGCTACATTCATTGTGGACGCACGTCTTTTTTGCGCCTGACGAAGAAAGACTAAGTTCTTTCGAAAGGCCTTGCGCAGTTAACTTATTCTATGGTGTTTAAAGAAGTTTTTTTTCATTTCAATTTTATAGAATTATTTAATTCTTTTTAGCGCTTTTCTTTTGGAGTCGGTTATACATTTTTTTGAAAAAGTTAAATTTATTATTTTATAATAAGTAAGTATAATTACTCAAATTCCAATTAGACATACTTTAGTTAAACATCTGATGGAAAAAATATATGTATTGTTTGAAAGTTAAATTGAAGCCAGCAAGGGGACATGCCAGGGTTGAGACATTTTTAGACTTTGTAAGAAATTTCAGAAAAATGTGTTTTAATTAGGCATTTAATCGTGATGTTATTTAATAAAGTATATTAAGATGATGCGATTCATTGCAAAAAATAGCAACATATAGGATAAAAAATCTGTTTTAAACGAATTGCCGGTACAAATTACCTCTTATCGTAGATTCACCCATATATATATGTGTGTGTACGCATTTAATAAAAAACTCTAGAAGTAATTTTAGCAATTCCCGAAGCATTCAAATTAATTTAAATGGTGTTATTTAGTGTCTCCTACAGGTGACACCAGGACTGAGGAGGTTATGGGAGAGAGTTAAATACTCTAACATGTAAATAATGTGTACTAATGTAATATGTCACTTTCCTTAACATCTTTCTCAGTTGTACTACACACAACATGATATAAAATCAAATAATTTCTACTTCACAACTAATGACTTTTTTTTTTCAATAAATCTAAAAAGATGGCAAGTTTAGGTTTGCTTTGCATATTTAACTCTGAGTTAAAAGAAAAAACTTTGAATACGGAAGAAAATTTATATCGTGACAATTAGAATTGATTATTTTCGACCAACTAAAGTTTAGATATGATTTAAATTCGTTGCTAATACAATCTATTAAAATCAAAATATTGTTTTTTTTTTTTTTTTTTTTTTTTTTTTTTTTTTTTTTAAATAGTGGTTCAGGTTAACTTTGCGAAAGCATTGATTTCTGTGAGTTTAAAATGAAATTTGTTTTTCAGAAAGTTCAGTAGAATCTTTTAACACGTTCGCTGCCGCTTATGTGAAGATGTGATAATAGTTAATGCCACACTGTAGAAGTGAAATTTTCTCAGAAGCCGATTTACTTTTACAAAGAGTTAATTTACAAAGAATCAGTGAAAGATTTTTCCCGCACCAGCGTGAATAGCAGTGACTGGCTATTGGACATCGCCTCACATCACGCGCTGGCGCGTGATCGGCAGCGAATGTGTTAAGAGGAAATTTGTATTTTGTATTTGAAATTTTTCAGAGTTGGAATTGGTGAAAAAAGTAAATATTTTATAAATTAATGTATGGATTTGGAGGCTTATTGAAGTCCTAGACCCCTGAAAAAGCCCGAGGCAGAATACAGATCTGCGATCTGTATGTTCAAAATTTCGGCGGTTACGTGAATGTTCTGCCTAAGATCTGGGAGAGAAAAAAAATTGTCGAATTGAGGAAATAATTGTGTATAAATCAGATTCTAATAAAGTGAGCGAAAAATAACATCACACAGCATCTTATACATCACTGCAAAAATCACCTCAGCAAGTTTCGTGTTTCTCTTTTAAAAATGAGTCTGAAAATGTATCTGAAAATTTAGAGTTGTTGAAGGTGGAAAAATATTTTTTAGAATACACCCTTAAATACAGTACATAACTACTTATCCAGAATAGCTGATGACAAATGTATTCTGGATAACAACTTTTTACTGGATAACTGATTGAGCATTACAACACCATCTACTTGTTAAGTTTTGTGGAATATTTTTTGTTCTGGTTTTATTTCTGATTTCAAATTAAGTATTAGATACTCAAATTATGAATCATACAGGATCCAAACAAGATCAAAGATTAATCAGAGTTTGAAAGAAGGCGATTTATAAAAAACCCTTGAAAACAAAGAAATTTCTGTTTACTTTGCATAAAAAACAAAATGTCTAATATATAACTAAATATGCTTCCATTTAAAGTCTTTGATATTGGCATCAAATTATAAATGCATTTTGCAATGTTATGTTTCAAACAATGCATCTGTCAAACTGGTAGCGTATTTGGTACTTTTTTTCTGTGAAAATTCTGAAATAAACCTAATTTGAAATGTCATTCTCGATTACTGGTTTCCGAATAAACGGATCCATATTGTATTTATATTTATTTGTTTATTTATTTATTACTATTTTTGTGCGTGTATGTGTGTGTGGAGATTAGAGATATTAGATTGGAACTATAGAAAAAATAATAACGATAAAATGCATGTACTGCATGCAGTTCATTCGACAGATTTACTTGGCATTTTTCAATATAAAGTCGAGTCTCTCTATAACGAAACTCCATACATCGAATTTCTCTATATAACGAAATTTTAGTAGGAACGATCCCCTTTTTTCCAGGATTACATTAAAAACAGTCACTATATAGCGAAATATCAATCTCCATATAACGAATTTTTTCATAAAATGATTTTTTATTCATTCAGTTTTAAAAAAAAGTTTCAAAATCACATGGAATTAATTTTTTATCACTTATTCCTGATTTATCGTTCAGTGCTGAGTTTTTATATTACTTCTCTACTTTGAATCTCTTTGTTCTTTAAGTTTAACGAATTCCCCCCTCCCCACCTCGCACACATTTTCCAACATCCTACTCGAAACACTGTCAATTGGATTGTTACACATATAAGAGCGGGATTCAGGGCCTTAGCTAAGGAGGCGCTATGGGCGGCTTAGCCCCCCCCCCCCCTGGAAAAGATTACAAGGTCATTCAATGAAATTCTGTTCAAAAATTTAATTTAGTTTTGAGACCCTTCCACAATTTTGCAGAAATACTAAGTTGTATCTAAAACTAGTCGTTGGGGGCCACCGTAATACTTACCCATCATGGATATGTATATGAAAATAAAACATGTGAAAACTATTTATACAATGCATTGCAATTCATAAACAAAATTTAAATATTGTTAATTTACATAGTAATGCTTAAAGTACTGCTGATGTACCAATTTCGACAAATTATATAAAACGCCAAACTACTCAAGTAGTACCGAACTGCGTAAAAGAAACATCCTTATAACTCCAAAAATAATAATCCTATTAACTAACAATTTACTGTGTCGGATTAAGCGTCTCATTTCCAATTAAAATATACCTCTGAATTGAAATTTGAATGAAATACAGGGTCATGAAAAATCGAAGAATGTGGAAAACAGGATTACACATATCTCGGCAACTAATAATCCGATCGACTTCGTTCTATATGCAAAATGTGTGTTATTTTATTGTCTTTTACGTCCATTCCTTAAAACAAAAAAATTCGAAAATTTTTATATACCTTTCATCAGAACGAATTTTTCGAGGGTCCGAAAAAAATAGTTCCGGATAATCGAGGTTGCTGATATTAAATAGGCTTCGTCCCATTCTTACATACTAACTACATACAAAATTTTAAGTCTCTATCTCAATTTGTTCGGGAGATAGAGCGTTTACAGACAGACAGACAGACAGACAGACAGACGGACGGCAAAAAAAAAATTTCTAAAAATATGTTTTTCGGAATCTCCACTATCTAAAACGTGTAAATCCGTCAAAAAAAAATTTCGATTTTCAAAACGATTGCTAGACTTACCCTATACTACGTATGATGGGTAAGTAATAAGTGTTTCAACCATTGACTTCTCATTCGTCATTCCTGATCTAAGATTTCAACACTCGCTCATCCTATTTCTACATATGAAGCCACCAGTTATACAAACAAATTCTCATCATTATATACTTTTCTTAGTATAAAATGAAATTATTACAACAGTTTAATAAGAAACATAGTACCTACAATGTAAATAATCACTAATTTATCTTTCTGCGTCAGATAGAGAGAAAAAAAATTATGAGCCCCCCTACATTCTCTTGAACCCCCCCCCCCCCCCTATTGTTCAATTCTAGCTACGGCCCTGGCGTAATCAATGGGGGATTTTATACAATTTTACTTACCCATCATACGTAGTATAGGGTAAGTCTTGCAATCGTTTTGAAAATCGAAAAAAAAATTTTGACGGATTTACACGTTTCGGAGACTGGAGATTCCGAAAAAGATATTTTTAGAAAAAAAATTTTGCCGTCCGTCCGTCTGTGTGTCTGTGTGTCTGTCTGTAACCGCTCTATCTCCCGAACAAATTAAGATAGAGATTTGAAATTTTGTATGTGCTTAGTATGTAAGAATGGGACGAAGCCTATTTAATATCAGTAACCTCGATTATCCGGAACTATTTTTTTCGGACTCTCGAAAAATTCGTTCTGATGAAAGGTATATAAAAATTTTCGAATTCTTTTATTTTAAGGAGTGGACGTAAAAGGCAATAAAATAACACAAATTTTGCATAAAAAACAAAGTCAATCGGATTATTAGTTGTTGAGATATTTCTAATTCTATTTTCCGCATTCTTTGATTTTTCATGACCCTGTATTTCATTCAAATTTCAATTCAAAGATATCTTTTAATTGGAAATGAGATACTTAATTCGATGCGAGAAACCGTTAGTGAATATGATTATTATTTTTGGAGTTATAAGGATGTTTCTTTTACGCAAGTCAGTGCTACTTGAATAATTTGGCGTTTCATACAATTTATCGAAAATGGTTTATCAGAACTTCATTAATAGAGCATAGTTATGTGTTAAAAATACCTAAATATACGTTTATATTTTCTTTTGGAATTGTAATGCATTTTATAAGTTATTTACATATGTTATGTTTTCATATATTATGCTATGCATATCCATGATGGGTAAGTATTATGGTATTATGGCCAACGACTAGTTTCATTCCGTGTTAAAATGTGAACATATTTGTGAGAGTGCAACAATTTTGAAATCAAAACAACGAAAAATTACAGATTTCTTCGTCTAAAATTAATGCAAGTTTTTCTTGTGTGATTTTCAATAAGCTTTGAAATGAATGTCTGTTCTCTTTTTTTGGAACTTTAAATAATTGAGAAATAGAATATTAAGTTATTATTTACAGTTAAAAATTTCAAATTTTTAATTACACTCATTAAAAATAATATTTGATCAAAATTTACAAGTTAAATAAGAATTTTAACGTCATTCTCTATACAACGAAATTTTCCATGTAACGAATTTTTTACTGGAACAATGGATTTTTTTATATAAGACACTCGGCTACTTGGTATAATACGCCAATTCATAGAAATTATTATGAAACTTGTCTCTACATAATTACTCAAAAATGCACAATTCTCGACAGAATGAAGCATTACAGGTGATTTTTAAGCTGATTCACAGAAGATAGATGAATAATCTGCGAAATCATTTAATCATGCGAAAATAGGGGTGAGTTTAATTGATTCATGGGCGTAGTCAAAAGCCCCTTTTCAAGGGGCTGGAACTTAAAATAATTGCATGCAGCAGATTGTATAATACCAAGTTAATTACCTAAATGCAAGTGCACTTGGTGGTTGAAGAACTAAAAAGTGAAGAATGAAGTCGATTAATCATTAAAATAGATATACTAAGAGCATCTATTTTGACAGAATTTTAGCGATATTCACTGAATACTTATAAAGCAATTTACTAACAACGTTATAAGCTAAGAATGATTGAAAGATCATTTGCCTACAAACGTACAAAATGATGTCTAAAAACATTTATCCACAAAAAAGAAAGTGTTTTTAGAAAGTAGAAAAAAAATTAAGCTTAAATAATGATGATGATGATGATATAAATGAAAAAAAAAAAAATAAACATGCTTTCATTAAGATAAACAGAAATATAGATAATATATATGTTTCTTAAATGCCCAAAAAATTGGAATAATCTTGGGAAAAAAAAACTTTAATGCATAGAGTTTACATTAAATTGCGATGGGCTCGATTACGGAAGATTAATACATTTTAATGGTGATATTGGAAAATTAGTCAGTTATCGCCAAATTGACTTCATATGTGACAACTTATTTTTGTCATCAAATTGGCCAAAATTTAGCAAAATTTCGCCAAGTTTGTTAAAATTTGACACTATTGAGGTAACTCTCTCATCAGTATACTTTTCAACAAACACTCATTGTTCAAGCTAATGTTGATTTTTCCATAAGAAATCAGACATAAACATGAAGTAAATTTGTCCCCGTTACTTTCCTTGGGGATTCAACTTTAAAAAATCAATGTCCAATTTATGTACAATATATATATATTTTAAATTTCAAAGCTCTATGTCAACAGGAAATTGCTGAAAAATGAGTCACAAGTTTTGACTGTTACACATAAATATGTTTGTAGGTTAAAAGAAAGCATATAATAACAATAGGTTGAAAGTTGCATCTAAAAAGTATTGGTATGAATGTACGAAACTTATTCAAACACTTGTTTAATATTTTTTACTAGTTTAGTTTCTATATATAAATAAGACAGCTGACTACGTGATAGAAATCCTTCTTTCATGTACTAAATGCATCACAACATGCTTCTGAAAATTATTATTTTTAACAATTTGGAAAATGGTTGTTGTTTTCGATCGAAGAATGGGCCTGGTAGTGTCAGCAGTTTTTTTTTTTTTTACCTTTTTTTAACGTCCGCGATCCTTTAGCTTTTCTTCTTTAACGTCCGTGATTTTTTAACTTGTCTTCTTTTATTGCGACTCTCTAGCGGAAGCCAGGAAAAGCGTGAAGAGGTCTCCCAAGCTACCGAACGACAGCAGCTGCGTCGAGCTTATCATTATTAAACCATTAGCTGATCATTTGCATTGGATAAATTTGAATCTGAATCAAGTAAACTTTCATCATCTAGATCTAACATGTCAAAATGATTAGAACTTCATTTTCCAAATAGCTGTTATAATTTTTAAATTACTCTTTTTATGATAGATATGGGGCCATATTTCCATATAACTTTCCAAGCACATGAACGTAGTTAAAGTCGAGATTATTGTTAAACAAACAAACATTTTGCGTTTTTATACACATATATTACACTGTAAAAAAAAAAAAAAAAAAAAAAAAAAAAAAAAAAAAAATTCGTTAAATTTACGGCAAAAACTGCTGGCAGCAATGTTGCCAGCAATTTTTGACGTAAAAATTGCAATAAAATTAGATGTGCTGGTAACATTGCTGCCAGCAGTTTTTGCCGTAAATTTAATGGATTTTTTTATAGTGTATACATACACTCAAGAGCCAAAACGTTATGACCACCTATCTAATAACCTTTGCCACGCAAAATAGCTGCAAACTACCCTGGCATAGATGCCACAAGTTCTTGGTAGATGACCGGAAATAAATTGTATTACTTAGTTGTTTAAGCAGAGGTCATGGATATCCGAGATATTCCAAAATGGTCAATTTTGAGCTCTGAGTTGCCGTTAAATGACACCCGAAATTTGATCTATCAGATCTGTCGAGTTAACTGGAATTTAGTATTATGTTTCTGGAGTGAGCACAATTCGAATCATGTGCCATGGAGCATTGTCTTGCATTTCAGATTCGTAGCTCTAAGACTTCAAAGTAAATCTTAATGTAGAAAACTTTTGGAACGCTTTGTGATCGTTTCACTTTTTTAAAGTTCGATTTTTTATTTATTTATTTATTTTAAGAAACAATCTTGTTCAAACATTTATCCTTTAAAACAAACAAATATGCCAAATTTCAGGTTTCACACAAATTAACACACTCATGGGTGTCACACTAATTGCAATTTTTGAGTGTTTTTTGCTCACGCACATGCTCTGGTGGTAACTGATGAAAAATGTAGATTAATTTGGAACAGAGTCAGTCACAATCATTTTGCCAGCTTTACAAATTGATTCTGTAATTCCAGAGATTACACACCAAAAACAAACCAACATTTCACGTAAAAATTATATTTCATTAATTCATAGGGAAATTGGGTAAAATATATTTTACTTTTTTGATTGTCTGTCCATGAACGAAATGCTTTATCGTTTACTAATTTCTTTTCTTTTTTTAATATAAGACTAATATTCAAGTCAATTCCTTTTTAAAAGTTTTGTTTATATTAGAAATGAAACATTAAATATTGACAATTCTTTAATCATACACTTTAGAAGGCAACTCTTCACTTAGATATTAATTTTTTTTTAGATCTTTCTAAAAATGTAACTTTTATGCAGTTTCACTTGGGAAAAAAAAAAAAAAAAATGGATGGAAATGGCTAATTGGCAGATTAAACTTGAAATGGTCTTATATCGTATCATATTTGTGCTATTGTCTGCTATTCCAACTGGTGAACAAATATCTTTGATTGTTTGATTAAATGAGTATTAAATTAAATTCTCATTTTTTATGTAGTGTAAAGAGTAACTTACTTCCACATGTTACAATTATCATGAAAAGCTAAAAAAATTTAATACTATTATAGATCCGTATGAAATACCATTTTCCAAATTTGTTTAAACTGTAGATGAATAGACTCTGGTAGAACAATGACATTCAACATATGAGCAGAGTATATATTAAGATTAGATGTTTATAGCCAGAACCCCAGAAGCAGAATTTTATGAGTCCGTCTGCTTGCAGCATACTAAAATTTATCTGCAATCGGACAGTGCTAGTCTAAGCCTACTGCTTTAATACTAAAACAATATCCCATAAAATAAGAAAAAATTTATTTTATAAAAAATATATAATAAATTTAGGAAACAAGTACCATAAATCTAGAAATTTAAAGTATATTTCAGCTTTTTTTAAAGCTGTTTTTCTTTTTATGCCAGTGGATTATTCTGTAAAATTAAAAATTATCTGTACCCCCCACTGTCGTGCTGGACAGTTTCTGCTACTAAGGCTTGAATTGTAGCAATCCACACTAAGTTGGCACTATTCAACTGAATGAATCATAAACATTAGCTTGGCAATAATAGCAAGCTCATCAAATGTCTTTCAAAGTCCTTTCGACCAACGAAATTTTATTGACCATATACTTTAAGTAAAATAGGCACAACATTCATTGTCATTTTATTGTCTAAATGACAATACATCAAAATAATGCACTTTGCATAATTTTTAAACACACTAAATATGACTTTTTATTTATACTAGGAAATTTTCCAAAACTAACACAAACTTTTTATATAAAAAAAAGAATAAGATTTATTTTTTACCTCAAAATCGAAAGATCCCAATCATATGCAACATATCAGGTTGCAGTATAGAGCTAATTCATTACAAACCGAGTATGATCGCCAGCAGTTTTTTACATGAATGTAACAACGATCATATAGAGTAGACCTTATATTGTCGATTTTAACTTTTTCTAAACTTTCTTTTGTTTCACCCTCAAAATTTAATCCAATACAGTAAAAAAACAAAGTAGGAAAAGTTTGAATGAAAAAGAAATTTATATTTAAAGGTAACTGAAGTTTGGCGATTACACTTAAAAACATATGGTGATACAGACAAAATGAAATAAACCAAAATGATAATTTTGATTATCGCAATAAATTAATTTCATATTTTCTATAACACAAAAACACTATATTAAGCATATAAAAAGTTTAATGTATGAAAGTATCAGTAATTAATTCCTTAAATCCAATTTTCTGCAGTAAGGACAAATTTACCGGTGATCCTTTGCAACTTTCATCAACAGCTGAAACTGAGATTCATATCTTGTAAAAATTCCAGTGCATTCTTTTAACAAAGCAATGCCTCTCTCAGCATGATCAGTTACTGCTTTAATAGATTTCATCTTTACTATGCAATCCTATAATCAGAATTAATGTGTCAATGTCCAAGGTCTGTTTGAAAGAATCTTTGTGGTAAATTTATTTCTTTGAAGAATTTTAAAGATTATTCAGTAACAAAATCTTTAAACTTCTTTTGGTGAAAGATTTTAAGGGAAACTGTTATCCTCTTGTCAGGATTCCTTGTACTTTTTTATTATTAAGGACTTTAACCGCCTACTTTTTAGCTCACAAGCTATCATAGCCTAAGAGCTTATGTGCCCGCCCGTTCTGTATGTATATATATGCGTAATGAGATAACTCATGTTAAAAATATCCGATCCACTTGAAATTTTGTATGTAGGTATATCCTGATAAGACGCTTCCCTGATTAGTTTTTGGAGTTCATTCGATATGCATAAGGGGAATGGGGGGGCTCATACTCCTCCCCTTCACCGATATAAATGGGTTTTTCATGCAGTTTTCGTTCAAAATTTAGAAATAGGATCATTCCGATAAGGCGCCTTCATGATTAGTACTAGGTGTTCATTAAATAAGTATAAACAGGAGTTCTAATGCCCCTCCCTTAAATTATATCAATGGGTTTTTCATGCAGAATTATCAGATTTCGTTCAAATCTCTGAATAGTGTGGAAGTTTAATGTTTAAGTATTAAAGAGGAGATAACTCTGCTTAAATTATATAAATGGGTTTTTATTTGCTTTTCCGAAAGAATTTTCCGATTTGCTCTGAATTTTGGATATAGATTTTCTATATGATAAAGCCTGTCTCTGATTAGTTTAGGGAGTTCCATGATTAAGTATAAAAGGGGGAAAGGGGGGCTGTTTCCCCTCCTTAATTTTTTTTTTCTTTTTTTCGAACGGAATTGATTCTTGAAAATTAAAAGCTGTAAAGTACAATTAGTATGCGTAGCCTGTGAGCTCAATGCCATCAGTTTAACTGGGCAATATTCTTTTTATTATTGAAACAGATACGCAGCTTTTAGTATCTAAGCTAAATCTCATCCCTTTATCTGCAATGTCCTATTTTTCAAAGCCCTATAAAATGCATGTGTTGCAGGTGGATATTCAGCAACAGAGAGCACTTGAGAAGCTCTTTTTCCAAAAATTATAATTGCTACTCTATCTTTTTCCACTGTTTGTTTAAAATAATTAAATTTGTTTAAAAGTTTCCCTTCCCATTGGACAAAAGGGAAATTTTTTTAAAGCTATTTTGTGATTATTTAATTCTACTACTAATTTTCTTTCCTGGTCAGGATAACATCTTTGATATCCCGAACTTCTTAAACATATAGCATTTTCAGCAACTATAAATATTGCTTTTCTGTCAGATACTTTTGCCCTGTCTACACCTGTTGCTAATGCTAAAATTATAATATCGATATGCCATCCACCTTCGCTTAGCTTTGGATGGACCAGAATCTGATACTAGATGCTCAAAACAGTTTTATTTTGTGATTGCATTGTTTAGTTTCATTTGAATATTTTTCATATTAACTATTTGTGGAAAACTCAAGAACTGAAAATGCTGTTTCTTTCGCCTGTGAACATTTCATTTTTTTTAATCTTTTTTTGAGACGATTTTTAGGTGTGTTTGTAATCTTATAAATAATTAGCAGCTATAATCGTCGTATAATCCGTCCATTCGTCTGTCCGCATATAACAGAGGAAAAATTACCAAACCAAATCATTTGAAATTTAAAATACATAATTGTTGCATAATTTTGGCAAGTCATTTAAAATTTTATGAAAACCGAATGCATAATTTAGTTAATTACAGGGACAATCAAAAGTATTCCGTTACATTAAGGCCAATGAGAAAAAATAGTTTCAAGTGTATTTTAATGGTAAACACTCTTTCGAACTTAATAAAATTGATATGCATCTATGAAGTATGTACTAAAATATACATTCTGTACAATCTGTGATGCAAAGATTATTTGTTATTAATTTATAGGGCTACACAAAAGTATTCTATTACATAATGGTATAAGGGAAAACATTGTTTGGAATGTGTTTTAATAATATTAAACTATTTCACATTTTATGAAATTTATATATGGTGCTGAGGTTTACTTCAAGTTTCTTTCTGTATAACATAAAGATGATAGTACTTACAGGGATATACAAAAAATTTCAAATACTCTAGTGTACCTCATTTGCTATGCTTGGCCTGCAATTTCCAAATTGTTCTTTTTATCAGCAATTAATACTTTTCAGAATAGATTCATGTTAACACTGATCATTGATCCTCATCTGTCATCATCTCGCTGTGCTAGCAAGAAATTTTTATCTTCAGCTACTTTGGCTATACTTAAACATCGGTATGAGCGATATCAAAACAATTGTCTAGTTTTGAAGGAAATGCATACTCTTTGACTTTCTGATTAAATTATTTGTATTCTTTGTTCATCTTAAGCAGTCTCCATTTTTTAAATAATTCCTCTAATTTTTTTCTGAGTGTGTTTGGGAGCCTGCATAGAAAATCTACCCTTATCCCAAAATTTTGTTATTTCTGTTGTTGCGACCTTAAATGTGTCTTGCACTATAGCTTTCAAGTCATTATGGCGATAAAGGAATAATCTTGATGAGATGCCTGTTGAAAGTAATTTGTTGACAGTCATTTCAGTAATTACATCATCGAGAGGGATGTAGTCAATGCTGTAATTGAAAAAAAAAAAAAAAAAAAAATGTGGAAACTCACTTTTCCATAGATTATATGTTGATGTTACTGGAATTTTGCTAAGCAAAAAGCAACTTCTTTAAATTAACAGTTTTAATTATTATATTCTCGTTTTTAGAGTATTGCTTTTGTGTAGCATTCTCTAAATGAGTTTTATAAATTGCTTAGAAACATTTTTCATCATGAAACAAAATTTAATTGAAATAACGTAAGTTTTCATAAAGAACAATAATAAGAGTGGTTTTTTTTTTTTTGTGCTTCTTGATTTACTATAAACTGTATCGTCTACCAATCCCTCAAGCCTATTAACATCCAAGATTAATGACCATATATTCAGGTCAAAATTCTTTTAAAAAAGGTCCCATAGTTTATAAGTAAACTGGCTTTTTTAATAAAGATTTAAATTTTTGCAGATAAATAACTCTTTCACATTCTGATGTTGAATTTAATATAGTTTTTACACACTTTAGAAAACTACTTAGCTCTCTGGCTCACTTTCAATATCAATAAACTTGATAATTTAAAATACATAACAGTCATTATCATTTCGATTGATTTGAAAAAAAAAAAAAAAAAATGTGCTCGTGTGCGATATTTAATTTAATTTATTTATTTTTACAGTAACAAATCGAATATTTCTGGGAACAGCATCCCCACCCAATTACAGCACTGGATGTACCAGAAGGTATACACTGTATACCTTCTGGATTTTTTAAAGGAACACCGTATGTCCTCTTTCTCAGGAAAGCTACAGTATACACATTCTAGGGTATACCCTCTGCTTAGAGTGTACAGCTCATATTCAAAATATTAGAATAATTGAGAAAAAGTAATAAGAAAAAATTATTTGTCATTTATTTATTTTTTATACTAAGTAAATGCAATTAAATTTCTTATAAATTAAATCTGGAATGTTTAGATAAGATTTTAACATTTATAAAATATAAAATACAGCACAATAAATTAGGTATACAGCTTCCTTAAACACACCAGAATATTAGAATAAAATTTAGATTCGTTCAAAATATTAGAATATTTTATTTTACGCAACAATATTACCTTATGAATATGAAGTAAATGGTAGTTAATATTTTGTAGCATCCCCTTTAGCTTTCATAACAGTGTACAATCGATCTTGCATACTATATACAAGGTGTTTACAAACATTTCTATCAATATTAGCCCAAATAGACTTTATACGTGCCACTAACTCAGTTTTACTTGAAGGAGGATTTTCTTGAAGTTTTTTCTTCATTATACACCATAAGTTTTCGATGGGATTAAGATCTGGTGAATTTGGTGGCCAAGGAAGTACCTTAATGTTGCGTTGGCGGAACCAATTCTTAGTTGACACCGAGGTATGCGGGGACGCTAAATCTTGTTGAAAGATGAAATCATCTTCAAATAAATCTTCTGATGATGGAATCATGTAATATTCTAAAATTTCTTGATATATCAGAGAGTTAACCTTTTCGTAGACGATGCATAACTTTCCAGGTCCTTCTGCACTCATACAACCCCAAACCATGACACTAGCAGCAAATTTTACGGAACGTTTAAGGCATTCTTTATCAAATGCTTCTTGCTTCATTCTCCAAACTCGAATACCTTGATTACCATATGAAACACAAAACATGCTTCCATCACTAAATAATATATTTTTCCAATCTTCATTACTCCATAAACGTCTTGATTTACACCAATTCAATCTTATACGCTTTTGTCTTGCAGTCATGAGAGGTTTTGTTTTCGGTACACGAGATTCAAATTTAAATTTATGGAGACGTCTTAATGTTGTCGATGTAGAAACTTCAACTCCTTCTTCTTTCCATTTTCGGTGCAAGAATCGCACACTTTTAAAACGGTTTTTCTTAACTATACGCTTCAGTTTCCTGTCATCTCTAGCAGATGTTTTTGGTTTTCGGCCACCATTTCGGCGATTATTTTGAAATTTTCCAATTTTTGAATATTGTGTTAGTATTTTACTAACGCTCGATTGCGAACAATGTAAATAATTCGCTATAAAACATTGATTTTTACCGTGCCGATACAAATCAACCATATGAAGTTTAGTAGATTCAGGAATATCACTCACACGGCCCATTTTAAGACGAAAAAGAAACAAACTGCAAAAAAGAATACTGATTTTAAATAAAATAGTCTGAATTTAATCAATGATGCCATCAGTTAAGAATTGGTAATAATTAAAGGAGAATTAATGTGAAATATTCTAATATTTTGAACCACTTGAATAAATATTCTAATATTTTGACTTTTCAAAATAATTTTTTTTGCAATTAATCTTTTCAAAAATGATATTAAATTTAAGATAACAAGTAAGTTTAATCAACAATAAGTGCTTAATAAAAATATCGTTTGCATATTTTCATTAAAAGACATTAAATTACCAAACGATATTTTCAATTTCTAAAAAAAAGGTAATTATTCTAATATTTTGAATATGAGCTGTATATCCTTAGTTATTTTTATGAATACATTCCTAATCATCAACAATATACACATATTTTTTAAGTCTTGTTCCCATCATTTTATTCAATTTCAAAGCAAAAACCTTAATTTTTAATGATTGATTAATTAAATTTTCAAAAATATCTGTAAATAAACAAAGCACAAAGCAAATTCAACAATAAAATGGTTTCAGTTGCAATTAAATAAGGATATAGAATAAGGAAATGAATTAGTGCTGGTTTCAGCGAAGACTAAAATAATATAGCTATAAATAACTGAATCAATAACATTTAAAAGCCACAGTAAAAGGGGAAAAATTTTATTTAATAAGCTTATTAATTTATCTAATATGGCAAAAAACTAGAAAATTATTTTAAAAATAATAAGTTGAATCCCTGTTATTGGTACTGCTAATTCTGAGAAGTGACAGACATTTGCCATCTTTATGTAAGCGATATTATCTTCAAATAATTAACTTAATAATTGTATTCACAGATACTTTTATGGGTTTTATAATGTAGATAAATGACTATTTAATACATTAAAATAATTTCATTAATATTGGGATTAGAAATATTTTTTCAAGGAAAAAGAGAAAACAACAACAACAAAATAACCCCAAGTAAGAAAACTTGCTCCTACTTGAGCTATCTATAACTATTATTTGTTGTGATTGAATTTAACAAGAAAAAAATTTTAATTATTTTATTACTTTTTTTAAATAGACTTAAATATATATATCAGTTTGTTTCTATGAGTATTGTACTTTCAACAAGCGTTCAGTAAATAATAAAATTTTTGTTTTGTGCAAGGAAATATTAAAGTTTTTTAAAATATATATTTTCTGCTTTATCAAATTTGTTAACCAATAGTAGTACAAACACTTCAGAAAAAATTTATTTGATGAAGGGTTATTTCAGGAAGTGTATCATGGGGAAGAGCAAGCGTTGTAAGAAATTTCCTGATCTTGAATGTGAGAAAAAAATAGAAGTATCACTGAATAGTAGAACGAGAATTTTATTTCCATGGAAATATTAATGGTACTACTCTTTTATCCCGTCGACCAATTTCGCCAAATTATACAAATCAACAAATTAATAGCCAAATTATACATAATGACATAATTTTTATTTTAAATAATAAGAAACAAATAATTAGTAGAATATTGATAAAAATACAAATATAAAGTTGAAATAAAAATCACTTAATGGTATTTTAAACACGTGAATCGTATTTAATGTCATTGAATGTGACATTCACGATCATCCATTATTGGCATTTAATTTTATAGTTTGGCGATAATTTTTTGGTTGATGGGCTAACCTAGTAGTACCACATTAACTTATCATTCTAACATACAGAAAGTCAATTTGATAAATCTAAGTATGAAAGGATAAAATTCAAATTATTTTTTTTTTCATAAAAGAAGTTTTTTAAAAAAACTGAAAGGGCACATTTAACAGTGGTAAAGAGTTCGTAGGGGTCGTTTCATGGTAATTCACGTTACATTTAGACTAATTTACTGCAGTAATTTTAGTAATATAACAATAAAAAAATATTCAAATGTAAAATTAACATGATTTGACAATAAAAACCTATCCAAGGGTCAATTTGGATGAAAATTACTTAAAAAAGGATAGTGAAAATTACATTTTATATGATAACTTACATTCCTTTTTTAGTAATGGCAGTTACCATAATTTAAAAAAAAAGTACCAAAGTTTAAAAAATAACATTAAAATTAGGTATTTTTCATGTAAATCAGGCTTTGAATAAATTTAATTAGCAAATCATGTCAAATTTACATTTTGAATAATTTTTTCATGTGTGTTTTATTGCTAAAATAACTGAAAATAGTTCAAAATGTAACTTAAGTTACCATGGAATGAACCTTAGGCAAAATGTACATCAACTGCACATATCAATAGATAAAAATGTGTCATTACTAATTCAGACTTGGTAAAAGCCATGTTTTATTATTAGCATGAAAGTGTTTGAATAACACAAAAATATATCAAGCAGTTAAATTTTTTTTACATAAAAATAATAGAAAATCAATCTATTCTGCTTAATTCTATATATATGCATAAATAATATGCATGTATAACAAGGGCGGATCCAGCCTTCCTTTTAGAGGGGGGTTGTGCTTCTTTTTTTAAGGTGGGGGGGGGGGGCTCACATCTCTTAAATAGCATTTTTTATAGCGAGTATTGTCTCCACATCCAAAATAGCTATTTTTTATATTTTTGAGAAGTTGTTTTCATTCGTAATAAAAAATTTGTATAAATATTTGTAAAAATATAAATATATACATTTCATTCAAATGCCAAGAACTTGATTTTCCCTTTTTTACGTAAAATCGAACAATTATTCAAAAAATTGAGCATTGTATGCAAATTTTTAGAACTTGACAGTTTGCAGAGATTTCGTGAAAGATTTTTTGCTTTTATTGAAAAATGGAAAACTTTAATCAATCGCATTCGCTCTGAATAAATACATCTGGCACCTAAGATTAAAAAATACGTTATGGATGTGTCAGAAATTACCTATTTTGGTTTACTAGAAAGGTTTGAGTCAGAAAGATTCTGATTGTGAAGCAGGGGATAAATTTGAAAGAATTCAGTATTTATTTCATTTTTTGAATTTCCTTTAAAAATTTTCTTCGTTCAGAGGGGGGTCATGACCCCCGTGACCTCCCCCTTGGATCCGCCACTGATGTATAATTAAACACACATATATATAATCAAAATGTATATTTAAAAAAAGTTAACCCAAAGATTTCTAAAAATGTAATACAAAGTGTTGTTCAAAACCAGCATACACGAAAGGGTAGCTAAATAATCCATTAAAAAAAATTATTCATCTTTTAATTTTCTTTTTTTAATTTATCGCTTTTAAAATCAGTATTCTAAAACCTTAAATTTGAAGAAATTGCTTATGCTTCTACTTCAGCACAGTATCCAATATCCAAGAGTAAAAAAAGCAAATTCCTGTTTCATTGAAAAACTTGTAACCTGTAAAGCCTCCTTAGTCCTGAGACAAATTTTACGTGGCTCTACAAAAACAGGCTTTAAGATATTATAAAACATCTCCAAAGATGCTTCAGTCAAAATCTATGCTTCTAACATGCACACATCTATTTAAAAAGTCTAGATGTAATTTCAACTATTCTAGGAGCATTTAAATTAATTTAAAGGGTGTGTTTTTTAGTGTCACCTCCAGGCATCATCAGGACTGAGGAGGTTATATAAATCTACATTAATAAAAGAAAAATTATCTATGTATGTATGTTGGAAATGATTAGGAAAATTTACAGCATACAGAAATATTCCAATTTGAATAAAAATAGACGAAGACATATTTGAATGTACCTGAGACTCAGAATTTTTAATTTATGACAATTAACTACAGCTCATATTCAAAATATTAGAATAATTGAGAAAAAGTAATAAGAAAAAATTATTTCTCATTTATTTATTTTTATACTAAGTAAATGCAATTAAATTTCTTATAAATTAAATCTGGAATGTTTAGATAAGATTTTAACATTTATAAAATATAAAATACAGCACAATAAATTAGGTATACAGCTTCCTTAAACACACCAGAATATTAGAATAAAATTTAGATTGGTTCAAAATATTAGAATATTTTATTTTACGCAACAATATTACCTTATGAATATGAAGTAAATGAAGGTTAATATTTTGTAGCATCCCCTCTAGCTTTCATAACAGCGTACAATCGATCTTGCATACTATATACAAGGTGTTTACAAACATTTCTATCAATATTAGCCCAAATAGACTTTATACGTGCCACTAACTCAGTTTTACTTGAAGGAGGATTTTCTTGAAGTTTTTTCTTCATTATACACCATATGTTTTCGATGGGATTAAGATCTGGTGAATTTGGTGGCCAAGGAAGTACCTTAATGTTGTGTTGGCGGAACCAATTCTTAGTTGACACCGAGGTATGCGGGGACGCTAAATCTTGTTGAAAGATGAAATCATCTTCAAATAAATCTTCTGATGCTGGAATCATGTAATATTCTAAAATTTCTTGATATATCAGAGAGTTAACCTTTTCGTAGACGATGCATAACTTTCCAGGTCCTTCTGCACTCATACAACTCCGAAACATGACACTAGCAGCAAATTTTACGGAACGTTTAAGGCATTCTTTATCAAATGCTTCTTGCTTCATTCTCCAAACTCGAATACCTTGATTACCATATGAAACACAAAAAATACTTTCATCACTAAATAATATATTTTTCCAATCTTCATTGCTCCATAAACGTCTTGATTTACACCAATTCAATCTTATACGCTTTTGTCTTGCAGTCATGAGAGGTTTTGTTTTCGGTACACGAGATTCAAATTTAAATTTATGGAGACGTCTTAATGTTGTCGATGTAGAAACTTCAACTCCTTCTTCTTTCCATTTTCGGTGCAAGAATCGCACACTTTTAAAACGGTTTTTCTTAACTATACGCTTCAGTTTCCTGTCATCTCTAGCAGATGTTTTTGGTTTTCGGCCACCATTTCGGCGATTATTTTGAAATTTTCCAATTTTTTAATATTGTGTTAGTATTTTACTAACGCTCGATTGCGAACAATGTAAATAATTCGCTATAAAACATTGATTTTTACCGTGCCGATACAAATCAACCATACGAAGTTTAGTAGATTCAGGAATATCACTCACACGGCCCATTTTAAGACGAAAAAGAAACAAACTGCAAAAAAGAATATTGATTTTAAATAAAATAGTCTGAATTTAATCAATGATGCCACCAGTTAAGAATTGGTAATAATTAAAGGAGAATTAATGTGAAATATTCTAATATTTTGAACCACTTGAATAAATATTCTAATATTTTGACTTTTCAAAATAATTTTTTTTGCAATTAATCTTTTCAAAAATGATATTAAATTTAAGATAACAAGTAAGTTTAATCAACAATAAGTTCTTAATAAAAATATCGTTTGCATATTTTCATTAAAAGACATTAAATTACCAAACGATATTTTCAATTTCTAAAAAAAGGGTAATTATTCTAATATTTTGAATATGAGCTGTAGAATATTAATTAAAAATTCTCATTGAAAGCTAATGAACAAGATCCATTATTTTGGAAATTACTTCTGCACATGTCTGGGAAATTAAATCCGAGGTTTTTCTAGCACAGGCATAGCAACAAACATTCTATTTTTTATTGCATTTGGAAATCAAAATTGCCTGGTCCTCCAAGGAGTTTTGAAAAAAGAAAAATCTGTGCATTCTTATGGTACCTTCTTGGTTATAACAGTATCTTTTGTTTTTAAAAACTATTAATATTTACTATTTCAAAAAACATTGAGGTCATTTTCATACATTCTTTTTTTCTGCAATTTTAAATTGTCATCGCCATGGGCCATATAGAAAAGGCAGGGGGTGGGGGGAGAAAACCAACTTACAGAAAATTCTTTCTCTGTTATTAAATTCCTTTTGAAATACTTTTGTTTACAAATGTAAACTTATAAAAAATTAGAGGTAAAGGTATAAAATCATACAAACTTGAGGTTTATTTAAAGTTATTATGGCGAGCCCAGGTAATGTCTAACAAGTCAGATAATATAGAATAACAGTTACATTTATTAGCATTGATTCATTGTTTTCTTTCTCTCTGTTCTTTTACTCATGGTTCATATTAAAAAAAAAAAAAAAAAAATATGTCAAGTGCATTTACTTTTTCAAGGAATATGGCATACAAGTTTAAAAATCATTGTCACTGTCCATCTTAACTCAGATTCCCAAGCAACTGTGCGAAAACATTCATGTAAAAAATGTTTATTTTTTATTTACTTGGTGCATGCCATTTGAAGAATTTTAGTGAAAGTGGAATATTACAATAACATTTCATTGCTATCCACATTTACTAGAAACCTATAATGTTGCCAACATCGCTAATGCTTGAAGAAAATACACAATCCTTAAAAAATAATAATAATAATATCCGTGTAAAAGATAAATAAAAAATATGACTTTTTTAAAACAAAGTATAACTGTATATCCTAAATGCGGAATATTGGTTAATCTTTATGAAAGATCTGCCCTAAAAAGTAAAAGACAACTTCACAGGTAGGTATATTGAATGTTCAGAGTAAATGACTAAACATTTCAGCAAAACATTGCCTAATACTTTCCCTAGTTTACTAGAATCATAATGCAAAACTTTTTATCAATTCTGGAGGCAGATGATTGCACTTCTATTAATTCTATTGCAAAAAAAATCTCAACTTGCATCTCTTCACATGTCAACTAAAAAAGCTCCTGACTAGGGTTCATCAATACCGTATTTACTCATGTATATCACACACACATGTATAATACGCACCATTTATGTATATAATGCATACAAATTATGTATATAACACACATCATAAATATGATATGCAAATGAATAAATAATGAATTTCAATAAAGAAAGTTGAAACAAACATTACATCAGGCTAAAAACAAGGTGAAAATACAGTTTTAGACTTTGGATAGGAATGAATGACAGGGGGGAAGAGTGAGTGACTGCAGTGAGAATTGCTAATTAATGTTTATATAATGTTGATGCATAAAAAAGTGCAAGGAGTGAAATAAAGATGCAGTAATACTTCAATTAAATAAGATTTTCTGAGTGATTATGTCTTCTTTGAACACATTTCTTGATTCATATATATATTGTTTGATTACATCAAGCAGTATAGCGTGCATCTAAGAGTTTTGCCGTATTTTTTTTTTTGGAAAAAAAAAAAAAAAGGTGTGCGTTATACATGAGTAAATACAGTATATATCAATGGATATATATATTATGATATGACATGGATACCGGTCGCTTGTCCCAAAGTTGTTAAGAAAAGTGCAAATAAATAAAATATGATCTTTTAATTCTTACTTTTTTCCACAAACCTGATTTTACTAATTATTATTTTTTTTTTTTTGTATATTTATGATTTTTTCCTGATCTTAAGTAATTGAAATTTTGTTAAACATTATACATTTTATCAGTAGTTAAAATATTAACTTAAAATAAGCACTGCATAATTACTGTTAACCATTACACATTCTCAAAGGAGTTAAATCTTAAATTAAATGGATAAGAAAAGTACAGTATATACTTTCATCAGTAATTAAAATTAATATTCACATAAAATAAATACTGCAAATTAATTAATAACACAAATAACCAATTAAACATCAAAATCAAAATGTATTCATAGCCTTTCAACATCATTAACTTGTAAAATCGCCACAAACATGTAAATTTCATACACATGTAACTGTTATGATGCATTTTAATTTATACAGCATCATACAGTTATAGTTGCATAATTCAAAAATACACAAATACATAAATTATAAGTCATAAGAAAGATTACTATACCTTTGATTCAAATTAATTCATAAGATATTATTAAAATTGATATTCAGTTAAATTGCAGTTTAAAACTGCTTATTAAAAATAAAATCGATTGCTATGCATAAAAATGCATTAAAAGTACAGTGGATGACCAGTTAACAAACTTAATTGGTTTCAAAAACAATGTTCAATAACTAAATTGTCCATTGATCAATAATAGATTTTGTATTGATTTGTATTGGAATTCAATTAATTCATTCTTAAAATCTAAATATTGTATTAAAAATTACATAAATCTTTCTTTTATAATAGGGTTATCATATGTCCTTATTTAATAAGGTCAAGTCCTATTTTGATAGCTTTATCAGTGGTGTAGAACTTTTCTAAAAAAATAAATTACATGAATGGCCAATGTAAAAAGTTTTAGAATTACATTCACTGACTACAACATTACATCATAACAATTTGTTACTTTGACATTTTAAAAATTTCTCAATTTTCTAAAAGACTGTGTTTACTTTAGGGCTGATAAAACTCAAATGGAGCCTAAAGCCTGTTAATAATTTATGAATTAAATTTCAATTAAATAAATTAATTTTCTATTAAACATATTTATTTAAAAAGGGATACAAAATATAAAAATTAATGTTTCTAATCTGTTCTGATTTGGGGACCTCAAAATGTAGCGCCAAACCCTTAGTAGCCCATCAATTAACAAGACCATACACATGTAAGTATTAAAATGTTCTCTAAGTCAACGGAATAGATGCAATAAGTACATCTTGGAAAATCTGCAACAGAGCATTGATTCTTCTTGGCTTTGCTTTGTAAGGTGTTAGGGTCATTCATAAATGACACCACGCTTGAATGGAGAGAAGGAGGCTCGTGAAATTGTGAGAGTTTGTGACAAGGGAATGGGAGAAGGTAAGAAGACGTGTGAAATCCCACATTTGGATTAAAATAAAAACATTAAAAATCAGTAGTTTAAATTATGAAATTTAAATTCATAAAGTAAAGATAACATTTAAGACTGAATATATTAAATTCCATTTCATTTTTTCTTCATATTAATATTTTATTATTATTGCATGTTATGTTTTTTGAAGTAAACCTTAAATCTTATGTCATACAAAATAAGCACATGAATAATTTTTATTGTTATGCTCACAAATGTCAATAAAACACATAGTTAAAATTTAAAAATAAAATTTAAAATATGATCTATAACATAGTGCTTTGTCGCTGAACTGTAAGTATATGTTTATGTAATGTAGCATGATATGTGACAAGAGGGAGGGAAGGCAGACGATATGATGAAGCGTGATATTTTGTGACAAAGGTGGGAGGGTGGAGTCAAAAGAAATTTTTTTTAATGCAACATCATTTATGGACAGCCTCTTAGTTAATCGAACATGTGTTCATTATCCAAACATAAAAATCGCTCATGAAAATGTAAACCAAATAGCTTATTCACTGATCACCCACTGTAATTTTGTAATAAAGTAAATAAGTGAATGATTCAACAAAACTGACAAAAAAATGCTATGTTTTCTAAGAAATTTAATGGGCCATAATCTATCAGTACAAGGAAGGCTCAAAAAATTTTATAACAAATTAACATTAATTGACCTATAAATTTTGAAAATTACATATGATATTCGGAAGGTTTCCATGTTCCAGCTGCCTTTCTACGCTCATACACCATTCGATGTTTCTGTTTCATGTAGCAATAGAACACGTGTGGATAGGCACCAAGATCACCATCTATTATTTTAAAAACATATCATTAAGGACACAAGGAATTATTTTATTGCTCATACATATGCTTAAGGTTCAAGATATCCAAAATAATAAAGTATTAAAAAAATCAAAATATTCTGAAATAAAATCAATATAGAAGTAGACAATTGCAAATTAAAAGGAGGCAAAAAAAATCTGACTACTACATTAATAATAATCATCATCAAGATAAAACTTTACTGTAATAAGAAGAGTAAACAAAGCACTATATATACAATAAAATCTGCACAGCTAGAATCCAGAGGATGTACAGATTTTAGAATTTTGAAGATTTCTGGTCACTGTTTTGTTTGCATTTTTCAAACATAAATTTGAATGTAATTAATCATAAAAATTTATAATGAATGCTTACAATAAACTATTAAAATAATTTAATAAATTAATAATTACATAAAATAATTGTGTAAAATAATAAAACTTTAGCTTTAAAACCTTAATGAGCTTTTATATGATGTCTATTTTTAGATTATTGTCAAACTAACTTGTTTTATTTTTCAGCTTTCTTTCATTAGAAATATTGGAATCGATCATGTTAAGCAAAACAATGTACGAAATCACAAACAATAAAAATCACTGCAGATTGAAACGGAAACACATTAAAAGTAAATGCACACATTGTGTCTTCAATAGTTACAGTTAATGTGTAAAAGCTTTTGTTGCATCGTATTTTTGTCTTATATAAGAATATAATTTATGTCATAATCATGAAATAAAATTTTATGTCATGTTTATCCAGGTTTAATAAACAAAAAATTTTGATTGATTAAAAAATGTTTTAGAAAAAAGATTGCAGCTGGCATTGATATTAGTGGTATCTTGATTTTTTTTTTTTTTTCGGAAATAAATTCACTCTTTCTTCATAAAAAAACTTCAGATTGATCATATTAACCAGAATTAATATTAAATTATATATGTGTATGTAATATTCACAAAATAAAATTAAATTAAAACATGAGGAAATGAATATAAGAAAAATAAACAAATTGATTACAGTTTACATTTACAAGTATTGTGCACGATCTAAAAGCCAAATTTTTGCTACAGATACACCAATTTATATCAAAATCAAAAGTAACAATTTTATTTAGCGATTAATCAACTATAATAGCCAAAAGGGCATAGTTAATTTTAAAAAAAATTAAATAAAATAAAATATAAACATTGCAATCATTGCTGATTTCAGCAACATCTTGAATTCTGTTCCTCCGCTAAGTCTATGGGCATTTGATGCATTTGTATATTTAAAATATCTCCTCATGAAATTAATATTTTAAACTTCGATTTTTTGTAGACACTTCTTAAAAGATGTCTGTTTTTCTTAGTTTTTGAAATTTTTCTAAAGTATATACTTATTTTTATTGGAAGTGTTAAAATTTTATTCACAATTCATCAGCTGTAAACACATAAAATATTAAATTAAGAATAATTTTAGAAATATTTTGAAAGCTAATGAAAAAGAGACATATTTTAAGAAGAGTACGCAGAAAAAAAGAAGTTTAAAATATTAATTTCCCCAAGAAATACTTTAAATATACGAATGCCTCAAGTGTCCCCAAACTTAACATTAAAAAAAAAAAAATTCCAAAGCTGAGTGACCAGCTCCCTCAATTGTGATTTTCCTATTTACATTTGATAAAATACATGAATTTTAAGCTTGCATGTTTAAAGAAATCTATTGTACTATATCTTACTAAAGCTACTTAATTATGTTCTGGAATATAAACTAAAAATCAATATGACAATAACATATAAGCATGTGCTGTTTTATTCAAATTCATACAACTAAAAAACTAAGTTTCAGTGCTTACATCTAAAACAATAAATGGATTCTAAGCAGGGTTAGAAAAAATCCAGCCTGGGTGGGTTTTATTTAAAAATGTTGGGGGGTTTTTTTGGGTAGAAAACCTGTTTTTTTTTTTGTTTTGTTTTTTCTGTGGAAAATGCAAAAAAAAAATTTCTTTATTACAAAGTAAGAATCTGTAACATATGTATAGACATATGTTTATATCTTTTATTTTGCTTGAAGATACGTTATTTAATAAACATTAGAAACATTAATTAATTATTCTGCTTAAACAACTACATCATATACCACCAGAAAGTAACTGTATTTGAATTTTCAGTAAGGAAAGAGAAAAATAAGACAGCTTGAGGATATACTAATAAATCTGAAGAAAAAAAAATAATACAGCCAAACTCCATTAATATGCAAATCAAGGGACTAATCAGAATTTGCCTATTAACGGAAGATTGCAAATTTTCATCCAGTGGCCCATCTAATAACAATCTATATGGATAAAACACATCTATTTGACATTTTTTATCATTTATCTTTCTACATTTTTTATTTATTCCAATGAAAATGCGATAAGTCTAATAAACCTATCGAGAATCTAACCACATTTTTATGTGGAACAGAACTAAATTGGACTCTGCCTATATAAACACCTAGATATTATGAACACATACTGGCAAAACTGTATAGACTTTACAAAAGATGAACTCTCTGTATTCTGAACACCTCTAATCTGAACATCCCACTATTATGAACATTATACTTCTGATCCCCTTTCTCTTCCACCTCTCTGTAAACTGAACATGATTTGAAATTTAAATTATCTTCATGGAAATTTGGAGAAATTGTTACAGAAGAATAAAAAGGTTCAACAAACTTGATTAAAAAATTAACACACAAAATCACTGCAATATTTTAAGCAAGTACTTAAAGTTGCAGTTAGTTTAAATACTTCAGATAAAATCTTCAGTTTAATGTTGGAGCACCTGTTGTGTTGTCTCATTATTGTCAGCTACCTGCTGTAAGGGAAGCTATTTCATGATTTTTTTTTTTATTAAAAATGTAAAAATTGAATTAATTACTTGGAGACAATTATGGTAAGTTAAAATATTGCACTTCCATTTTGCTTATTTCAAATAATAGTTTTATATGAATTATAGTTAATCACAACTTAAACATGGTATTTTAAAGATTAATTTTGGCATTTTCGACTGGTTTCTTCGTTTGATAAACTGCTGGGGAAATGGCAATTAAGCTATTTGCTTATAATTTTATTGCTATTTAATTTCAACAGATTTTATTTTTGCCAATGATAGGACATTCATTGAGGGTTCTAGCAATCATTTTTATTTAATTCTAAAACTTAAAAGGAAGGAAATATAATAAAAACTTTGTAGCACCGACCTTATTATTTGATCAACTACTGGCTCGATCCTCCTACATAATAAGAGGAGGAAGAGTAATGCGTTCCCAACCTCCCTTTATAATGAACACCCCCATAATCTGAACATTTTTGGCCAGTCCCACAACTGTTCAGAATAGAGAGAGTCTACTGTATTTCTTATTGGTTTTAATACTTTTCTAATAATGTCAATTTGTTCTACGTACATGTCTGCATCTGTATCATAAAATTTCAAAGTTTGGCTATCTACTACAATATGAATGAAGCATCTACAAATCACAATTTTAACTTTTACAAAGGCTCAATAATTCAGAAAAGCTTATCAATTTACAATCTAGACACGAGAAACTTATATGTAGAAGAATTCTAACAGCACGGTTAACGATATGTCCAGTACACCTGACTTTTTTAAAGGTCTAGATCCATTTCTTTAATTTACTCTTTTCTCCTGTGCCTCTTTTTCTCTTTTCTGCTTCTTCCAGAATGATTAAGTGCTTCAGATTGGTCTCCTCAGGTATGCAGAAAAATTGACTTTCTGTTGTTTTTCAATTCACTGCCATTCCATCCATAGCTGCAAGCTGTGAGCTATATTGTTTGCATATCTCCATGTTTTAAACACAAATTTTAACTTTTGCACAAACTATGGACCTTTAGAAGCTCTGAAACAGCTCTCTGTACCTCTTTTGTACACACATATTTACAACTGCCTTTTTCACATAGTCCAAGAGCCAACTGCATAAAACTCTAAGTCATCGAGCACAAGAAAAAATCCTTTATTTTACGGAAGAGTAATAATAGAGGAATTTAATAATCCATGTCTGCTGGAAATGAAGTGGTGCATAAGCCAAAAATTAATACAACTAGTTGTTGACTCGTAGGTTTACCATTGCCTTGCTGTACAATCAAAAGTATGTAAAAAAGGAAAACTGGGTGCAGGAAAACTCAATGCTAATCCAACGAGTCAACCACTAGTGGTATTAACTTTTGGCTTATGCACCACTTCATTTCCAGCAGACATGGATCATTAACCCTCCAAGCGTCTTGCAAATGGGTAAATTTGTAATGTTGTTTTCTCTGCATTTAGTTTTAAATGCTAATAAAATATGCTTCCTTCAATATTACACAAAAAATCTTATTTAGGAATATAAATGTAATCCTTGAGAGTCTTAAGCATTCTTCAATGCTTTGAAAATTCATTAAATTTATAGAATTATAATATCTTAAACATTGCTTATATTGCAGTGAAACCTGGAGCTTAGTGCACGGAATTTTACGGGCCAAACGCTTAGAGGGTTGGTTAAATTCTTCTACGATTACTCTTATGTAAAATAATTTTTTTTTTTTTTTTTTTTTTTTTTTTTGTGCTTGATGACTTAGGGTTTTGTGCAGTCGGCTCTTGGACTAACAGTCCATTTATTTCTTAATGTATTGGCACAAAATCAATCTTCACATTTTAACAAAAAGGTCTTAAAACAGAAAATCTTAAACTATTAAAAGTTATTAACCTTTTTTTTTATTCAAAGATCTAACAAAAAAAAAAGTTTGTTTCTATGTTTTGTGTGTTGTTTGTGTCTCTCTGAATAGAGTGATTTGGAGAAGACACGTGTTCATTTTTATTGTTGGTATCGGAACAGACTTTGAACTTTGGTTACAGCTACATTAGGGACTTCTGAACACAGTTAAACAATGTCAAAGCAAGCTACAAAATGAATTGTCATAGTTACATTTTCAATTAGATTAGAGGTGAATATTCCTAATTCAAGATTAGAGGTGAATATTCCAAGGTTTGACCGCAAAAAAAAAAAATGTGTTGGTTCAACTCTGGGGTAATCTTGTTTTTCCAATTACTCATTCTTTTTTTCTCTTTTTCTAACTGCAAGCATCTCTTTTTTTTTTTTTTTTTTTTTTTTTTTTTTTTTTTTAATTTGAATAAGAAGACTCGAAAATTAATTATCTGTATAGTGAATTCATTAGATTTACATTAATATTTTACCCCATTTTTGCTTATGCAGTTTCTTTTTGATGAACTTTTAAAATAATTGCTTTTTGTTTCCATATTAAACAAATCCTGTTTTATGCGTAAAAGTTAGCAATAAAATTCCTATTTTCTTGAACTTGACCATTTAATTAGTTCAAATTAGGCAACTTTCCATCTTATCTATGTCTTCATTTGAACAATTTTTTCTTCTACTATAAAAAACTGACATTTTTTGTAACTCTTACTCTTTTAAAAACAAGAAATGATAACAAATAAATAAAAAACTGTGCAAAATATGTGAATAAATATGGCAATAATCTAAAAACAAACATTTTATATTTGTCCCCATGTTAGTTTTTACACATGGAATTTTTTTAATAAAAATCATACTTATTGTATCTGTCTTTACATTTAGTTATTTAAAGGAATAAAGTAAAAGTAGATTTTTTTTTTCCTTTTGGGAACAAGGAGGCGGAAGAACAAAAATGAGTGAAGATTATGTTTGAATGGATGATGCAACAAAATGTGAACCATATTGAAAGATTATTATATTACATGAATACATGCAATCTCTTACCTACAATAGCAAGGTAACACAACAAAGACACCAGGAAGCGACAGTACAGAAAATCATTTCATCGTATATAAATTGGTACCGTATCGTAGCCATCGTAAAAAGACTACCTTACTTCATCGGACAAAAATGTAGGATTAGTTGAATAACGATTCATATATTAAAGCCTAATTGGTCTGTCAAGCTATATCTTTATGGAAATCACCTTCAAATCTGATTTTAGCAGTTGACTCATAAGTTTACCGTTATGTTTTCCTGCTCTCAATCCTCCATGTTTTCATACTTTTGGAAGCAGGAAAGCACAATGGTAAACTTACAAATCAACTGCTAGAATTGGATTTTTAGGTGTTTTCCACTAAGGTATTGGCAAACAGATTGCGTTTTAATATGAGAATCAAGATTTAACTAATCCTAGATTTTCGTCAGTGAACTTGTTTGAATGATTAGCTGTGCTGTCACCTCCCTGTCTATAAAGCTCAAAATACATTTCTTTTTTAGTCATGTTTGGTAAAATTAGACCAAAATAATCAATTTTTGGTCATTTACTAAAAAAAAATATGGCATTTATAAAAATTCACACATCCAAATATCTAAATCAACTTATAAAATAAAACAAAATTTTCCATTTGACAACTGCATCCTCTAACTTAAAGAAACAAAGCATACTCACACTTAATGAACCAATTAAGAGACGCTTGATCAAAGTCATCAAATATTTTTTTGCATTTTTCTTTATATTCATAACCCTCATATACTACACAGTCTTCTTTCCTCTTTCTCAGAATATTTACAATTTCTGCTTCCACATTTCTAGTAAAAAAAAAAATAATAATAATAATTACTTTTATTAAGAATCACTAAAATAAATGAATGCACAAAAAATAAATAATAACCAACAATTGCTATTTAAAAAAGAAAAAAACAACAGATAGCTATTCCAAGGCCAGTTTAATGCTGAGAACAAAATTTCTGATCATTCAGTAGGCATTGGTGACTAAAAAGCAATGTAAGTATGCATTTGATCTTTTTTGCATCTTGAAGCAGCATTTTATTTACTCTTACAAAAAAAAAAAAAAAAAAAAAAAAAAAAATGTAATATTCTTTTTTAATACATTGTCTTCTTTTTGCAGAAAAGTCTATTTCCCACAGCTTAATTTTGTAGTTTACTTCATGATTGGAAAAATATTTTATTTCAAAATATATTGGTACAAAAATATTTCTTATTTTAGAATGAAATTACTAGTTTAATTTTAATTGCTGTATTTTTGTGACTTTCTTATAGAAATAAAGTATGCCTGTACAATATTTTTTCTTTTTTCTAAAAATTGCTACAATATGTCATTCAATCAGTTATGACTGTATCCATGATTTCATTGAAAGTTTCTTGCCTTTTTTTTAATTTTGGAGACAACTTGGGTATTTTTTACAGATAGGTAAAAAGATAATCATTTTCATTTTTTATAGAAATGCAATAAGTTATTACAGGCAAGTAAATTGCAAAAATGAATAGCAAATGAAAAAAAGGTAGTAAACACATCTTCAAGACAATAAATAAAAGATTTTAAACTGGAAAAAAATTCTGGCTAGTATTTTTAGACTTGAAATTCTATATTCAAATTTCATGTATGAGGAATATAAAAATATTTATTTTTATGTGAAAAAACTATATATTTTTCAATATTAAAAATTGATGCATACATATTACAAAAATGTCAATATTAAAAATATATCATTCAATTATTATTTTTGTATTTCATCATAATAAAATTATTTAAAATGATGAATAAATACTGTAGCAGGATAACATTTAATTAGTAAATTCATACCTAATTTTTCAGCATAAATTCATATCAATTTCTTATAAACTAAGTATTTATATACATAGCTGTTAGCTGGTGAGCTTTACAACTGGTGTATTACAACATACGTATTAGAGAGCAGAGAGACGAGCTTTCTTTGTAGTTGAAAGTTTTTTCTCACAAAATTAGAAGCTCTATTTGTACCTGTAAATATTGATCATCTTACATTACTGGAAAAGTTATTTTTAAAAACTAAGAGTATTATTGAAAATTGTGGAAGTAACTTTTCACTATGCAGAGGTTGTTATCTGAATTTGTGAGAAAGAATTTTGCAACAATTATCATTATGTAAAAAATCCAGAGTTGCAAAAAAGCTGATTTAAATTTTAAAAAAGTGACTTTTATTGATTTTAACTGACTTTTTTTTTTTTTTTGGCTGAAATTAATCTGTTTTGCCATAATTGGCTTTTTATACAGGGAAGCATTGTATCAAAAGCTACACATTTTAAAATTTTTTAATTAGTTTAAATGGCATTCAATTGATTTTGAATATAAAAAGTAACCCAATTTCTTAATCAGGGTTCATACTCATTTTCCAAGAAAAAATCTCCTGAGAATCCCCTGGCATATTTATTTTCCGGGATGTATAATTTTTTCATATCAACAATTAAAGATATTTTTAAAACCAATATCATGACACTCCCATCTCCTCAAAATAGAATAACAACAAGGCAATCTCAAAAATAAAGTTTATACATCACTTAAATAAACAATATGAAACTTTAAAACAATTTATGTAAAACAGGGATGAAGTCTGTCATACCTTTTAGAGCTGTCCTTAAAAACTTGGCAGTTTGTTGAAATAATTTCATTTCTACTTCATCATTTTACCATCTCTTTTTTAAAGCATTGTGAATAATATGAAAGCTACAAGTGCCAATATCAATTACAAATGTCCTTTATTTTTCTTGAACTATCATTAAACCGCATGATGTTAGATGATGCAATTTCATAAACATTGCGAACAGCAACAATTGCCCTCAATTTCCCAGAGTAAACAATCATTTTGGCAAGTTTTCCCAGGTTTGGGGAATTTTTTGTACTATCCCCTGAGATTCCCCAGATTTTTACAATCTAAAATTTATCCCCTAATTTTCCCAGAAATCCCATATTCCCCTGATGAGTATGAACCCTGTCAATAATGAAGGCATTAATATTGGACTAAAACTTTGATAGAGCAGCTAATGAGCTTGCAGTCAGAATTGCAAATATGCCAGCTAAGTTTTAAAAGAGCGTTACCAACTGCTGGGTCATTCCATGTCAATTCAACCAAGCCATGGCACCCACCGACAGGGATTTTGATGAAACTTGGTGAGTTTAGTCTTTTTATATAGATAAGTATCCACATCAATTTTTTTTCTCAATCTGGTTTAGTTTTCATTTTACAGCCAATCGAAATTTTGAATGTTTGGTATTTTCCAAATTTTGATGATTCTGCTCTTTGATTGAAAACAATTTATATTTCATTTATTTTGCAGTCAATTTATGAAAATTTATAATAATATTAATCGAAACATGGGGATTCCAGAAAAAAATATGAAAAAATTCTAAATAATATTTAAAAAATAGAAAAAAAATAATTTTCATGAATTTTTTTCTGAAAGTGTGTAATATGTTAAAGTCAATATCAACCAAAGGGAATATAATAACCAAAAAAATTCTTTTTTCCTAATGATACTAGAAGTGTGTTCATTCATTAAAAAAAATATAATTAATGGCTTTTTCATTTCTTTATAGTTTTAACTTCAAAATATATCTTTTTTTTTATGTATTATTTTTTAATTTATTTATTTTTGTTTATTTTCCCACACTATTACCAAATAAATAAATGCATTTAAAAATATAAACATTCTCAAAACTTGCTCATATAATGCTTTTAATTTTTATTTTAATAACAAGAATGCTCCTGCTTACAGAACCCCATTACATAGCAGCCTATTCAAAAGTGTTCTCTTGTAATCTTTCTTCTAGCTTATAAAATGTTCTCATATTTCAGAAGTGAAACAAATCGCCCCTTTTCTACACCAATCACAATTCAGTAAAAAGGGACAAAGGAGAAGGGGGGCTTCCCTTTTCCTTTCTACTCTCATTGGTTGAAAGCATTGCTTGTTCAGTGGTCAGTCAATCTGATAATATCAGTGCTATCTTGTGATTTTTTTAGTGTGCATCCAGTTATTCTGTGTTAGAGCTGTTTATTTTTATGAGTTTTGGTGGGAAAAAATGGAGGATAAGTGTTGTGTGGGAGAGTTAACATTAACTGATTGTCACCAATTTAGTTATGGAGCACAAAAAGCTATAGAAAATGTTAATGATTTGTCTGAAGAAGAACAAATTCTTCTAAAACTAAGAACTGAATCGGAACAAGAATTGCATACTATTTGTCTGCATCACAAAAATATATTTCTAAAAAAGTTTGAATTTCTACAAAAACTATGTTGTGATCCTATCAAAAGACATAAGAAACCTATTAAAAAAGCATTACGTGTAATAAATATTCAACAGAGTGAAATCATAATGTCAAAAGGATACAAAATCAAACCAGGACAGAAACTCTGTTCATCCTGTAGAAATCTTTTATTGAAAAGGGAAGAAAGTAATGCTGCAAGTAGTGATGAAAAGGAATGTTTAAGCCAAGACGATAGTGATGAAAAGGAGGCTTTAAGTCATGATACTGATGATTTAGGATTACCACCCGAAGAATTTTCTGAATTAGAAAAGAAAGAAACATTAAATCTGTTAAATGCATCTTTTACAGAAGCTGGTTCTTCTCCTCTAAAATTACATGCTCTCGGTGAACACAGTAAAAAACATTATGGAAAAAGAAAATTGGAACATTTGCAAGAAAATGTGAAACAAAAAATTGAAAAAGTACTTGAAGTAGAACTGCCAATGAGTGAAAGTGAATCAGAAGCAACTATACAACAAAAAGCAGCTGATATGGATAAACTTACTGAAATTATGAAAAAAGAATTAGAAATAACATCGAAGGAAAAAAAAATTCAAATATTAACAATTCCTGCTTCTCTTAACTGGACAAGAAAGAAAATGAAAGAAACTTTCAATGTATCTGATTACTCAATTCAACAAGCTAAAAAACTTGTTAAAGAAAAAGGTTTTTTGTCAGAACCAAGTCCTAAATGTGGGAAAAAATTAAATCCAGAAACTGTTACTTTAGTTCGAAATTTTTATGAAAGCGATGACAATTCAAGAGTTTTGCCTGGAATGAAAGACATTGTGAGTATAGGAAGAAAGCAGTATGAGAGGAAACGTTTGATCCTGACTAACTTGAAATTTACTCGAATTTTAAGTGTGCCTATCCTAATGTTCAAGTGGGATTTTCAAAATTTTGTTCTTTACGACGAAAATGGTGCGTTTTGGCAGGTGCTAGTGGTACCCATTCAGTCTGCGTATGTACAATACATCAAAACGTAATATTGCTTATTCATGCTGCAGAGATTAAAGAACAATATAAAAATCTAATGAAATTATTATTATGTGAAGAACCTAAAAGGGAATGTTACCTGAGGCATTGCAATGAATGCCCATCAAATCAAAAGCTTATAAGTTTTTTAGAAGAAAAATTTGGGGATTATGATGAAAATGACACTATCGAATATAAACAATGGATTTCTACTGATAGGACAGAAATGATAAGTTGCACATCCAAAATTTATGCCTTTATTGAAGATCTGACAAACAAATTAGAAAAAACTAATACCGCACTCGTTCATTGCCAAGTCCCAATCTTCATATTTTAAAAGCCTTAAAGAAAGTTCTTTTACAGATATTGCCACAGTTTCATTGGACTTCAGTGAAAATTATTCCTTTACCATACAGGATGAAGCTCAGGGGTACCATTGGACATCTGCTTCGTGTACTGTCCATCCTGTAATAATACACTGCAGAAACGCTGATGGAGAAAAAGTAGTGTCATCACACTGTGTGATATCGGATGATTTAAAACATGATGTTTCCATGGTGTATGGAATTCAAAAAACTATTGTTGAATTCATAAGAAAAAACTACTCACATATCAAAGAAATTCACTATTTCAGCGACGGTTGTGCAGGACAGTATAAAAACAAATTCAATTTTATGAACCTTTGTCTACATGAAAAAGACTTTAACATAAAAGGACAAATGTCTTTTTTCGCCACTTGTCATGGCAAAACTGAATGTGATGGGATTGGAGGAACAGTGAAAAGATTAGCTAGAAAAGAAAGTCTCCAAAGACCTTTAAAAAAACAAATAACAACACCAAGTGATTTTTTTCATTTTTGTAAGGATAATATTGCAAATATAAATTTTTATTTTATTTCTAAAGACTCTGTAGACTCCATTCGATCTAATCTTGAAAATCGTTTTAAAGATGTTGCAACAATTCCAGGGACAAGAAGTTTCCACAATTTTAAGCCACTAGACAGTATAGGAACTGTGGAGGCTAGAAGAATCAGCAGTGACGCCAAAAGCAGTTTAACTTACAAATTGAAAGACAAATGTACAACATATGTGACAATAAATGAGCTATACATCGCTTGCTATGTTGCTTGTATATATGATCATTTTTGGTATTTTGGGATTGTCACAGACATTAATGAAGAAGAAGGGGATGCTACAATTAAGTTTTTGCATCCGCAAGGACCCTCACCATCATTTTACTGGCCAAAGCAAGAAGATATCTGCCCCGTGCCAATTCCACATCTGCTTGCTATTATAGACCCCCCAGCAACATCAACTGGAAGAGTTTATCAATTTCCTATAGACTGTATGAAAATGATCCAAGAAAGGATGAATCAGATTAAAGAACTTAAATAGTATTACATCGCCGGTACCATGTCAAACTATCCAATGTGAATACATTGCGTTACTTTTTTAAAATTCAGGTTTCTTGATTTGCACCACTTTTTTGAAATAGTAAAATTCAACTTATTTAATGACATATTAATTAAGGCAACAAACGATAATTAACAAAGGGAATTTTATTATTTCAGAAAAGTGGTGCCAATCAAGAAATCAGAATTTTAAAAAAAGTAGCTCACTGTTTGACATGGTACCGACAATATAGGAAAACAACCAATAGAAATTAACAGCCAAAAATTTCTGTTATGGTAAGATTATAGTTAAATTGTTCTGAAATATTATGTATTGTAAATATAAGAATTTTCTATTTGTAAAATCTACTTAAACTGGAATCTATAAAGGTTAATAAAATATTAATAATCATATTGCATAAAAGAAGTTGGAAAAAAAATTAAATTGAATCAATATTTCAGAGAAAAAAAAAAGTAAATAAAAAAATATTTTGTAAATAAAAGAAATAACAAGCCGATATGATAAATGCTCAATGTTTAATGAAATAATACATTAAAAATTGTGTTTGCAACTCTTTTTTTCCAACAAATGATATACAGCTATGTAAAGAAATTGGATAATGAAAAATTTTTAAAAATTACATTAAATTTAAAAAATATATAAAGAAATGAAAAAGCCATTAATTTTATTTTTTTTAATGACAGAAGACACTTCTAGTATCATTAGGAAAAAAGAATTTTTTTGGTTATTATATTCCCTTTGGTTGATATTGACTTTAACGTATTACACACTTTCAGAAAAAAAATCATGAAAATTATTTTTTTTCTATTTTTTAAATAATATTTAGAATTTTTTCATATTTTTTTCTAGAATCCTCATGCTTTGATTAATATTATTGTAAATTTTCATAAAAATTGACTGAAAAATAAATGAAATATAAATTGTTTTCAATCAAAGAGCAGAATAATCAAAATTTGGAAAATACCAAACATTCAAAATTTCGATTGGCTGTAAAATGAAAACTAAACCAGATTGAGAAGAAAAAAATGATGTGGATATTTTTCTACATTAAAGGACTAAACTCACCAAGTTTCATCAAAATCCGTGACGGTGGGTGTCAAAATGTCATTTTTTTGGTTGAATTGACATGGAATGACCCTGCTATATCTGGTTTTCATTGACTTTTCCTTCCTGCCCTCAATTTTTCTTCATTTTTACTGCTTTTAAAATTAAAGAGGACAATGGTTACTTAGTTACATGTTTTATTACTTGACTAATTTTAAGAGTTATTATGTACAACTCTTATTTTATTTCTCATAGATATTAAAAATCATACATACTTGTTATATAATAAAAACATTTTTCACAATTAAAAACAATATTGTGAATAGCATATGCATGAATATAAATAGCAAGGAGTTTTTTTAAATTTTATTTCTATAAATTTTATTTCAAGATTTTTTTTTATTGCTTTTTTTATTTTATACACTTATGTACAAAACTCTTCTCGAATATTATATCCTTTCTAATTTCTGTTTTAACATTTATAACAAACTCTCCTTATAGGAATGTAAAATTATTTACATTTTGGTGTGAATTTTTACAATTTTTTTTCTTTTTTATCACACATAATGCTTTAACAGTAGCCTTTTAGTGATTAAAAAGACTTATTTATTTGACAAAATTTAACAAAAATTCATAATATTTTTAGTAGAAAATATTATGAAATACATTAAAAATTATTTGATCCAAATTACGAATTAGCTGTAAACCAACATTTAAAAATAAAAACCGGCATTTTTTAAGTGGTTAAAATCTAAAAAAGCTGGCCTTTTTTTTGGCCTGATCAAATATTACATTCTGGACCGGCAACCCTGAAAAAAAAAACCTCAATAAACCAAGAATCAGTTAATCACATGACCATTAAAGATAAAGATTTTTTGCAACAATATAATTTGAAGACAAGAACATCATATCTTAAATAATTAATTGGTACTATTCTGTTATCCCGTCGACCAAAATACTATCGCCAAATTATAAGGTTAAATGCCAATAATAGATGATCGTGAATGTCAACTCAATGACATTAAACATGATACACATGTTTAAAATGTCATTAAGTGATTTTTATTTCGACTTATTATTTGTATTTTTATTAATATTCTACTAATTATTTGGTTTTTTTAATTATTTAAAATAAAAATTATATCAATATGTATAATTTGGCTATTAGTTTGGTGATTTGTATAATTTGGTGAAATCGGTCGATGGGATAACAGAGTAGTACCAATTAATTTTGTTAAGCTATAACAATATCAGCGATAAACAGATAAGGTACTGTTTCAGAAATAAATGACTAAAACTGTTAAATCTGGAATCAAAAGTTTGGAGAGATCTTATCGACAAATGGGAATTTTTACTGGATCATTGTGGCAAACAATAAATGAATCTCACAACAGAAGCTACGATTTTTTTTTAAAGTTGCATATGGAATATTGTTCCATGTATTTTTAGCACTGCTTTGTTCATCCAAACTTGTGCACAAACAATATTGCAATGCTGTAAAAAATTCTTTTTTGGAAAAATATTTTGTATAAGCATTCTTGTTTAACAATGATGATAACTTGACAAATGAAAAAGCTGAAATACTTGGATTTTGAGATAAGAAATATGATTGCATTTCATAACTGAATCAATAACCTGGTCAATGATTTTTATTAGACTGTAATAATCATTAGCATTCTTAAACAGTTTCATTCATATTTTGATTTATTACAGTGAGCAAAAGGAGTATTTCAGATTTTTTGGTCTTTTATATAAGGCAATCTCTACACATTGGATTTTTTTTTCTTTTTTAAGCTAAAGTTCTCAAATTATACATGAGTATAAACAGTATTTTTCAGTCAAGCAGAGCATTATAACTACAGTAATCCCTTAACATTTGCAAGTTTTTATTATTTGCAAAATAAAAAATGCAGAACATTTCAACATTCACAAATACGACTTTGTTATTCACGAATTTTGCTTTATAAAGAATATATTTTTACAAATCAAACCCATTTTGCTTTACCAATTCTATGAGCTACACTGAACATTTGCATACTGTATTACTGTATGGCCAAAGTTGTGAGAATTTCACCCCTTGTATTGAGGGAAGATATAGATCAATATTTTTCTTATTTAAAAGTTTTAATTTTCAGGCAAAATATTTTCTGCAAAAATTATTAGGGAAATTTTAAAACATAATCAAAAACTTGTAGAAAAAGCAACAGAATATGATTCTCCACTGGTGAGGAGTTTTAAATTTAAAACAGAAATCGAGACTGCTTATTTTAGCTAACTAAATATTCTTGCAATAGATGAAACTCCACAGTAGTTCAAGAGCATAAAAACCTAAGATATCAAACACAAGAAAAAAAACCTTTATTTCATGGAAGAGTAGAAATAGGTGAACCTAATGATCCATGTCTGTCAGAAGTTGGTGCATAAGCCAAAAATTAATACCACTAGTGATTGACTCGTAGGCCTATCATTGTGTTTGTCCTACAATCAAAGTTATGAAAACAGAGGACTGGGAGCAGGAAAATTCAATGATAAACCTTCAAGGCAACCATTGGTAGTATTAGTTTTTGGCTTATGAACCACTTCACTTTCGGTAGAAATGTATCACTAGATTCCCCTATTTCTGCTCGTCCACAAAATAAAAAAAAAAAAAAATTCTTTTTTCTGACGGTGCTATATATCTTAGGGCTTTGTGTTGCTGGCTAATGGACTATCAGCCATGGCTCTCCAATTTTTATCTTTATGTGCTATTTATATATGAAACATGCTGAATTTCTGCCTCACTGTAATATATCTGAAGGACATTTATAAATATAGTGCTCTAAGTTTAACTAAATACTATGCGTATGCACTAAAATTTAAAGGTATTGAGTATTTAAGAATGACAACCTTAGACATGTGCCTGGTAGCAGAAAGTTAGAGACAGGAGACTGGTGTCATAGATTTTCTTTCTCTTTTGCAGATTCTTTTACATCAAATCTTTATTTTGCTTCATATTATGTTTAGCTCTTTATTAGGTAATACAAAAAGTTAAGATTGTTATTTAACAAAAATTTATAAAGTGCTTAAAAACACTACAGGTAAGTGATTGTTTAATTAATGAATGGTTCAGTTGTAAAAATATTTTACCTGCAGTTTATTTTTTTGTTGCTGAAGTATTTGTCACAGACACATGAAGAATTTTCTGCTACTGCAAACATGCGTCAATTACTTAAAAACTAAACTAAACTGTGGCATTACAATTTATGAAGGATCAGTGCTGACAGTGCCCATCTCTGTTTACTAGAGACAGCATGGACTACACGCTCTATTTACTACAGACATATGCTGCACAGCCCTGAGGTGCCGTGCAACATACTTCCCAGCCAGGTGGTCAGGTTAACATGAGACCCTCAGTGTTTAGTTCTCAAGCAAGCTCGGTACTCATTTTAACGACCTCAAAAGCATGAAAGGCTGAGTAAACCATGCCCAGTCTGGAGTCAAACTCTTGACCTGTGGTGTTGCAGTCAGATGACCTGACCATTCTGCCACTGGGCTTCTAAATTGTTTAATACCTTGTCAATAAATATTACTTTTAAAAAGATTAACAGCACTTTAACTTATAAATACCTTTCTTTAAAGCAATAGATATCGTTTTTTGAAACCAAAAATTTAAGAATTATTTATAGATTCATTCAAATAAAGAAACCAATAAAAATATAATACTAAACAACATTTAACTACAATAATATGGATAATAATATTGTACATACTTGTCTCGTTTAAACTGTTCATTGGCTTCATATATGCATGCAACATCACCTTCATAACATTCATCAATTGTTGGTACTCTTCTATATACTCTATGGTAATATGGGTACTGCTTTTGATTAGGCAAAACTACACTCTCTAAAAGGAAAATATAATAAATTAATTTTTTTTAAATTAATCTATCATGATATTTATTAAAAAACAGGTTTTCCTTATTCTGTTATCATCAGTTCTTTGCGAATAGCTGGCTTAGTAGGATGCAAGATCCTGTCTTTGCATGAGCTGCCAACGGACAATAGAACCAACAAAAAGACGAGAGAATTATAGAAAAATTGCTATCATAGTACCTCTTTTAGGTAGAATATTTCCAAATTCAAGGGAGCTGTTGGCTGGATAACAAGTATTTGCAATAACATACACAATACAAAAGCTGACTAAAATTACTCACTTTTTTAAGTAATGTATACCGATTTTGTTTTCAAGTGATGCATATATGTAATTAAACATTTTGTAAAACTTTTTTGATAAATAGAAAAAGAAAATGTGATGGTATAGTATAGGACTGACTAAATTTAATTTAACAATGCACATTGGCAAGGCTAATTTAAGTTCATCATTTACAGTTTACTGCATTATTGTTTCTTTTGCTTAGCGAGAAACTCTGTTGAGTTTCTATGATATTAAGCAATGCCACAAAACCATAATATTTTATTTTAACTTCAACGCATTATTTTAATTACCATGAGAAAAAACTATAAAAATGCTAACTGGCAAATTAAAACATGCTATTGGTAAGATTAGCACCCAGCTAACATAAAAGCATCAAAAATTCACTATGATCATATTTAATGATCAACTTTAATCTAATTTTATTCAAAGAAATAATTTTGATTTTATAAACAAAATGAAAACCTTGCATATGAAAAAGCAATGAAATGAGCTTAGTAATTGGCTATGATAGTCGCCTGAATTGGATTATTATAATGTAGATGAAATGATAGCAATGGAATAATGCATGGTGATTCATCACCTGTGCCTTCTAATATTAAGGCCCCTCACTAATCACAGAAAAAGACCCTGATGATAATGTAAGGTTTATCAGGGCGTTCTTTTCAAATATCTCACTCAAAATCAGGGCTGGCAAGTTTCTGCCAGTAAGTGGCAAAAACTAAGAAGTAATACTAATAAGAACTTTAAACTGCAATAATTCATAATTCACACATGTATTTAACATATGAAGTATTTAGTTAAAAAAATAAGCTAGCATAAAAGCTAACACTGCATTAAATAAGATTTGAATCTTGCATTTGTGAGTTTAAATGATATTTCCATCATCAAATAAAGCTAAGTAAATTTTATGAGCAGCTGCAATAGAACAATAATATTTTTTATTTTATGTTTAATCTAAATTATTAGTTATTTATCATGAATAAAATTTATAAGCAATTGAATACTACAAAAAATTCTCAGATTGTGTCTTGAAATGAATTTTTGCCAGTTTCTGCCAGTTAAAACCACTTTCTGTCACTTGTTTCTGCCAGCAAAAACCCAGCCCTGCTCAAAATTTAATATTTTTACATGATTTTTTTTCTTTTTTTTTTTTTTTGCATAGGATAGCTGAGGACAATTTGCAACTGGGCTAGTTTTCAATTTTGGCTTCAGATTTTTTTTTAATTACTTTAACTTTCAGAACCGGTTTGAACCAGTTGTGAAATTGAAACTGTCATAATATAAAAAATCTTAAACCAAAATCGAAAAAGTAAAAACTAGCCCCGTTGTGAATTGTCCTCAGCTATCCTATGCAAAAATATTAAAATTTGAGCGAGATATTTGAAATGAACACCCCTATAGACTTTACATTATCATCCGGGTCTTTTTCTGGGACTAGTGTTGCATCTTAAAGCACCAAAATGATGGCATGGCACATACAAAGCAAAGTGGTCAGCCCGGAATTGTTGATGACAGTCAGATGAATAAGGCTTTTGTTATATAGATGAGAAAGTACACAAGAAATGTAAAACATTCACATTAAATATAATTTTGAATGGTAATAACATAATTCATGCACTAACCTCTAAACCATGTTACAGGCCCATCAATTAATCTCAGAACCTTAAACATGAATCTGTTAAATGCATTTTCTGTACCTGGTTCACGTCCATCCATGCTAAAAAAGAAGATAAATAGAAAATGAAATATTTAACGATGATGTTCTCAGTTAAAACATGGATTATAATGTTTTTTAACATCTTTTAAAATGATAGTAAGAAAGATTATAAATAAATCAGACTTCACAGATTTGGAACATATTACAAATAGAATTGAGAGTAAAATTATATATGTGTTGAGATTTGAGATGAAAATTGATTTTTTTTTTCTTTCTTTGGTTTAAATGATTTTCTAATTAACTAATATTAAAATTCCATTTCTGATACCATATCTATAATGGAACATAATGTTCGGTAAACCAAATGTTCGGTATTCAGACTATTCGGTCATGTTACCAAATATTTCATTAGGCTAAATATTAAACTAATCGGTTAAGCCAAATATTTGGCTTAGCAAAAAAAAAACTATTAAACTTGCTGAATATTTTGCCAAAGCAGAATACTTTGTCATGTTCTGCAACACAAATGTATTTGACCAAAATTGTTCTGCAAGATAAATTCATTCATTTTCAATTTACCTTTCAATTGAGATGAAAAGTATAGGTTCCCTGAAAAATTTATGAGTAAGTATTTTGACTAAATTTGCCGTTTTATCGCGAGTTTTTGGTGAAATTTTTAGTTTTTTCGCGATTTTTTGACAAAATCTGCCGTTATGCATATTTTTTAATAAAATTTTTTGGTTTTTTGCGAATTTTTTGATGAAATTTGTCGTTTTTTGCGATTTTTGATGAAATTTGCGTCTTTTCAGTTATTTTCTGAGGAAATCTGTTGAAATTTTTTTTCGGTAATTTTTCTACAAAATTAGCGTTTTTTTGCAATTTTTTTGACGAAATTTGCCGGGTTTTTTTCGCAAATTTTGCGTTGTTTCCCGCGATATTTTGACGAAATCTTCTTTTTTCGGGTGTTTTTTTCACGAAAAAATCCGTTTAATCATGATTTTTTTGATAAAAAAGTTGCCGTTTTAAGGAATTTGACGAAATTTGTCGTTTTATCGTAATTTTTTGGCAAATTTTACCGTTTTTCGGGGGGGTTTTTTAAACAACATTTACCGTTTTTTCGGGATTGTTTATCGAAATCTGCCATTTCTTGATATTTTTTGATCAAATTTGCTGTTTTTATGCGAATTTCGATGAAATTATCGTTGTTTTCTGCTATTTTTTGATGAAATCTTGTTTTTTTGGTAATTTATCTACAAAAATAGCGTTTTTTTTTGCAAATCTTTTGACGAAATTTGTCAATTTTTCGTGAATTTTGATGAATTTTGCGTTGTTTCTCACGATATTTTGACGAAATCTTGTTTTATCGGTGGTTTTTTTGATGAAATTAGCATTTTTTCACGAATATTTTTGACGAAAATTGCCGTTTACTCGCGATTTTTTTTTTAAAAAAAAGAGGCCGTTTTAAGGGATTTGACGAAATTTGCCGTTTTATCGCGATTTTTTGGTAATTTTACCGCTTTTTCGGGATTTTTTTGACAAAATTTACCTTTTTTTCGTGATTATTTGTCGAAATATACTGCTTTATTACGACTTTTTTGACAAAATTCATTTTTTTTTTTTTTTTTGGTCATATTTTGATGAAATGACGCATCCCACAGGACGCATAAGAGCTGTTTTTTGCATAATTTACGTGCTAAAACACGTCCGGCATCGATGGCGGCTACAGTGACTTGTTAGGTTCCCGGACAGGAAGTTGAATGAAAAAATATACGCTCCCAGAAAGGATTTCTGCGTTCCCCGGGATCGCAATTTTTCGAGCCCTGATTCATAGTTTTATGGATAACTTTAGATGAAAAATATGATGTACTAAATGACTACTATGAAAAAATGAATACATCGGAGAGATCCGAGATAGTGTTGTTCAGAACATCTTACGACACGGCACAGCGTTTTCCCCGTTCTCAGAAAATGCGCGGTTGTTCCGAAGATTTTTTCCCCCCACTTTAGAACAGAATTGTTCTGCAGCTCAGGCATCTGTTCTGCGATGTACGTCGCAAATTTCGTAGTATTCTGCTTTCGGGGTTTGGTTGAATATCAAAGTATTCAGCCATTACAAATACATAAAACTATTAAAACACATTTTTAACAACTTTTTACAATTTCTATTTTTAACTCTCAATTTATAAATACAGCAGATTCCCTCAAATCTGCAATTCTCTGAAATCCTCTCACATAATTTTCAGATGTAAACAATGAAACATTCAGTTCAGTTATAGGGACAAAATTTGACTTTTTTTTTATATCAATTATCAATTCCATATATTTTTTTATTTGTAATTTTCTTTAATATTACTGAATTTGTGTTTTTTCATGAAAGAATAAAACTTCCTTATTTTATGATTTTGAGATTAATCATAATGTAACTTTATGAGGAAATTTTCCTTGAATAATTTAAGAAAAATACATTTCATCTTTATAGTGAAGATTTATTTATGCGTTATTTATTAATTAATTTGATCTTGGCTTTTAATATTTTAAAAATTATCTACATTTTTATTACTTATTTTAATGTTTCATTATATTGTAAGCATTCATTATAGTTTCAATTGCCTTATTAATTACATTCAAATTGTCTTTAGTAAAAAACTTGTTTCTTGCCTTTTTCACAAATAAGAGTTTGTAAACAAATTTGAAAAAAATTAGAGGTTGATAACCAGTGTTCTCGCTGACATTTGACCAACGTTAGTAATTTGGCTAATTTAAAAAAAAAAAAAAACATTCGTCAAATGAAAAAAGTATTAGCAAATAGATTTGCCGCATAGCACAAAAAAATTATCTTTAATCCTTTAATGTACCCCTTCCCCTTTTTTTCAATATGTTCTAAAATTACCTACGTTTTTATAACTGCGACAACGATTGTTATTAATCTAATTTAAACTATCACTACAAATATATTAAAAATATTTATATATGCATATGTATGAAAAACAAAAAAGAAAAGGCAAAAATTGAGCACTAGCAATTTGGTGAATCTAATCACTTGTTTACTCACCAAATGAAGAACTTAGTCGCAATGTGGCACAATGGCGAGCGATAGCGAGTACCCTGTTGATAACAGATATCAAAGACAGACAATTTTTATTTAAGAAAATATAATGGTAATCCCCTTATTGAGTCATAAATACATAATTTACATTGTTTCTCATCACACATGAAGTTAAACTTGGATTTTTGTTTGTTATTTTAACTATAATAAATATATCATTACTATATTTTCAACCGATTTGCTTTAATTTCTGTAAAATATGATATGATGAGAAGTACTGGTAAATGTCACCATTCATAGCAATGAACAATGAGCTACACATTCCTTTATTCAGAATCCATTTGATAGTACAGTCAAACCTCGTACAACATGAACATACTTAACATGAATTACTTTTAACATGAACTGTTTTCACAGTCCTCTATAAAAAGAAATACAAAGAATTGATACTGATAACATGAACAAAATTTTGATATCCTTTGTGGTTCATGTTAATGAGATTGGACCAGTGGCGTAGCTACATATTCAGCGCCCTGGAGCGAGCAAAGTTTGTGCGCCCTTCCGTCACTCGAAAAATTTCTACCCAATTTTGTTTTGAAGCTTAAAATTTACGTGCTAATTCGATTTAAAATCTTACTTTTATTTGAAAGTCAAAGTATTTTGACAACGTATTAAATACAAATATATACTAATAAAAGAAAGTTTCACTCTGTATGCATGTGTGTATGCCTGTCAGTTTGCAATAGCTAGGAAAATCTATGATATGTACTAAACTCAATATTTTTAGAAGATCTTTTCCTGGTGATCTTGAGTTTCAGAAATTTAATTTCTAATAATTAAATGAGAAATCAATTAAACATCTTATATTAAAGGAATGGAAAAGTACTCATACTTTAACAAAAGCCTAGACTTTTATTAAACCTCAGAAAATTTCTTAGAAAACTTGAAGAGAAGTGTGCATTGATAATAGAAATACAGCACTGCTTGAGCGATAAAAGTATTGGGCCTCTTTAAAAGTTGCTGTCTCTTAAATTATACCGGACCTGAAAACTCGAAAATGACACATCGAAATGCAAAGATAAAAAATTCTTCCTAGAAATTAAAAAAAATTATTTCTATATTCTTATATAAAGTTAAAAAACCGATACATAAAATCTCTTTTTATTTTCGTTTAAAGAAAGAGTAATTGAAATAGATAACTATCGAGTTTAGATAGTGGCGTCTGTGTACAACCTGTATAAATTTTAAAATATGGAATTGATATATGTAATATTTCATGCATCGAGATATAGAACTTTTTGCTGCTTTGAGAAAGGAAAATTTCTTCACAGTCGCACAATTACAACCTTCGTTATTATTATTTCATGAATTGAAAGATTCCTTTCAAACTCTCATTTAAAAAGCCAGTCTCCCGAAACTACAATTTTTATACTAGGATTCTTTGAAACATCGTCAAATTTTTAAAATACACCATTTAGAATTTAAAGTTATGCAGCATTTAACCCCATATTTAAGTGCTGTTTAATAACACCTAGATTTTATAAACATAGATATGCAAGTTTTTGTTTTTTAAAACATTTTGATTTTTAAAAAGGAAAAGAAATGCTTTGTTGAAATGCGAATTGGTTAAAAGTAAGAAAACTGACGAACCAATCGGTTTGAAGCTTTCAAATAATTTATAACACACAATACATTTTTTTTAAAGGAGGAGTCGGCCGTGATCAAATATTTAAAACCGTACAGTTTTCCACCTTTTTAGATGAGTTTTTTTTTTTAAGTACCCTTGGATAATTATTACTTATTTAATATAAAATTTTCAAAAGTGTATTTAACACTATTTTTTTAAATAAATAATTTTATCAATCATTTTAAATTCTTGATGAAGTCCGCCTCCCTTTTGACGGGCAGGTTGTTTGACGAAGTTTCATTCAGAAACAGTTTTGTTAAGAATATATTTCACCATGGTGGTGGCAACTGGAACTAAAAGATTCGAGATTGAGTTTTTCTGCAAGATTTTGCAGTGCCTAATGAGTACGTCTGCTAAACTGTTCCATAAGTAGCACGGTATAAATATCTAAGGCATTGCTGTAACATCTTAAATATAAGTTTCTCAGTGTGATTTCTTTGGCTACAATTATTTCTGTACAGTAATTATCATGATAAACTTCTAAAAAGTTTTCAGGTTGCATCAAGATGAGTATTGTTTGTGTTGGGTTCTTTTTATTAAATTTCTGCAACAGCTCACTATTTTAATTAATTGCAACTTCTGCTCAGCAAATTAAACATAGTTATTATGGATCAATAAATATTCTTCAGCTTTATTAAAGAATTAAAGTGAGAATCGGGTCAAATTTCCAATCACATGAATCCTGTTGTAGATTTAATTAAATAAATTAGATGCTTATATAAAAAAAAGAATTAAGTTAAGATTACACCAGTTAACATTAAGAAATCACTAAAATAAATAAACTAAAAGACAAATTAAAACGATAAAAAGGATAAACACAAATATTATTTAAAATTCTTTAAAATTTAATGAATACAAGTAAATAAGAAAAAACACAGCAAGATTCTCAATCTGACCCAGTCTCAAGTACTAAACCTAGATCTGCAGTAGAACCCAACATTTATCAATGTTGATTCCTGAGATATTTAACTCATACTGATAATTTAAAAATACAAGATCCAATCTAACATTACAAAAGAGAGAAGAAAGACCCTGAAATCCTTCTTATTTTCAAGAAGGCAAAGAAAGATATAATTTTGAATAAATTAAAACACTAGGAGTAATAAAGATAAACACCCCAGAAATCAACAATGATATTTTGGCCAATTTCGTATAGTGATTAGTATTAAAAAATTATAGTCTTGTAAATTTGTTTATGTAGAGATGGATATAATCCCTATAAAATTACTTTAAATTTATGAGTAAGAAATCAAATGAACTATTTACTTCTCTTATAAACATTTAGAAGAATCTCTACAATTTCAAAAATTATCACTTAATTATACTAAATCAATCCTGTAATTAAAAGTTTAAAACTTTAAATAAAAAAAAAACTATTATAGTCAAGACTAAATGCAACTAGGACTTTAACTATGAGTTAAATGATCACTTAAAAAACTAAATTTCACCACAACATCTTAATAGTGAAAAGAAAACTAATAATAAGGTAAGTATTCATCATCTCTAGTCAAGTTTAACATTAATTTCTAAATAAAACAATATGAAGTACACATTCTCTTCCTCTCCCTTTTTTTTTTTTTTTTTTTTTCTTTTTAACTTTTACTAAACAGAATGAGAGTATAAGACATGTTGAAATAGTATGTATCAAAAACAACTTGTTTTCACATAAAAAAAAAATCTCTTTTATTTAATCAAATAATAATCACTCTCACTTCGATGAAAATACAACATATGTTGAAATGAGACTTACTAATAACTATTTTTACTCAATATTAGGTCGACAGTAGTTAAGTTGCGTACATTAAATAATGGGCAAGAGCATTTATAAATTAGTAAGATTCTTAGGGATGTAAAACATCCGATAATATGTACACTTATTTATAACAACTTATAATAACATATTGTGAGTGGCTTACCTTCAAGCTCCAAGTAGTATATATATTTTTTTTTTTTTCACAATATTTTTAGATGATCCTGAGATTAGTCGACATTACCGCTTCCCAGTTCATTAAAACTACCATTCTAGTCTCTTTTCAAAAAAAAGGCGACACAGGCTCAACACTCAATTCCAGTTCCTAGCGTACAAGTGATTAATGATTTCTGTATATATTCTACTGTGTCTCTGGAGTACCCGCAGTTTCACGTCTTCTCGAATTCTGCTAATGCGTGTGCATTATCTCATGTGAAGCGCACGAAGTCCTCTTGGGAAGGCCACTTATTCTCAAACTTCCGCAAACTTCCTTATTCTCAAACTTCCGCATACAGGGGGTCGAAGAAGGGTAAAAATCCCGGGAGAAAAAATCCGTTCTCCTAAAATCATTCGGGGTGTTCGTCGAGAAATGAGGCACAAAAACGCACGAATTCCATGTCAAGTCAACAGGAGCGACACTCCAATGTTTTCTCATATCAAAAGGTGCTCTCGAAATTTCGACTGATTTGCATCAATCAAAAAATGCACAGATTCACTACAGCTTGACAGACACGAGTTGACAACAATTTCATCGCCAACTATCTCGGTGCCAGAACCTTCTTCTGCAGAATCAAAATGTAGAATGATGAATCTTAAACGAATTCTTCTTACACATCCTCCACGTAAGACTGCTAGCACGGAGCTATATCATCCCTCCACCGAATTGCATACTCTTCTCTAGTTCTGTATTTTTCTGCCGTAAACCTCCCTCACCCCGATTGAAAATCAAAAAATGGGGGAGGGAGTGAAGGACGGGACTACTTCTTTTTACCTCCTCTTCGTAAGACTCCCAGCCGGGAACTATATCGTTTCTAAAACCGAATTCCACACTTCTCTAAACAGAAAAGGGGCACCAAAATACTAGGAAGGCTACTGCCTCCCCTTTTCTCTCTTCGACCAGGGTCTATCTCATTGGCCAAAGCCACAGGCACCCTCTCTCATGACCAAATATGGTCATCGCTAATATCCCCTACTCTCAAACAGCTGAAGTTTGCACCTGCTTGCAGACCAGCGCTCGCCGATAGCCGTGAATAGGCACTCTTATCTCAGATCATTCATAAAATTTTAAGGGTCTGGGAAAATATCTACTCCGCCTCAAATGACAGTCAACGTTTGTCATGGGTTATAAAATTTTAGGGTACCATTCATTCACGTACGCAAGCAATAAACTATGCGTGTGGGCCAATTTTTAACAAGGCTGAATATATGCCCTTTACAAACAAGCCAGAAGCTACTCTTCTTCGAAAAAAATTAACAAAGGACCACTTTACTGAAATAGTACAATAATTCCAGGACAGTAGAAGCATTCGTACGAACGGGTGTTATTTACGCTAGATAAGGGGATGGGAAACTTTCACTTTCATTCACAACAATGCCTTTATTCTCGTGAGAACGATCATAAAATAGAAAAAAGGAAATGTCCAGGGTTTTCGCTACTAAGAAAAAAAAAGAAGAAGAATTTTAAATATGAGATGCATAAAGCATTATAAAAAACCGTATTAAAAATATCTTAACAAGAGTTCTTTTTAAATTTGGAATATTAAAATAATTTATACAAAAAAAAATATTACTAAAAAAAAACATAACAAGAGCTCCCCCTCGTTGAAAAAAAAATAAACATTATTAGTTTTGAACAAAAACAAGAATTTTATTTTTTTAGCTAAATGACCACATAAGGTCAGTTAAAGAAAGTCCTAAAAAAATATTTAAAATTAAATCCAAAATGAAAGAAAAGATTAAATAAAAAAAAACAATGCAGTACCCCGGTTGAATAGTAGGATAAAGATAATCGCCTAGAACAGATCAGACGACGACCCGAAAAGTTGATAACCTCACCCTACTAAGCTACCACACCAACTCTGCACACCGGTAATGCTAAGTTGAAGCTTGGGCAAAACATCTAGAAGTTAAACATATACAAGGGCCTAAGATGCTATTAAAATCTATATTATATACCTGGCATACTTAATTAAATCTCCACATCTGCTATACCGTCAAGAATACCACCACACTGGGATATCCCTATCTGCTAACACCTCTGTAAAAAGAAAAAAAAAAAAAATCCTAAAAAAAAATTTCCACAAGTAGAATGCAAGGAAGAGTTGTCCAGTGAATAAAAAAATTAAAAATTTTTTTTTTTTAAAAATTTTGAATCCTGTGAGCAGGATAGAGCCAAAGGACCGAAACAATCAATTTCTGAAAAAAATACAATAGATATACTACTTGCCAGCTGTAGGTATCACAAATATATACATATAATAGCACGATAACAGTTTGTATACACATACACAAAACAAAAATAGCAATAACCTTTCAGTACATATATAGGGTACACATAAAAAAAAATAGCACTAATACCTGTTTATATTCAGTGGCATAACATGTGCATATAAACAAAAAAAAAAACAGTTCAATGACTTGTAACGGTGACACAGTATTACATAAGTGTATGGGCATTTTATTTCACAGCAGTATAATTATATAGGTTACCTTGTGTAGCCTAGACTGATAATTATCTGCCTTAGTTATTATCAATGGGTAAATATTCCATATACCAATAGTAACTAAAAAAAAATTCATAAAATGCTACACATAATACTTAAAATGAACTGATAATTTCACAATAGAGTTCGCCAATTTCATTGACAAGTACCACTAATTTTTTTTTTTATTTCCCAATTTACACAAACAATGGGTATATTGTTAGAAAACTCACATGAAATAACAAAACAGACTATATAAACAAAATATATACATATATAATGCACATAAACCAGATAATATATCTGTGGGCTGTGGGGTGTACACTACCTGTATCTTAAATCCCCACTTCCCAAATAGAGAACTAATATCAAAAATATCCAAAAAAATACAAAGTTAAAAGAAATGCAAAAAAAAGATAAAAATAAAAATAAAAGATGAACTACATTCCTAACAGTACCTATACTATATACAAAAAGGGGGCAGTAGGAATACGCAAGCATCACATGTACTGCTACCAAATCTCTACTCCACAATTTCCTGACCCGAAATCTCTCTAAGTCCCCAAAATTAGTGCTAAAACCCGCTAAAAAATAAAAAAAAAGGAATACATATAGGGGGTGGAGCACTTACACGGTCCTAATCTATCGAAATAATCCATAAATCACCGAGAGAAAACACGGAACTGGCGGAAATCCACATTAAATAACAGCGGAACCAAATCAAAACAAACGATATCGAGGCTCGAAAATTACTTAAATTTTAGCTAACTCGCGCATAAAACCTTCCTAAAATAACTAAAATCACAAGTATTTATATACAATCTAAAAAAAATTAAAGTTAAACCTCCCTACAGTTTATAATTCGGTCGCGAATCCCTTTTTCGAAACGCATACTCATTTCTCGGAATTGAATAAGATTTGTTTCGCCTAGATAAACAGACGCCATTACGATCTCGCGAACGACTCACGCGCCCCGAATCATTAGGCGTTCCTACCTGCCTTACTCCCTCACAGTTATCAGCGCTCGCTATTACCGTATTTTCCCTTGCTTCTGAGAGCAACCCACCAACCGTTTCCTCGTTACGCTCTTGTCGTCTGCTCGTAGACTGCACTGCAGGTTGGCTGGTTCCTTGACATGGAATGGGAGGGGGAAATCTATTTATGAATCGATTCCTTTTCCTTCGCGTGGTGAACTCGAATTGAGAATGATTCGAATCATTCGTAGTTGGTATGAGAGTTTGGCGTTTGTTTTGGTCTACAATATCGTCTCCATTTTGCTCATTTACACCTGAAATATGCCTATCTTTAAATAAAGTGAGGCGGTCTACATGGACAATTTGAGTTTTAGACGGATTGGCAATTAATGCTATCTTAAAATTAACTGCACTAAGCTTCTCAATTATAGTAAATGGTCCGTTATTTAATTTCGACAATTTTTTCGTATTGCCGGCAGTGATAGATGGGTTAAATAACCACACTCTATCGCCTACTTTTAAATCCTTAACGACTGCAGTTTTTTCTCTGTATCTTTCCTGGCTTTCAGACACCTTAACTAAACCATCATACACCTCAGCATATACCTTTTGGAGTGCGGGTATTAATAATTCACAAAAAGATGGGGCGTCGTTATAGCTAAACCTTGGCGCTTGCGAAAATAGATTATATGGTAGATTTAAGTTTCTGCCATATAAAACTGCTGCGGGGGTTAATTTAGTCGAAGAATGCACAGCCGAACGCATCGCTAATAGGGCAAATTTTAGCTTAGTATCCCAGTCTGACTGGTTCTCATTTACAATGTGACTGAGTGCGTTTTTTAAAGTTTTATTCTGCCGTTCAATCTGTCCATTCGAGGCGGGGTGAAAGGCAGATGTAGTTATATGTTTAATACCGAACATTTTATATACATGCTCAATCGCTTCCGATACTAAATTTCTTCCATTATCTGTCGCAATATACACAGGAGCGCCATAACGTGAAATGAAATCGGCAAGTGTATCTGCGATAACATCAGACGTGGTAGAGCTAACGGCATAGGCTTCTGGCCATTTAGTAAACGAGTCTATATACGTAACAATATGGGTGTTACCAGAAAACGTGACCGGTAATGGGCCAATTAGGTCTAGATGAACTTTGTTCATGGGAAATTCAGGTGTAGGCATCCGTTGAAGGGGTGCCTGTTGATCTGGTTTATATGCTCTCTTCTGCTGGCAACTAATACATGATTCTACTAGATGCTTGACATCGGCCGACATTCCGGGCCAGTAAAAGTGCTCCCGGATGCGGTCAATCGTTTTCTTAAACCCTTGGTGACAAGCCGCTAGAGAATCGTGTGTTAGAGCGAACACTTGCTCAATCATATCCCTAGGAACTACTAATTTAATAGGGTTATTTATTACACTTGAATCTCTGGTATCTTCACATACGAGAATATCATCTCTAAAAAAAAACTTCATGTATTTAGGTGCTATATCTATATTTTTGTCTAATTTTCTAGCTATTTCACAACATTTCTTATCAATTTTTTGTAATTCACTGATTTTCTCAATTAAATTTGAATGGGGAACAAAAGTAGTTTCTTTTTCTACTTGAATACAAAAATTACTCTTACTAATTTCAGGTGTTTCATCAATTTTAGCAAATCTAGATAGAAAGTCTGCTACACTATTGCATTTCCCTTTAATATATTTAATAGTAAAATCAAAATCTGAAAGAGTACATACCCATTTGGCTATACGTGAGGTGGGGTCATGAATCTTTAACATAAAAGTAAGTGGTGCATGATCAGTAAAAATGTTAAAATGAGTGTTAGCTAGATAACACTTAAAATGACTAGTTGCCCAAACCAGAGCGAGAAGTTCTCTCTCAGTGGCAGAATATCTTGTCTCTGCACCTTTTAGTCGCCTACTGGCAAACGCCACTGGATGAATTTTATTTTCATCATCCAATTGTGACAAAACAGCCCCCAGTGCTTCTCCACTCGCATCTGTATATAGGTAAAATTCTTTAGTAAAATCAGGCAATACTAGGCACGGTTTAGATATTAAAGCCTTTTTTAAATCTTCAAATTCCTCCTGGGCTTCTTTTGTCCAGGCAAAATGTCCAGTTTCCTTAGTCAAATCGATTAAATTTAATGCCCTTTTTGTGAAATCAGGTATGAAACGCCTATAGAATGATAGGGTTCCGATAAAAGACCTGACACCTTTACGATTAGTAGGTGGTTGCAATTTTTCTATTATCTCAATATTTTTATTAACCGGGGATACTTGCCCGCTATTAATTTCAAAGCCAAGATACTGTATTTTATTCGAAAGAAAATTACATTTACTGGGCTTAAGTTTCAGTTTATGTTGTCTTAGTCTATCAAATACTAATTTAAGTTTTTCAAAATGGGATTCTACATCAGAAGAAGCAATGACAATATCATCTATATACACTAAAATTCCTAGATTTCCTAAATCTCCAAAAATGGCATTCATTAGCCTCTGAAAACTATTGCCTGAATTGGACAACCCAAAACAATTTCTATTCCACTCAAAAAGACCTTTATGCGTGATAATAGCAGTTTTATGCCTGTCTTCGGGTCTTATGACCTGTTGAAAAAAGCCACTAGTTAAATCTAGTGTTGAAAAAAAATTAGCTCCACTTAACGCATCAACAGAGTCAGTAATGTTTGGGATAGGATATGCATCTTTGACAAGATTCTTGTTAAGTTTACGAAAATCGACAGCTAACCTATAAGAACCATCTGCTTTTTCTACAAGAATAACTGGAGAAGCAAATTCAGACATAGACGGGGAAATAATTTCAGCTTGCAGTAAAATATTAAGTTGATCTTCCATTTCCTGGCGTAATTTATATGGGACTCTATAAGCTTTGGATTTTACAGGTTTATCAGAGGTTAAATTTACAACATGGGGTATGGTATTACAGCCTGGTAAGTCTAGGACAGAAGCTGCAAACACATCTTTATTTTGGTCTAAAAATTCCTGCATTTTAGATTTTAAGGGGGGGTCTAGATGGCTTAAATCAATATCAGAGCTCCAAGTGAGATCAGCGTGATCAAAGTCAGCTATTGGAGTGGTTAAATTTACATTACAAGTTATATTATTATTATTTAAGGTTATATTAGATTTATCTACACATTTCTGAATTTTAGCAACATAAGTATTTTTTCCTAGCTTAACAGTTTTATTCGAAAAATTAGCAAGCGAAACAAAAAGGCCATGTTCTGGAGTACAAATGGCTCGGGAAATAAGAAGCCCTTGGCTTAAATTCTTCGCTAAAGGTTCTAATATCAGTACATCTTTATCTTTTATAAAATTATTTCTATTACATTTAACTTCAGCTATTAATTTTGACTGGGGGGGAACAGAAATTCTCTCGCATAAAATAGCTAAGGAAGTACTTTCACTATTTCTGTTATTATTGTCAACAATGCCTAACTCATCAGTCTGATTTGCTCTATTTACTAGCTCATTTTCATTATTCTCAGATATGTAAAAATTTTCATGGACATAGATTGAATTTTCCTGTACAATTTGACTCGCTGATTGCTGGCTAAGGTCTAAAGGCACATTATTCTCATTAATTTCACACTCATTAGTACTTGAGTTACTCCCTGGTACACTTTGCAAACAAAAAACCTGAGCAATTTCACTTTCTGACTCTTTCGCATTAAATGTTATGCTTGAGTCTACCCTTTCCTCCATAATGGGATACATATTACCCTGAACCGTCTCATTTCCACTACTCAGATTCCCAAATTTTTCTTTTACACATTCCTTACTCTTTTTGTTTACACTTTTCCTAGGAGTACTCTTATTACTACACTTACTTCTCTGTTCACTATCAGAACTTTGCTTGCCTTTAGATTGCACATTACAAGTATTTACATAATTATTCTCCAAACCTATACTATTTACACTGATACTATTTACAACATTTTTTTCTCTAGAATTTTTCACAGGTAAAACATTTGACATATGACTCTCTACTATTTGCTTACACTGCGTTTCAGTAGGAACATCTAAAACCACATTGTTATTTTTACAATTAATTACAGCCTGATATTTACTTAAAAAGGGCATCCCCAAAATTACACTAAACTCATCGGCCAACTTACCGTGGACAATAAAAAACTCAGACTGACATAATAAATTATTAAATTTAAAATTTAAGGAAATTTTATGGTTTAAAAGCACTCTCTCGCCAGTCACCGTTAAAATAGGGGTGTTGCACTCTACAATTTCATAAGAATTTAAATCATTAAGTATTGTATTACTTAAAATATTTATAGCAGATCCTGTATCACACAGCGCATTAAAAAACACATTATTTACATTTATGGCGACAGTAGGTAAATGATAAGACTGGGGTGAAAACATACTAAAAATAATTGGGAGGTCTAGAGGCCTTGATGGAGACGATTCGACCAAATCGACACCAGCCCTTACCTGTTTAAAGAATTGTTTTGATTATTCGCTTCACTAATTGAGCTTTGAACATTCTCGCTTTCTATATTTACACCATTATCATTATTTCTATTCCCTCTACCTCTGTAATTATTATATCCTCCCCTGCGATTTTGGTGGGACTGAGAATAACTACCCCTACCTCTTCCTCTAAAATTCTGAAAGTTCCCTCTATTAGCATTTTGGTTTTGTGGGCAAAATCTGGCTATGTGCCCAGTTTGGGAACACACGTAACAGATTACTTCTCTATACTGAGGCCTCTCAGTAGTGTGAAAGTCTCTTTGCTGATTGCTACCCTCTAAAAATCTCTCTAATTTACTAGTAAGAGCTTCTACCTGCTCCCGCAGTTTACTAATCTCCTGCTCTGACTGATTAGGGTGACTTGGCTGGATAGCAGCACACGCAACACTTTGCTGGGCAATTTGGGGGAAAAAAGGGTTCATATTCTCTATCTGCATGTTATATAAAGGATTAACACTCTTTAATGCTTTTTCCTCAAGGAGGGCAAATTCTAAAATTTCAACAGGTGTCTTAGGGCACCTAGTTATAACTCCTCTTCTTATCTCAGGAACTAAATTACTTAATAACATAGAATGCAGTAGAGCTTCCCTGCTTTTATCAGCAACATTCTGTTCTACACCCTCGACTACTAATGCTTTAAGGGACAAATCATATGCTCTGTCATAGAATTCCTGAACAGGCATATGGGGATTTTGTTTAAAATTCAAAAATTGGGTCAAAGCAATATCAGGGGCTAGCTCTTGCGTATATCTCTCTTTAAGTACTTTAATTATTTCTTCAGTTCCCTTAGTGCGGTGCAATTTATATATCCTAGCAGCATTCCCACTTAATCTACTTAGTAGGGCAAATTTTTTCTCATCCTCTGACCAATTAAAGAACTCGGACAACTGCTCATACTTTTCTAAAAATGCAGAAAATGAGCAAGAGTTGCCTTCGCCACTAAAAGGGGGAATAAGACTGACATTTTCGATTAATGCGCTCTTTTTCTGAATAAGAGCGAGCTCCTTGAAATGCTGATTTTCTGTCATTTTTTGGCAAAACTTCACACCGAATTAAAAATAAAATAATAGAAAATAAAGTAATTTAACTGCTACTTAATTCTCAGATGCCCAAGAAAGAGAGAAAAAAAAGTAAATAAAAAATACATAAATACATAACTTATATTGGCATATAATTTACTCAGTAAGCCCAAACACTCATTTAAATGTAAATATAACAGTAAAAATTTCAAAATAAATAGTTTTTTGAAAACCCGGTAAAATTGCCTAACTAAAAAAAAGCATTTGAAATTAGTAAGCTATGTACACCCCTATTACTTATGCACAACATACACTAAAATAATCAAACATAATACACAATAAAATCACAAAACACATATATTTTCATTTCGTTTCACTCTTAATACAGTAAATATATATCAAAATTCAGGCTATTGTTGTAATAAATAGGCTCTACTTCATAGTACTATTTTTATACTTATTGTGACACAATAATCAGGCTTTTCACACACGGCATCATTTATTTGTCACAATAACCAGGCTTTTCACCCACGGCACCATTTATTGTGTTGGGTTCTTTTTATTAAATTTCTGCAACAGCTCACTATTTTAATTAATTGCAACTTCTGCTCAGCAAATTAAACATAGTTATTATGGATCAATAAATATTCTTCAGCTTTATTAAAGAATTAAAGTGAGAATCGGGTCAAATTTCCAATCACATGAATCCTGTTGTAGATTTAATTAAATAAATTAGATGCTTATATAAAAAAAAGAATTAAGTTAAGATTACACCAGTTAACATTAAGAAATCACTAAAATAAATAAACTAAAAGACAAATTAAAACGATAAAAAGGATAAACACAAATATTATTTAAAATTCTTTAAAATTTAATGAATACAAGTAAATAAGAAAAAACACAGCAAGATTCTCAATCTGACCCAGTCTCAAGTACTAAACCTAGATCTGCAGTAGAACCCAACATTTATCAATGTTGATTCCTGAGATATTTAACTCATACTGATAATTTAAAAATACAAGATCCAATCTAACATTACAAAAGAGAGAAGAAAGACCCTGAAATCCTTCTTATTTTCAAGAAGGCAAAGAAAGATATAATTTTGAATAAATTAAAACACTAGGAGTAATAAAGATAAACACCCCAGAAATCAACAATGATATTTTGGCCAATTTCGTATAGTGATTAGTATTAAAAAATTATAGTCTTGTAAATTTGTTTATGTAGAGATGGATATAATCCCTATAAAATTACTTTAAATTTATGAGTAAGAAATCAAATGAACTATTTACTTCTCTTATAAACATTTAGAAGAATCTCTACAATTTCAAAAATTATCACTTAATTATACTAAATCAATCCTGTAATTAAAAGTTTAAAACTTTAAATAAAAAAAAAACTATTATAGTCAAGACTAAATGCAACTAGGACTTTAACTATGAGTTAAATGATCACTTAAAAAACTAAATTTCACCACAACATCTTAATAGTGAAAAGAAAACTAATAATAAGGTAAGTATTCATCATCTCTAGTCAAGTTTAACATTAATTTCTAAATAAAACAATATGAAGTACACATTCTCTTCCTCTCCCTTTTTTTTTTTTTTTTTTCTTTTTAACTTTTACTAAACAGAATGAGAGTATAAGACATGTTGAAATAGTATGTATCAAAAACAACTTGTTTTCACATAAAAAAAAAATCTCTTTTATTTAATCAAATAATAATCACTCTCACTTCGATGAAAATACAACATATGTTGAAATGAGACTTACTAATAACTATTTTTACTCAATATTAGGTCGACAGTAGTTAAGTTGCGTACATTAAATAATGGGCAAGAGCATTTATAAATTAGTAAGATTCTTAGGGATGTAAAACATCCGATAATATGTACACTTATTTATAACAACTTATAATAACATATTGTGAGTGGCTTACCTTCAAGCTCCAAGTAGTATATATATTTTTTTTTTTTTCACAATATTTTTAGATGATCCTGAGATTAGTCGACATTACCGCTTCCCAGTTCATTAAAACTACCATTCTAGTCTCTTTTCAAAAAAAAGGCGACACAGGCTCAACACTCAATTCCAGTTCCTAGCGTACAAGTGATTAATGATTTCTGTATATATTCTACTGTGTCTCTGGAGTACCCGCAGTTTCACGTCTTCTCGAATTCTGCTAATGCGTGTGCATTATCTCATGTGAAGCGCACGAAGTCCTCTTGGGAAGGCCACTTATTCTCAAACTTCCGCAAACTTCCTTATTCTCAAACTTCCACTATTTCTCAAACTTCCGCATACAGGGGGTCGAAGAAGGGTAAAAATCCCGGGAGAAAAAATCCGTTCTCCTAAAATCATTCGGGGTGTTCGTCGAGAAATGAGGCACAAAAACGCACGAATTCCATGTCAAGTCAACAGGAGCGACACTCCAATGTTTTCTCATATCAAAAGGTGCTCTCGAAATTTCGACTGATTTGCATCAATCAAAAAATGCACAGATTCACTACAGCTTGACAGACACGAGTTGACAACAATTTCATCGCCAACTATCTCGGTGCCAGAACCTTCTTCTGCAGAATCAAAATGTAGAATGATGAATCTTAAACGAATTCTTCTTACACATCCTCCACGTAAGACTGCTAGCACGGAGCTATATCATCCCTCCACCGAATTGCATACTCTTCTCTAGTTCTGTATTTTTCTGCCGTAAACCTCCCTCACCCCGATTGAAAATCAAAAAATGGGGGAGGGAGTGAAGGACGGGACTACTTCTTTTTACCTCCTCTTCGTAAGACTCCCAGCCGGGAACTATATCGTTTCTAAAACCGAATTCCACACTTCTCTAAACAGAAAAGGGGCACCAAAATACTAGGAAGGCTACTGCCTCCCCTTTTCTCTCTTCGACCAGGGTCTATCTCATTGGCCAAAGCCACAGGCACCCTCTCTCATGACCAAATATGGTCATCGCTAATATCCCCTACTCTCAAACAGCTGAAGTTTGCACCTGCTTGCAGACCAGCGCTCGCCGATAGCCGTGAATAGGCACTCTTATCTCAGATCATTCATAAAATTTTAAGGGTCTGGGAAAATATCTACTCCGCCTCAAATGACAGTCAACGTTTGTCATGGGTTATAAAATTTTAGGGTACCATTCATTCACGTACGCAAGCAATAAACTATGCGTGTGGGCCAATTTTTAACAAGGCTGAATATATGCCCTTTACAAACAAGCCAGAAGCTACTCTTCTTCGAAAAAAATTAACAAAGGACCACTTTACTGAAATAGTACAATAATTCCAGGACAGTAGAAGCATTCGTACGAACGGGTGTTATTTACGCTAGATAAGGGGATGGGAAACTTTCACTTTCATTCACAACAATGCCTTTATTCTCGTGAGAACGATCATAAAATAGAAAAAAGGAAATGTCCAGGGTTTTCGCTACTAAGAAAAAAAAAGAAGAAGAATTTTAAATATGAGATGCATAAAGCATTATAAAAAACCGTATTAAAAATATCTTAACAAGAGTTCTTTTTAAATTTGGAATATTAAAATAATTTATACAAAAAAAAATATTACTAAAAAAAAACATAACATTTGCAAATAGTGGAAATCAATAAAGTAATCTGCGAGAGCCTTGTAAATAAGTTTTGATTTCTTTAATATTTAAAATTTTTTTAACTTGGTCAACATAAAAGTTACAGAAAATAAATCTGACATACTGAAACGGTATTAGAGCAGTTACTTGAGGCTGCAATAGGGTACGGATAAAAATAAAAACTTCGTGAATAGAAATAATTGCTTTTAATACTTTTTGGCACGGAGTAGTTCTGTTTGAAAAATGATAGACTAACACAGGAATTCAAAAGAGAATTTATTAAAAAATAGAAGCTTGCTGATTTTCCCGTACTTTACAAAAAAATTTTAATTAAATATTTTTGGTGCAAGTGCTCTTAAAATTAGGTGTCCTTTTTTGTGCACACCGCCCGCTAAAAGATTAACTGTGTATAAAAACATGTTTTAAATTAGTTGAAGTAAAATGTCATACGATATTCTGACTGTAACAATAATTCATCAATTATATTTGATGAATTATTGTTACAATAAATTAAAATTGTTACAAACATTTACAATTTAACAATTATAATTGATGAATTATTTATCTGATTAATAGGTAAAAAAGTATGTATAAATATTTAAAAAAATATATCTCACTTTTTCAAATTTTGCACCCTTAGGGTTTGTGCGCCTGGAGCAGTTTACTCCAGTTGCTCCACGGTAGCTACGCCCCTGGATTGGACTGTATTTATACAGTGTCACTAATCAAAATTCAGTCATTTTAATGATATCATGAAATCTAATACTTAAAGAAGATTAATATGAAACAAATCTCATTAAAAACCTTCATTATTGATAAAACTGAAAAACAAAATTGCATTTCGGCTTGTTTCACACCCAATATATTTGATTAAATATATTGTAATTTTGATGAAATAAATGGATTGAGATATTGCTCTTTGTTTAAAAAATGTTTGTCTTGACCATATTATCTCCTTTGAAGTTTGTTGAAAATAATTTTGTGCACTCTGAAGTCCAGACACTGATCTTGGATGCATTCAAGGGTGTGCTTAAATCAAAAAGGGCAACTTTATGACATAAGTTATTTATTTTTGTTCTGAAATGCATGAAATTAGCAGGTGTCATTGTTCAGAAACTATCGAATTGCATTCATTCTTCAGTTTTTCATAAACGCAATAGATATTTCAGAACAAGCTATCAAAGTGGAGGTTTTTATGCATTTTCCAACGAAAGCAGAAGAGGTTAACAAAAGAGAGAAAAATCGCGTGATCACATGATCAAAATAGCTCATAACTCTGTGAATAATTTAATTATCATAAAATTTAATTGAAACTCGGTTCGATTCGAAAGCGCTTCCTTAGTCAGGCCTTAAAATTTTATATATTTCTGTAAAAAAAGAATTTGTAAATGTGTCAAAACGATTTTGTGCTTTTTGAGCAGAGCAGTTGAGAACACCCTTAACAGCTCCCTTGCCAAACCAACGGGAGCAGAAAAGTTATTCTTGTTCAGTTGTCATAATTTGAGCAGATTGTATTATTTATTTATTTTTACTTTAGTCAAGATAAATAAAACAGTAGGTATATGACCATGTAACATATACCTTAACATTTTTCACTATTTCTCTTTAAAATGTTTGTTTTAATTCATAGAAGAAACCATGAAATTAAAAATTTTCTTAATTAAAAAAGGCTTAATTATCCTTCTTAAATAACACAGGAAATTTTTTTTTCAATGTAAAATTTATCTATAAAAAGGTGTTTATCAAAATGCGAATTTCTTTTATTAAATATTAAGTAAAATTGTTTTTAAAAGTAGTATTTTAATATCTTTAAACTTAATATAAAAAGTATTCAACCAAACAATTATTATCCGGCCAACCAAACATTCGGTTCATTTATGGACCAAATATTTGGTATTCAGCTAAAATTACTATATGGTGCAATCCTAGTAATTGCATTAACTGAAAACATTTATTGCCCTCGATAGGTTAACAACTACCCCTCCACCAGGACACATGTAAACAAGTTTAGACAATTTTTAGAATGATGATATAAGTTAGAAGTTCTTGATAAATGCATTTAAAATTTTTACCAAAAGAGCAAACAAAGTGTAAATACTCATATAAATCAATTTTTGTTTCAGTATCTTATAACAATTTTGGGAAAAAGTCAAAAATATAGAAATTGCTCACATGTGCCCCCTCTCTCCAAGACACTACTTATATTAAATTTAAATGATCTGAAAAAGAAATATGACGCATCAGAAAAATCATACGACATAAGTAAATATTAAGATTTTACATGAAAATTACAGTTGCTATTTTTTTTTTCTAACAAAGTAAAATAAGAGTACACAGTTTGACCTTTCTACTTCCAGTAAATGAATATTCCACCGATATATGCGACAGGAAAATACATATACGGCTAAATAGATTAAAGATAAATAACATCATTATAATATTAAGTTAATAACTTACATTTAATATTTTATTAACCTTTTTACAACTTAATTCCTTCAGCAAATTAAGCTGAAGGACGGCACAAATGTTTACAACTTGGTCGCTAAATGCTGCCAAGCAGAGCTAAGGTATTATTTTTTTTAACCAATCATGATAAGAGAGAGCAAACCATAAAGGCCGTGTTCAGCTGTTACGCGCGCTGCACGCGCATGCCAGGAGCCACGGACATGGGGTGGGTACTTATAGTTGATGGGATGTGCGTTCAGTCCTCGCTACTGTGCTACCAGTTGCTGTAACTGTTCGCTCAGTAACAGATGGAGAACAGATCACGGATGTAATTACTTGTGGTGCCAATTATAAAGATAATCTGTTACAAATGAATGTGAGCTGGTGGCCGAATGGTCAGAGTGCTGAGCTTGAACCCAGACGATTCGGGTTCGAAACCTGCGCGGGCCTAAAGTTGGTTTGTGTTTTTTTTTTTTTTTTTTTTTTTTGGTTGCTTTTTATTAATAAATAAGACATTTTTATTAAAGGTAAATTTTATATTAATAATACAGAAGCACATGTATTTCTATTATAATAATAAAATACTTATTTAAATACAAGAAAATGAGATTTTTGCGGAGAAAGTTTTAATATTCCAAATTTAGAATATTAAAAGGATAATTAGAACGATATTAATATCGTTCCAAAGTGATTTATATATATATTAAGCAAATGAAAAAAAAAAGTTTTCTGCGAAAATATCCGTATACGCATAAAATAATTATTAATGTTCTTCTTTTTTTTTTTTTTTTTTTTTTTTTAAATTTTAGAAGTAAGTTTTTATTGAGATTAGGATGCAAATATAATGCATGTGTGGATATTTTACGGTGTTAAAATCAAAATGGAAAATATTATAAAAACAAAATGTAAAAGATAGACATTTTTTTAAATTAAGAATATCTGCATACATATATTTTAAAGAAGTGAAATATTTGGAGTTTGCCATCTAGTTTTGTAATGAATAAAGTATGATTAGAATGTTTATAATTTTTCTATTAAAAGTATAAATAAGTGTTTTGCTTATACTAACATAATTTCGGATGTCGTTTGTTTTTCATATTTTATGACATATTTTGGCATGTTATCCACACGGTATTAAAATATACAAACATTAAATAAGAAATATATACATACTAAAACTTCTTCTGAAAAATTATCTAACTAACAATGCAAATTCCATTGAAATCAATCCAGTATTGTAGATTACAAATCAATCTTGTAATATGTGGATACAGGGCCATCGCTAAGGCTTTTTATTGGTGGGGGAGAAAACCTTAATATTGTCAAGTCAAATTTTTATATTCGCCAACTCGTTTTATAATTTTGCCAAGTTAACGCACTTTGAAAATGTAATACAATTCTTATTTGTAACAAAATTAATAATATTCCCAATTAGAGTTGTAACTTTTGCAAATTCTATCAAAAATAGAAAATGTATTGCAGTTTTTATTAAAATTTTAATTAAATTTGACATGAAAGTTTTAAATTTGCAAAGTGTAACAACATTTGTGAATGTTTTGGGAGGGTAGGCTCCCTCCTGTCCCCCCCCTTAGCTAGTCCCCCGTGTGTATATCTCAACCTTGGTTTATCAACAGCATTCTATTAATTACAACAATAGAATCAACAGTATTCTATTATTTAATACGAAAAGTATAAAACAAGTGATAAATGATTTTTAAATAAATAAAAAGAAAATTATTTAAAAATTTAAATTGTATCAGTCAACCTACCAACTTTGTTTACAAACAAAGTGTAACCAATAACAGATAAGCACAAAATGCACAATCACGTGACCAAATCGCCCAGCAGTTTTACGTGCGTAACGCGCGTCAACTTTTAGCAGGGTTGGATGGCTTATTTTAAATGCTGATCGGGCTTAATTACATGAAATAGCTCACGTGATACTTTTCCGGAACACTTTTAATTTTATTTGAGTGGTCATAGGTATGTATTTCTGTTACGAAAATCATGTTTTGAAAGGATAAAGAGATATGGTATTTGTATTTACCAATTCTGAACCATAAAAATAATACAATAATTGAATAAGTTTAAAATTCTCTTCTTCGGTACTACCTACTCCAAGCAGAATCTTCTGAGCGCGCGCGCACAAAAAAAGCCGCTTTTGAACACGGCCAAAATCTTCGCAAAATAGCAGACTGTTGATTGCAACGCTACCTAAAGGTAAAAAAATAGAACTTCTCGCTTCTGGAAAATACCATACAAGTACACTGAATTACATATTTTTAATTTGTCCAGAATTATTATTATTATTATTATTTGGAGGATTTGAATTTGAATATCTAAAACTTTCAGACACATTTACAATAAATAACGATTTTAATGGCACTTTAGCATTCTAACACAATGTTGTGCACATTTTTAAACGTAAAGGCATAAAACTGGAAGATCTGACTAGAAAGTGATTTGGAATCGAAATAATTATTCCGGTTTTATTTTAATATAAATACATTGCCTACCGACAGTGCTGCAATTGGGCAGAAACGCGTAGGAGCGCAGTTCCCAGAAATATTTGGTTTGTTACTGTAAAAAGAAAAAAAATCGGAAACGTGTGCAATCCATTTTTTCTTCAAGCAAAACGTTAATTTTTGAGAGTTTTAAGAAGATCCGTTTCTACTTATGAAGAAGACCAATCAGATGCTTTGAAGCCGTCGTGCTGCCACCGCCCCTTGAATACTAGGCTTGAGCTCTGACACAAAAATGGCGGCTGCCGAAAACAGATTATTTTATAATGTGCATGGTTCCCTTAGTTTTATAATCCATTATTTTATAAAAGATTTCTTAGACTTCTTTAATCCCAGAAAAAAGGGGGAAAGCTTTAAAAAATATATTGGTAGCAAAATTGAAGGAACAGTACACACGTTGAAAAAAATCCGTCCTTTCTTTTCAGCGCTGAAGCCTCAGGTGGTGGAGATTCTGAACTGACAAGGAAGGTCTCCATATGGGCATACTCAGAAAAATCTGAAAAAATTACAGAATGTTCTTCTCATATATTTATATATGTTAATAAAAAAATTTTCGGAGGAACCTCCTTATAACGTCCGTAAAAAAATAATAAAAATTTCGCTTATTTGGCGATCTATCGCCGGTTGGCGAAAAAACGAAATTTTGAAAAATACGCTTTTACGCTTCGAATACTTTTTAAAGAAAAAACTTTCTATGTTCAATTTATTTAAATAAGTTTAGTTTAAGTAATTTTAATTTTGCATTTTTACTTTACTTTAAGTGTAATTTTGTCATATACGTTTATATGTACTTATAACAAAATGAAATTAATATATTTTATCATTTAAAACACAATTTAAATTGATTAAAACTGTTCCAAATTGAAAAATACACTGTTAAAAATCTGCTGCATTTTATTGCAACGCACTACCTTGCTTGTATAGAAAACGGTTACTTGGCCGTGAAATGGAGCTTTCTCATTGGTTGGAATAGAAATATTATATACAAGCGGTGGAGTGCGTTGCAACAAGATGCAGCAGATTTTTAACAGTGTTAATTCACCGTGCTATGGAGCATTCTCATTGGTCAGAAGAGAGATATTCTATAAAAGTAGTGGAGTGACGTTGCAGTAAATGCTGCAGATTTTTAACAGTGAAGTCAATTAAAATCAATTTTCAGATTCGTTAAAATCGTTTGCTTTTGGCGAGGAAATGCACTGCTCGCCAAATCCCGCGTCGCTTTCAGCTTTTCACGCCAATTATTCCAAACTATTTTATTTTTTTACATATTTAATAATGTAATTCCGCCGCTAATTTTCACTGATCCTTTATTACCTACATGAGTAGTTTAATTCGTATTTTTTTCAAAAAATTCTGAGTATGCCCCCAATGGAGACCTTCCTTGTGAGGTCAGTTGCCCTATTATTACGGAATGAATGTAAATTGCATTACTATAAAAACTTCAATATAATAATTATAACTGTTAATTTTTAAAAAGTCGGCTTTTGGCTAAATGTTTTAAATTGGCTTTTAGGTTAGCAACAATCAGGTAGCATCATAATCTATGGAAAGTTGAGTTCCCATAAATATTTTTTTCCAACTACAGAACTATCTAATGAGTTAAAAGCATTTTTGTTCACGTTAAGAGGGAGAAGTTCATTTGACACCAGTGAGATTTGTTACAAGGTGAAACTAGCCTTTTTTTGCACCTGAGGCAAACATGGATTTTATTGCCCTAGTTCCCCTCTGCCCTCTATTCCTCCGCAAAGTATATTTACAAAGAGAATTTTACTAATCTTTAATAGCTGATTTATTTTAAAATTTAAAATATGCGATCATAAGATATGTAATATTGGACTACGTAATCTGCTTTTTCAAATATTGATTCATTAAAATCTTGTCAACGGAATCAAACAAAATTGAAAAAAGAAATCCGCTTTATACAATATCTTTATGTTATACTATTAATAGATTCTACTGTGCTTTGACATATCGCAGAAATGATGAATTTAACAATACCGTCTTGCTAAATATAGACATGCGAAAAATCGACATGCAAAATCTTCATTTGGCGCCCCCTCTGCTCCCCTTAAATTTGACTTTGGGATTTGTACCAGAGATCTCATGATCAGGAGGCGAGAACGTTAGCGCAGAACAAAAGGGGAGGCAAAAGACCACGGCAGGCATTCAGATGTCCTTTAAGAATCTTTAAATGAATCGACAAAGTTTATACCTGAGTGCTATCTCAAAATCAGAATTGAGATATCCGATTAGAGGTTCTTAAATGAAGACAAGTGTTAAAAAGGAAAGCTAAAATGCTGCCTTTACTTTAAATTTGGTAGTTCGGAGGCCATTACTAATTTCACATCGTTTTTCTTTCTACCTTAAATTTATCTAAGACTATTGGGGTTTTTTTATGATTACAGATTATCATACTATTTAATAGGGCAAATTCTCAGTGCTGACTTTAACAAACCCGCTTCACCAATTTAGCTTCCGATTCAGTGCAAAACATTTGGATTACTTCCGATTTCTTCCTCGAGGAAGAAATAACGATCGTTATTAAGAAATTTTGAATCGTTTTACATCATTTATTTTTACATCCATTTTCGTGGAAACTTCGGAATTTTGAAAAGGTGAAGCATGTTTCTTTACAGAATGTTGTTTAATTAAATATACATTTTAATAGTATGTCAAAGTATGGATTCTATAAATGGGAGTTTATCTCTTTTTCTGGCGATTGTGAAGATGATATGTTTTTTTATGTGTTTTTGTTTCCTTTGAAAGTACGAATGTTAATATTTAGTTAATCCATTTTTTTTAGAAATCGCTAGTAAAACTTTTACAGAAAAGTAAACTTTATTTACTTGTTTATAATTCTATACATAATATGTCGTATTTTTTATTTTTATTAGTTTTATTTTTATGTTTTTGCATTAAACACTTTCATTATAATATTCAAATTCATCGTTATATAAAACTTAATAGTCATTAAAACTGTTCATAAATTTAAACTTTAAAACTTCCATTGTTATTAAAACTATTAAAATTGTTCTTAAATTTAAACTTTGAAACTTGCATTGTTATTAAAACTATTAAAATTGTTCATAAATTTAAGCTTTAAAACTTGTATTTAAATTCTATTATGCCTAATGATGGATATCGCCCTAATCCTTTCTCAACATTCTTCAAAATATCTGATATTGATGGATTTATTTTAATTAGTATTTAATTGCAAAATTCAAAGGTAAAGTAGCTGAATACTCATTTTGATACGAATATGACCAATGATTAAAATTTCAATTTTTGGAACTTTAATTTCAACTAATCTAAAATAAATTTCTGAATCTTAATTTTGGAATTTCTCTCTACTTCCTTCCTCCCTTCAACATTAAAAAAAAAAAAAAAAAAAAAAAAAAAAAAAAAAAAAAAAAAAACTATTTGCAGATTTAACCTGCTTATCATTTATTATTATTACAGTAGAACCCCGATTATCCGAATCCCGGTTATCCGAAAATGAGCTTAACCCTTTCCGGCACACTGTGCCCGGTCTAGGATACCTAATTTTAATTTCAAACTTGCAAACGGCACCAATAATATTTTAGTAAAATTTTGCTTTTACAATGAAAGCTTAAATTAAGGAATTCAAAATAGCTATAAAAGCCGTTTGCAAATTCGGGTGGCAGTCGTTAATTACTCATTTTATTACAAAATTTGCACGTGCCGGAAAGGGTTAACAGAAAGACCTTAAGCTTCTTTAAAGTTCTTTATAAATGCGAAAATTTTTATTGTCAACAATGTTTTTACCGATGTCGAATGACATCTTCAACATATTTTAACTTATGGTTTGGTTATTTTTGTCGTCTTGTCGTTGATTATCTACGCTAGGGATATAGGACAAGGGGGGTGTGCCCTTCGTGGAGGGCTTTCTAAGGGAACCTAACTCGTATTTACGCAAGGTTCGAAGAAAACCACGAAAACTCCGAACGGTTAGGCCGACGGCCGCGATTGGGTTCGAACCCAGCACCTGCCGTCTACCAGTTGAGAGGTCCGAATTTCTCGGCCACTGGTGGGGCTATTTTGACTTATGATTAATATTTTATTTGTAAATTTTGGATCAAAACAATTCCGAATCATTTTTAATACATTAAATTTGTTTTAATACTTATTAGCTTTAAAAGAAGCAAAGTAAGTAAAAATAAGAACTTTGAAAAGGGTTATTGAACACTGGTGGACATAGTGTTAAGAAAGCATGTTCTTTATATAATAAATAGAGTCAACTTACTTATTTAGTTCACAGAGTAATTTTGAGCACTTTATTATACAGGGTGTCCCTAAACTCATGGTATATACGCTAGGGGGTGATAGAACACATCAAGACGAGTAATAATAAATAGGAAACGAAGGATCCGAAACGTTTTCCAAAGGAGATAACCGCATTAAAGTTTGGGGTCCAAAATTTCAAATACACATAAAAAACGGAAAAATTGGTCGATTGATTTGCGGTTTTCACTAAAACTATTCTTTATGTCGGTATTTTCTTGAAAATAAATTTTAAAGATAAATTTCGAAAAATGCCAATAGAGGGCGCTTTAGACTTTGAAGTAATGAAAAACTATTTTTTGCATCTCATTAAATGGTTTCGTAAGCTTACACTTTAACTTAAATTTTGAGCTCAAAATCTGAATAGTTAGGAGTGGTTAAAAAGCACAAACTTAACTGTGTTCAGAGGGTTTACATTTCAAATGATTATAAAAAACGGAAAAATTGGTCGATCGATTTTCAGTTTTCACTAAAACTAATCTTTATGTCGGTATTTTATTGAAAATGAATTATAAAGATAAATTTCAAAAAATGCCGATAGAGAGCGCTTTAGACTTTGGAGTAACGAACAACTACTTTTTACGTTTTTTTTTTTTTGCATCTGATTAAATGTTTTCGTAAACTTAGACTTAAACTTAAATTTTTTTAGCTCAAAATCTGAATAGTTGGGAGTAATCAAGTAGCACAAACTGAACTGTGTTCTGGGGGTTTAAATTTCAAACGATTATAAAAAACAGAAAAATTAGTCGATTCGTTTGCGGTTTTTGCTAAAACTACTCTTTAAATCAGTGTTTTCTTGAAAATAAATTTTAAAGATAAATTTCACAAAATGCCGATAGAGGGCGCCTCAGACATTGGAGTAGCTATAAATAACTATTCTTAACCGTTATTTTTTTTTAAATCTCATTAAATTCTTTCAAATGCTTATATTTAAATTTTGAGATCAAATTCTGAATCTTGCGAGTCAAAGTAGCGCAAAAGTGAAGTGTGTTCGAGGGGGGGGGGGGGGGGGGGGGGTTAAATTTCAACTCCTGAACATACTTCAGTTTGCGCTTCTTAACCCCTCCCAACGATTCAGAATTTGAGTTCAACATTTAAGTTTAAATCTAAGATTTCGAAAACATTTAATAAGTTTTAGAAAGCATTTAATTAGAAACAAAAAATAACGGTTAAAATTAGTTGCTGGTTACTATGAAGTTTAAGGCGCCATCTAATAGATTTTTTTTGAAATTTATCTTTAAAATTTATTTTCAAGAAGATACTGACAAAGAATAGTTTATTTTAAACCGCAAACGAATCGACCAATTTTTCCGTTTTTTATAATCATTTGAAATTTGAACCCTCTGAACCCTGTTCAGTTTGTGCTACTTAACGACTCCCAACTATTCAGATTTTTAACTCAAAATTTAAGTTTAAGTTGACGAAAACATTTAATCAGATGCAAAAAATAACGTAAAAAATAGTTGTTCGTTACTCCAAAGTCTAAAGCGTCCTCTATCGGCATTTTTCGAAATTTATCTTTATAATTTATTTTCAAGAAAATACCAACATAAAGAATAGTTTTAGTGAAAACCGCAAATCAATCGACCAATTTTTCAGTTTATGTGTATTTGAAATTTTGGACCCCAAACTTTAATGGCGGCTATCTCCTTTGGAAAACGTTTGGGACCCATGGTTTCCCTTTTACTATTACTCGTCTTGATGCGTTCTATCACCCCCTAGCGTATATACCATAAGTTTAGGGACACCCTGTATAGACACGTACGATATTTCATTATTTTACAAAATATGTTGTGGCGCCGAAACAAGCCTTTTTTGCGCCCGGGGCAAACATGGTTTTTGGCGCCCCACCCCCACATATATGCATTCTTTATATCAAACACACTAAACAAAATCTTAATTTGGCGCCCCCATCACGTTCTATTCTGGTGGCGCCCGGGGCACGTGCCCCCTCTGCCCCCCCCCCCTCTAGTTTCGGCCCTGTGATTTTCTTATTTTTCAACTTTGTAATGTTTCAATGCTGCTTGATCACGTCACTTTTTAAATAAAAACATATCTGATGCTGTTCTTTTACTTCAATATATCAAAGTGCCGCATCTAAGATCTTATAGTAACATCACTGTGTGTAATCCTGTACCACATCTACCATAATCTGTAATAGGTTACCAAAACATTTTTATTCCAACGGTATTCTAAATTACTATCACAGTTTTTAACTAGGACTTCCCTCAGAGGGATTAGTCTGAGCGATATTGCTGAGAACACACATTTAATAACTTGCGATAAGTAAAGAAAATGAGATGTTACCTTTAATTGGTCATTCATTGTGATAAAATATGATGAAAATAAGCATATTGAACACATAAGCATAAGCATAAGACACTTAGCCAAACGCAGGTAATAAATCGCCAAATATTGTTCTTTTCGCTCTCTCTCGAAATGCATTTTTTCCGTACATTTAAAAAACACGATTTTGAGTCATCTTATTTAAAATTCAAATAAATAAATAAGAGGAAGCAATAATAGCATAAGTCAAAACATTTTATTTCAGCATAAAGGAATTGTATCGTAGTTACACATGTGGAAAAAAGCTGCTTTTGGCCAAAAAACGTTGTCTTCACTAAATTTGAATCCGATTAAAAAAAGTATCGTGATTAATTAAAAAGTTATAGGCAGAGCTGCCAAGTCTCCGGCATTTTGGATACCGGTATTTTAATACAGAAAATGTTTTATTAAATTGGAACATTCTGCGGATTTAAAAAATAACTTTTCCTATAAGAAAATTCTGCTATGCAATAAGCGGGGGCTTGGCATCTCTGTATAGGAATATTTCGTAATCTACTTTTTTACCTTAAAAGAAGCAACGACCATTTTTCGGGTACAAAAAGTATTGCTAATTGTTCCATTTTGCATACAAGGTACTGATTGTAATATTGATACATCTATGGTGATAAATTTCCAATAATTTTTCAAATCCCATTTATTTTATTAAAAATATAAATCCTTTATTCATTTATTTTAAAATAAATGGTTTTTAACTAATTTCATAATACTTTTGAAATATCACTTTTCATTGGCCATTTTTTTTAAGCATTTAGAAAATGGTTGTTGTTTTCAGTCAAATATAGACTTTGGTCTGTCCGCATTTTATTTTATTATTATTGTTATTTATAAATGGTGGATAAATATTCATACTTAATCCATAACGTACATAATATATGACTCTATTATTACAATAAGTCACCTTTTTTATTATCATAAAAATTATGTTTTTACTGATTTTTATTAACTCAATAGGAAAAATTTTGTGCTTTGGGCAATAGATGTCCGCATTTCATTTATTTATTTATTTTAACAAAATTCTTTGTATTTAGAAGAATTTTTATTTAAATAGGAAATCCAAATGTCACTGTTAATAAAGAAGAAAGTTACAAAAAAAAAAAAAAAGTTACAAAACGAGTAGACTCATACTATCAAATATGGAAAAACTACGAATCCAAAAAAGACGTCGTATGAAATATCATCTTTTAAAGCAAAAAAACGAGGTCTGATTATCGAGCCTACTGATTACGAAATGTGCATTACATTAAAAAAAATTACTGCAAATATTAATTTTTTTTTCTTTTGTGCAGTTTTGGCTTCGAAAGGTGCGCTATGTTGCAAAAAGATACAAGCGACTATGAAAACACACTTGGTAAAATAATAAATTATTTGTTCTAAAAATATTATAATTTTTTGATTCTTATTTCTTTTTTTTATAACAGAAAATGTTTCGTTTATTCCCTTTTTTTTTATTTTGAAATAAATAAATAACGTGTTATTATAGCATGCTATATGTATCTGGTAATCAAAACGATGTTTTTGCCTAATTGGCATAAAAAATCTCGCTTAACCCGGTGCTTATATCTCTAGTATATTATCTCAAGTATTTTATTTATGTATACTATAATTGTTTTTACATACCACTTACTTCTTCTTGTATATAAAAATAGGTAAGTGGTTCCTTTATGCAGTATAAATGGTATAAATCTTTAAAAAATAGCCCCCGTTGCCCCTTTTTGGATCGAATTAAAAAAAATCAATGTCTAATTCCAGTATTGATCCCAGGTATGCATACATATTCCAAATTTCAAAGTTGTATGCCAAGAGGAAATGGATGAAAAATGGGAAAAGTTGTCACATATGCACCAGGGTACATAATTGGCGTCAAAATGGCATTATTTTACCTGAGACGGTAACCCGGCTGTATTTATTTATTATTTGTTTATTTACTCATAAAATGTTTATTTACTTTCATTTCCTTTTTTTATTATATAAGATATTTCTTTTTATAGTTATTAATTGTTATTATTATTTTATTTACTGTAAGTTCTTTTTGAAAATAGAAAATAATTTAAAAATGTCCATGTAAGCATTATTTGAAAACGGAGTTTTCGCCAAATGGGCTTTGAAAAAAAAATGCGCCAAATCTGATGCGCTTGTTGTATCCGTGCCGAAAAATTAGTGACCAGAATTGACTTCCACACACAAACAAAATATAAGTTAAAAGAAAACATGCAATAAAAATAAATATAAGGGAAAATGATGTCATAAAAGAAACTTTTTATTTAAAAACGTAATTGTTTCTAATTTTCACACGCGAAATATATAAAACATTCTTTTAGCGATCAAAAAATGCTATTAAGAGATTATCACAAAATCTCAAAATCAAAGTTTTTATGACATTTTTTTTAATATAAAAAAAAGTTTTATTTTCCTGCATGATTAAATTTTAAAATGTTTCATTGCATTCAATGTTTCTGAGTGCGTAAATGATTACTATTTACTCCATGTACTGATTCGGTTATCTATGAAAATATCCAGCTCGTGAAAATCACGCACACCAAATTTCTGTGACGTATGCAAATAAATTGTGCTTTTTTATCAGTTTTTTTTTAATATAACTTTTGAACTATTTGGAATTAATTTTTAAAAGTAGGTGCATTCACCAGATTACCTTCATAGGTACCTATTGGTACAAACAGAATCAATGTCGCGAGAAGAAGAAACCCACTGAAGCCAGTTTTTGTCTGTTGCGAATGGCAACGGCAGGTTTGTTATGATAGAATGTTATGAAAGAATGTTTTACCAGATTTTTAACCAAAACGGTGTTTACTCTGGATCGGAAAAAAAATTTCTCAAAGGGGGTGATGCGAATTGTAATCTTTGTAAAGAGGAAGATCAAACTGAGGAACATTTAGTAATCCGATGTAAAAAATTCACGGATGCTCGTTTAAGATTGTATAAAAAATTTCATATTTCGGGAAATGCGTCATATACGGATATTTTTGAGATAGCTGGTAGAAAAGGGGGAGAATATCTCCTGTGGCTTTCTAAATTCCTGGATGAAATATACATGCATTGCCCTAGGTGGGTCGGAAATGTTTAGGCTGGTGCTCGGTCAAGGATGGAGATGTGGTTTTGGTGGGGTTTCTTTGGAGGGCAGTAGTGTTGCGTTGTGAGTTAGTCTGTACTTTCGTTTATGTGTGAATGTCGGAGCAAGGAGTTTGGTGTAATATAGGAGGTTGGATTTGGGTTTTTCTGTGTTTTTCTGCTTGTGGTGTTGGAAGGAGTTAATTTTGCGAATTTCTGTATAGATATCTGTATGGCGATTAAGTTGATTTTAGAGACTTTGGTATTTTAAGAAGCTTAGCGGAGTAAGACAGCTATATAGAAATGTAAAGCTGCTCACCGGGCCAATATCTTGGTCAATACAACAACAACAACAATATGAAAGAATGTCATGGACCTATAACGGGTAGTAGCATACGTCTCACAAGGAAGGTCTCCATTGGGGGCATACTCAGAATTTTTTGAAAAAAATACGAATTAAACTACTCATGTAGGTAATAAAGGATCAGTGAAAATTATCGGCGGAATTACATTATTAGATATGTAAAAAAATAAAATAGTTTGGAATAATTGGCGTGAAAAGCTGAAAGCGACGCGGGATTTGGCGAGGAGTGCATTTCCTCGCCAAAAGCAGATGATTTTAACGAATCTGAAAATTGATTTTAATTGACTTCACTGTTAAAAATCTGCAGCATTTACTGCAACGTCACTCCACTACTTTTATAGAATATCTCTCTTCTGACCAATGAGAATGCTCCATAGCACGGTGAATTGACCGTTTTCTATAAAAGCGGTGGAGTGACGCTGCAGAAAATGGTAAAGATTTTTTGCGCTGTTGTAGCTTGTGCAATATTGCATTTTGTTGCAACGCACTCCACCGCTTGTATATAATATCTCTATTCCAACCAATGAGAAAGCTCCATTTCACGGCCAAGTAACCGTTTTCTATACAAGCAAGGGAGTGCAATGCAACAAAATGCAGCAGATTTTTAACAGTGTATTTTTCAATTTGGAACAATTTTAATCAATTTAAATTGTGTTTTAAATGATAAAATATATTAATTTCATTTTGTTATAAGTACATATAAACGTATATGACAAAATTCCACTTAAAGTAAAGAAAAAATGCAAAACTAAAATTACTTACACTAAACTTATTTAAATAAATTGAACATAGAAAGTTTTTTCTTTAAAAAGTATTCGAAGCATAAAAGCGTATTTTTCAAAATTTCGTTTTTTCGCCAACCGGAGATAAATCGCGAAATAAACGGAATTTTTATTATTTTTTTACGGACGTTATAAGGAGGTTCCGCCAATTTTTTTTTATAAACATATATAACTATATGAGAAGAACATTCTGTAATTTTTTCAGATTTTTCTGAGTATGCCCGTATGGAGACCTTCTTTGTCAGTACTTGCCAACCAACCAACCAACCAATGTCATGGAATGTTGTTGTTCGGAGAATTGAAAACGGTAGCAATGAAGTTAAAGCTACTGTTTATTTTGATATTTAATGTTAAAAGAATGATTATGAAACGAAATTACTTTAATGTATATATGTAAATATTATGCGCGTTTATGCTGCGTGTGATTTGTAATATCTTTATATATAAAAATCTTCTGTGCGTGTGTATGTAACTGAACCCCTCCTAAACGACTGGACCGATTTTAATGAAATTTTGTGTGTGCGTTCCAGTGGATTCGAGAATGGTTTAGATTCACATTTCATCGAAATTGATTCAGTACTTTTTTAGTAATTAGGCAAAAACTAATAGTTAGTGATTTTTCGCTAATTAAAAGTGCTATAAATATAAAATAAAATCTGGATTTCGTATTAATCACAACACAAAAAAATCTACCGAACCAAAAAACTTGAAAATAGGGGTAAAAATACTTCTTATAACATCGAGTGCCGCTAAGAAGGGATTTTCGAAAATTCCACCCCTAAGGGGGGGGGGGTAAAGAAAAGAACGAACTTTAAAAAAATTCCTTTAAAATAGGCTTTTGTAGATATTTTTCAACTGATAACATATTTTAGTGTATTTTTTTCATTCTCAATCGAATGGTACTAAGCAAATTCGTTTAAATCCAGTAGTTCGTGAGATAATTCACATTTCTCTAATTTGGCGATGCCTTTGGCGCAAAAGCCTGAAATTTTCAATCCTTATCTATATATATATATATATAAGAAAGTCTGGGTTTCGTATTAATCACAGCACAAAAAAAATATACCGAACCAAAAATCTTGAAAATTGGGGTAAAAATACTTCTTATAACATCGAGTGCCGCTAAGAAGGGATTTTCGAATATCCCCCCCCCCCCCTAAAAAGGGTAAAAAAAAGAACGAACTTTTAAAAAATTCCTTTAAAATCGGCTTTTGTAGTTATTTTTCAACTGATAACATATTTTAGTGCATTTTTTCATTCTGAATCGAATGGTACTAAGCAAATTCGTTTACATCCAATACAGTGGCTCACAAAAGTGTTCGTACACTTAGGAATTTCAGTGAAATAGGGCTCTATCTATTAATTAAAATTAATATTTTAGAATGGGTATTTAAGAATAAGATCTATGACTCATTATTAAAAAAACTACATACAATATTTTAAAAACATTACAAAACTTTATTTTAAAAAAATCACTAATCAAAAAATAACAAAAAATTTACCTCACAAAAGTCTTCGTACACTTAAAAAAAATCGCTGTATATTTGTAAATATTGTAATACTTCGCTAAAGTTGTACTTAATAGGATATTATTTAGCACCACAAAAGTTTTTTAAACACCTGGGAATAGATTTAATTAGTGTTTTTGTATTTTCTGCTTGGAAAGTTGATGCCTTCATCGAACATTGCTGTTTTTACTTCGCTTTTTGTTTCAATGCTGTGTTTTCGTGTTCTAACTTCCAGTTATCTCCAAATATGTTTTACTGGGTTTAAGTTAAGAAACTGGAGGTGATGTTTTCAGAACTTGTGAACAATTATAAAGACGCCAGAGGCGAACGTTGAGAGCCATGTGCCTTGTATCATTATCCTGATAAAAAAACAAAGTTGCATCTGTTATCGATATATTGGCCTGATAATTTTAAATTGCCTTTTAAAATATTGGAACAAAGATCGTGATTTATTATGCTATCAATATGTACCAAATTACCTAATCCTGATGCTGATATGTACCCTTACACAAGGACAACTCCACTGACATGCTTAACTGTTCCAACAAAGTTCTTTGAATTAAATTCTTAATTTTTTTTTCTCCATACTATTATGCACTCATTGGACCAAAAATGGCATATTAGATTTCATCTGTAAATAAAACATTATTTTAATACGATTCGGGTTTATTTATCATTGATTTTGCTAAAGAAAACCTAAGCTTTCAGTTTTTTGCCCTAACAAAAATTTTTCTACGGGCAGAATACGTATATAATGCAGCTTGGCTTACCACTCGTCGAACAGTTTCAGGTGAAAATGAAGTAGAAACTGTTTCATTAAATTCTGTAGCAACTTTTATAGAACTTAAACGGGGATTTTTTTTTAGACTTTTCTAATTGTAAGTATTTGATCCCATTGCGTTAACTTAGATTGACGACTTTTTCATACCTAGTTTTCAATCCATTTTTTTCTACAAAGCCTTTTAACGCATACTTCACCATAGAATGGAATAAATTAACTAATTTTGCAATATTTCGAAAGGATTTACTACTATTATGAAGAAAAATAACTAATTTCAAACGCTATTAGTCGTGACATTACGATTACAAACCACTTTTAATTAATAAATAGAATATTACGGACCAATTCTGCAAAATATAAAGCCCAGCGATTTTATAAATGTCAATACAATGCAAAAATAAAAATAAAACGACAAACAATATTTTTAATAATGAAATTATCCGAAAATGTTTCTGTGTACGAAGACTTTTGTGGCGTTTTCTTTCTGTAGCATCTTACGTTTTCATTTTTAGATTTAAAGAAAAACCCTTTAATGTTAAACAAAAAGGTTGTGTGTTATTTAGAATAACTTGGAGATAATATAAAAAATTTCTCGACTTCATATACGAATTTAATTTCAGAGAAATTTCTTTTTAGTACAAATTTTTGAAGTGTACGAACACTTTTGTGAGCCACTGTAGTTCGTGAGATAATTCACATTTTCTTAATTTAGCGATGTCTTCTGCGCAAAAACCTGAAATTTTCAATCCTTATCTATAAATATAAAAGAAAGTCAGGATTTCGTATTAATCACAGCACAAAAAAATCTACCGAACCAAAAATCTTGAAAATTTGGGGTAAAAATACTTCTTAAAACATCGAGTGCCGCTAAAAAGGTATTTTCGAAAATTCCACCTCTAAGATGAGTAGAAAAAAGAACGAACTTTTAAAAAATTCATTAAAAATCGGCTTTTGTAGGTATTTTTCAACTGATAATATATTTTAGTGCATTTTTTCATTCTGAATCGAATGGTACTAAACAAATTTGCTTAAATCCAGTAGTTCGTGAGATAATTCACATTTTCCTAATTTGGCGATGTCTTCGGCGCAAAAACCTGAAATTTTGAATCCTTATCTTTATATATATAAATCTTTTGTGCGTGTGTCACTGAACTCCTCCTAAACGACTGGACCAATTTTAATGGAATTTTTTGTGTGTGTTCCAGTGGATTCGAGAATGGTTTAGATTCATATTTCATCTAAATTTCCAGTAATATAGCCTGTGTTATAATTTTGATTAACTGACTTCAGAAAATCGTTAACTTTTAACAAAAAAGAAGAAATAAATTTTTCTATCTAAAATTGAACTGACTTTAAAAAATACTGAAGAGTGAAAAATAATTTCCTTACATAATTGTAATAAGAAATTAAATTAAGAGCGTAGTGTTTATCGTGCGTATTACTATATTTAAGTACATTTATTTGATTTTCTGGTGTCGGTGCCAGGAAGGACAACGTGTATCGGTGACAGGACAACGTCTGTCGGGTCCGCTAGTATGAAAGTAAAACCATGGAAAAGAAATCTCCGGCGTCTGTCTCGATTGCAGCGAAGTCACTCATTAATTTTATATCGTAGTCTCCACATTTACTGGCGCCCCCGGGTGGGCAATTTCGTTGTTTTCTGACAGATTTAAGGAAATTATTGAAGATTGAAGGTAAGAACAAAAATTTTCCATTTTGAAGTTATGTATTTGATATTTGTTAGAATATAAGATTTATCATTATTAAGATAGTAGAAATGGAAAATTTAAAAAGAAATAAAACTACTCAGCGTTCAGCTTTTACTAAAGCATATAATAAATTGGAAAATATATTGAATGACGCGAATGCCAAACATGAGGAAATCGAAATTCTTTTCCATTTATTTAAGCAGAAATCTGATGCGCTAGAAATTATTCATAAAAATTATTTAGATAGTTTGAAAGATGACGCAGAATTTGAAGCAGAATTTAATTCTGTTGAAGAATATAGAGAAAATTCTTTAAGAATTCAGTTAAAAGCGCAACGTTTGTTAGATAATTTTAAGACAAAATTGAGTCAAAATTTAATTCGAAATGAAAATAATTCGACTGATAAATTTGAAACAGAAAGTGATAAAATAAAAACTTTATGTCAGCGACTCCCTGAAGTTGAATTGTATAAGTTTGGGGGTGATTTGAAGGACTGGCTCACGTTTTGGAATCAATTTAAAAATATACATGAAAATGCGAATTTAACGAATGTGGATAAATTCCATTATTTAATTCAGTCAATGAAAATTAAATCAGAATCAAGGGAATTAGTAGAATCATTCCCAGTAACAAATGAAAATTATTCTTTAGCTGTTGAGAGTTTAACAGAAAGATATGGTAGAACCGATCTGTTAATTGACTTTTATGTTCGAGAATTATTAAAACTTGTGTTGAATAATGCGACAAAAAAGAAAATTGATTCTCTGAGTAGTTTATATAATAAACTTTCGACCCAAATCAGGGCCTTGGGTTCTTTAGGTGTTACTACCGAAATGTGTGGCGTCATACTTATCCTTTAGTTGAAAGCGCATTACCTGTTAATATTTTACGATCTTTCGAAAGACAGAGAAAAAATATAGAAAGCGAACAAAAGTTATCCAGTCTTGATGCCATAATTTTGTTTCTTAAAAACGAAGTGCAGTCAGAAGAAAAAATAAAATTGAGTAGATCAGAAATTTGCGGTTTTGTTCCAGAAAGAAAAAACTTGGCAACAAGCCAGAATTTTAAAGACGGCAATTTTTCTGCTGCAGAATTGATTTCTCACAATTCTAATGATGTTTCTTGCGTATTTTGTTTAAAAGATCACGAATCGCGTTTTTGCAAAAGGCATTTTTTATGCCTCTGTCTGAAAAACTTTCGATTATCAAAAGTAAAGGTTTGTGCCGTATCTGCTTTACTAAAGGCCACCTTGCTGTTTGTTGTACAAGATCGAACATTAGATGTCAAAATTGTTCGAAAAGACATGTAAAATTTATGTGTCCTAATTTAGACTGTAATAAATCCAAAGAGATCTCAAAATCACACAACGATGAAACGAAAGAAAAAATGTTGATACACTTTTTATACCACAACATGAATAAGAAATTTTCTTCTACCAATGAAGTTTCATTACAAACGTTAGTTGTAAACCTAAAAGGGAAATGTTCAACCCGTAAGGCAAGAATAATAATCGATACAGGTTCCCAGAAATCTTACATTTTGCGATCCACTGCAAAAGAACTAGGTTTTGATTTTCAAAGAGAAGAAGAGTTTTCCCATTCATTATTTGGAGGTAGAAAAACAAAAATGCTTAAGCACAAATGTTACAAAATTTATTTAAGTAGCCTTGAAGGTAATTATATTTGTAATTTGGATGCTTTAGATCAAGATGTCATATGTAATGATATTTCTTCGATTAAATATGGTTTTTGGATACGCGAGCTAAAAGATAAAGGAATACGCTTAAGTGATACTCGAGAATCAGGGCCTATTGAGGTACTTTTAGGAGCAGATGTTGCTAGTAAGCTATTCACAGGAAGAAAAGAACAACTAAATTGCGGTTTGGTGGCAATGGAAACTAAATTAGGTTGGACTTTAATGGGCAAGATCCCTCAGGTTGATAGTCAGAAAGATGTAAATATGACTGTAGTCAGTATGCTATCACAAGAAGATGTACCTGTTTCAGCATTATGGGATTTAGAATAGGGATGGGACGAATAGTGATTTGGCCGAATAGCCGAATACCGAATATTCGGTCAAATTTTAGGCCGAATAGTAAAATTTTTTTTCCAATAAAGAAAATAAATTTTCATTATATATAATTTAAAAAATAGGAGCTCATTAATAATTATTATTCTTAAATGTGCTTTTAAATGTATTTTTAAATTTGAAAAACTTATTTTAACACAAAAAAATTATGAAATTTCATTATATCCTTTATTCTAATGGACATCAAATTGTTTTTCAGTAAGTCAAGATGGGAAAATATTTCCATTAAAATATGAAGAATGTACTCACATTTACTATCAATTGATACTTCTTGTATCCAAAATCAATAATATTCTTAATCTCTCTCTCTCTCTCAGAACTCACAAGGACATACCTTCTGAAATAACCTTTAATGAAGTAAATTTGATCATTTAGAGTTTGTGTCCCTAATGATAAGCAAATTTGTAAAAACGAGACTGTTCTGAAATCAGATGCAAAACTTTAAATTACAAATTACGTTAAAGCAAAAGGTTATGCTTAAAGTAGAATGCATATGTTAACAAAATCTTTGACATTTGAATCGGCACATACAATATTCAACTTCAATATTCCACTTATTCAACAAGCATTAAAAGGATAAACAGAAATTGATAACAACATGAAGGAAGGAAGATTAAATTAAAAATATATACATAATAATGCTATATATTTAAGTCAGTAATTATGCAAATAATTATTTAAAAGTGAAAACTATAGAATGAAAAAATTATTTTGTTGAGTATTTAGAATTTATATTAAAATATTTATAAAACCATCTTCATAAACCAAGTTGTGTCATCTAATGTATCTAGTTTGACACCAGTTCTGCTTTCAGATGTACCGTTGTATTTGGAATGGTGATATATTATATTTAATTTTGAAAATGAATCTTCATTAACACACTTAGTGAATAATTTTTTTCATTTCTTACTTTATAGAAAATAAGTTATGAATTTCATAAGAGCCTTTTTTATATGTGCATGGAATTTGCAGACATTAATAAATATTCAAGCGTTTTAGAATAAGGCAGTATTTTTATATTTTGAATTGTAATATATCATTCTCTAATGATGACATTTCCCGTACAATTAAATCTCCAACTTGGGCTGCATTTTCTAGAATATCACTAACTTTTATAGGAAATACAGAAAGGCTGTATATTTTTTAGTATCTGAATAACTCTATATTTTGTAATTAAGAGTGAGAATGACTTCATAAATGAAGTAGCCAATTTGGACTAGAGGAAAAAAAATTGCAAGAATGAAATTCTTTAAATCCGAAATTTATTTGGCAAGATATCTTTCACTATTCGGCGAGATTTTAGCAATATTCGGCAAGATATCTCTAAATATTCGGCTACAGGTATTCGGCCGAAGTATTCGGTCAACAAGCCTTCAATATTCGGCCAACCGAATATTCGGCAAAAGGGCCGAATAGGCCGAATACCGAATAGTGGCCGAATATTCGTCACATCCCTAATTTAGAACTTCTTGGTATTCGAGATTCTATTGAACAAAATAGTAAAGAAGATTCTGAAAGGGCTGTCATGATACATTTTGAAGATACAGTTCAACAAAAGAATGATGGAAGATATGAAGTCCATTTGCCCTGGAAAAAGGATCATTCTTTCCTACCTACTAATTATGATCTAGCTTTAAGAAGACTTGAATCCACTACTAAGAAATTAGAGAAAACTGGCTATCGCGAGAAATACAAGGAAATTTTCGAAGAATGGATTCACGAAGGAGTAATTGAAGAAGTTCCTGAAAATGAGTTATCATTATCCATTACACATTATCTTCCTCATCGTCCTGTAATCAAAGAAACGTCCTCCCTATCTTCAATGAAAATAAGGCCTGTCTTTGATGCTTCGGCTAAGATGACAAATTTTCCCTCCTTGAATGATTGTCTAGAGACTGGAATTAATTTTATAGAAACTATTCCTTTGATTTTGACCAGATTTCGTCTTCATGAAATTGGTGTTATTTCTGATATAAGAAGAGCTTTTTTGCAGATATCTCTACATAAGGATGACAGAAATTTTTTACGATTTTTTTGGTACAATGACGATGGTTCTATAAGAGTTCTTCGACATACTCGTTGCGTTTTTGGGGTTACAAGTAGCCCGTTTCTTCTTATGGCAGTAATTCATCATCATTTGTCAAAAGAATTATTGAAAGGAGAATTTTATAACGAAATACTTGTTAAATTGCGCAACAGTTTTTATGTAGACAATTGTGTGACAAGTGTTCACAATACTTCAGAGCTAGATAATTTTATAAGAACCTCTACAGAAGTAATGAAAAGAGCAAAGTTTGACCTCAGAGGTTGGGAAAATACAATATACAATAACTGTGATACTATTCCTCAAGAAAATTCTGAAACGTCTGTATTAGGCTTAATATGGGATAAGAGTTCTGATACTCTTAAAATCGATACTGAACTTTTAAATTTTGATGAATCACAAAAATTAACTAAACGAAAAATTTTGTCCCTTATCAGCAGAGTCTTCGATCCCATAGGATTTATTTCCCCTTCATTAATACAACCTAAACTTTTGCTTCAAACTATTTGGAAAACAAAGGAACCATGGGATGCAGAACTAAACGAAGATACTAAAAGAAAATTTTTAAAGTGGTTTAAAGATTTACATCTTTTGAAGTCTATTGAAATTTCAAGATGGAGCGGTGCCACAGAAGCATCTAGTTTGAGTTTACACACTTTTGTTGATGCAAGTCAAGATGCTTACTCAGCCTGTATTTTTCTCAGATCCGAGTCCCCTGATGGTACAGTGAACGTCAATTTACTGCAAGCCAAATCACGCATAACGCCTTTGAAAAAGATAACGATACCAAGGTTAGAATTAATGGCGGCTACTATTGGAGCAAGATTGTTTAAATTCATAAAAGGTGCTCTAGAAGTCGAAATTGCTGATGAATACTTTTGGACTGATTCTTCAACAGTTCTTAGTTGGATTAAACGACAGGAACAATGGTCAGTTTTTGTCTCTAATCGAGTGAAAGAAATACGACAGCTCACGGATCCTGAAAATTGGTTTCATATTTCTGGTGAGTTGAATCCTGCTGATCTTCCATCTAGAGGATGTGGAGTTAAGCAACTTCTGAAGTCCCAATGGTGGCTAGGACCTAAATGGTTGAAAAATCCAAAAGAACAATGGCCCAAATCTGTTGTCAATGTTAACGAAGACGAAGTTGAAAAGGAAAAACGAAAAACTGTTGTTTCTGCTTGCAATGTCGAATTTAAAACTATTGTTTCTGAATTAGCTGACAGAATCTCGAAATTTTCCAAAATAGTCAAAGTGATAGCTTGGATTATGCGTTTCCACCCCAAAGCTCGGGATTTGAGAAGACATACAGAACTTACAAAAGAAGAAATATTGAATGCACAAAAGATACTTTTCCGTTCTGTGCAGACAGAATACTTTTCTAACGAAAATGGCAGAAAATCTCTTGCTAATTTTCAAGCTTTTAAAGATGAAGATGGATTATTACGATTGAAATCAAGACTTACTAATGAAGATGAACCATATGATTTTATCACTCCAGTGATTCTGCCTTCGAAACATGCAGTAGTGAAAAGATTTATTGAGCAAGAACATATTCTGAATAAGCATGCTGGAACATCTATACTCTTGACCATTCTACGAGAAAGATTCTGGATTTTAAAAGGAAAAAGAACCATCCGAAGTATAATCAACGATTGTATTATCTGCAAGAAGCAAAAGGTAAAACATATTAAAATGCCATTTCCCCCTCTCCCTACAGATAGAACTAAAGTAGCAGCAGTTTTTCAAGTTTCAGGAGTAGATCTGGCCGGTCCATTGCTGACGAAATCTGGACAAAAGGTCTGGATTGTCTTGATCTCTTGTGCTGTATTCCGAGCAGTCCATCTGGAATTAATTCCATCTCTGAGTACCAATGCCATGATTCAAGCTCTGCGACGATTTATAGCAAGGAGAGGGCGGATATCTGTGTTGTATTCTGACAATGGAACAAATTTTACAGGTTTAAACAAAGCACTGAAAGATCTAGACAGGCACTGATTCAACGAACATTTGAAGTTCATGAAATTCGTTGGAAGTTTAACCCACCCTCCGCCCCATGATGGGGAGGGTTTTGGGAAAGGCTAATTGGAATTCTTAAAGACCTGCTTAGAAAAAATTTAGGACATTCGTCTCTGACCTATGAAGAATTATTAACTCTTGTCTGCGAATGGGAATCAGTAATGAACAACCGACCACTAAGCTATATATCAGAAGAATCTGACTTGAAAGCTCTAACCCCAGCATCATTTCTACAAGATATTCGCACAAGCGAAGTTCCTGATTTAGACCAAATTGAAAGGACTAATATTTTGAAAAGATGGCGACACATTCAAAGAGTAAGAGATAATCTGAAACACAGATTTAAAAAGGAGTATTTAGGTTTTCTGCGATCTTCCATTTCTAAAAATCATGATAATATTAAAGTTGAAGATGTAGTTTTGATTGGTCGAGATGATAAGAAGAGACTGTTTTGGCCATTGGCAAAGGTTATAGAACTTTTACCAGGTAAAGATGGAGTAGTCAGACTTGTTAAGTTGAAAACAGCTAAAGGAACATTTTTGAGACCAGTACAAAGACTTTACCCTCTTGAGATCACACAGGAAGACTGTGAACCTCTTTTGTTTGATCCAGCACCAATCACAGCTGATACGATTGACGAACAGTCAAAAGATAGTAAACCTATTGAAAAGATTGATACTCAGACTCGTTCTGGTCGAAAAGTAAATCCTCCTAAAAGACTTGATTTGTAAATTCTGAACATTTCAGTTGAACTTTCAGTTGAACTTTCATTATTGAATATGAATATTCATTCATTGACTCTAAAACCTGAACTTTAAAGTTTGAAAAATATTTTTATTATTTCTATTTTCTTTTTTGATTGTATGTATCTGTATTAGAGTGTATTTTTAGTGTTTATTTTAAGTTTTTGCTTAGATTAATATTTGTATGTATATAACATTTTAGTATTTTTCAGCCTCTCTTTGCTGAGTTTTTTTCCAAAACTCAGGTGGGGAGGATGTCGCGAGAAGAAGAAACCCACTGAAGCCAGTTTTTGTCTGTTGCGAATGGCAACGGCAGGTTTGTTATGATAGAATGTTATGAAAGAATGTCATGGAATGTTGTTGTTCGAAGAATTGAAAACGGTAGCAATGAAGTTAAAGCTACTGTTTATTTTGATATTTAATGTTAAAAGAATGATTATGAAACAAAATTACTTTAATGTATATATGTAAATATTATGCGCGTTTATGCTGCGTGTGATTTGTAATATATGAAAGTAAAACCATGGAAAAGAAATCTCCGGCGTCTGTCTCGATTGCAGCGAAGTCACTCATTAATTTTATATCTTAGTCTCAACAATCAAAATCCGACAAGTACTTTTTGAGATTTGCTTGACGAAAGAATTTTTTTGACTTTTAATATCGTTACGTATCTCTGAGTATAAAGACTTCGCTTCGCTCAGACAACTAAACAAATTTTTACCAAATGTTTCCCAGTTTTTCGAAAATTCATATGGAACCCCGGTTATCCGAAAAATCCTATGGAACATGGAACCCCGCTTAACCGAAAATGCTTTGGTCCCATGCTTTTCGGATAACCAGCGTTTTACTGTATTATTATTTTAGATCATGATTAGTAATTATTTCAAAGAATTAGACGAAGTTTCAAAAACAAGATATCTGCAAAAGCTTACTTTTGATCATACATCCTTCCCAGATCCATTAAATGAGGCCATAAGGCCATACATTTTATTTCTCCGAGATGTCAGTCTTTGGACTTTGGTTACATTCGATGATTTTTACAATAATTCTATTTCTTAGGTGATCAATATTTAGTACGTGTAGAATGTGTTTGCACAAAGGAAAAATCGTTGTGAAATCAATTTAGAAATCCCAAAATGAAAGAGTATATATTTTTTACTAAAAAAAAAAAAAGTGTGGCACTTGGCGCGGTAAAGCTATTGCATAGCATTTTTTATCAACTTATGCAATTATAATTATTTACCGCGGTAAAGCTATTGCATAGCATTTTTTATCAACTTATGCAATTATAATTATTTATTTATTTTTTATTTATGCAGTTTTTTTGTCTTTGATATTAATTCAAGTTTTCTCTTTTTCTTTGCTATTAATTCGAGTTACACTTTTTGAGCGTGATGACCGATAACAAAACAAATTTTTTTTCTTTTATTGAATAAGTGAGAAGTTAATATCGTTTAAAATATTTTTATTATCTTACAATACATGTAGATTAATCAGGAATTTTTATCATTGAAACTGTATATTTATGGTAGCTGAAATAAGAAACATAAGTTTGAGACTTGATATCCTCTAAATATCTGAAAAATACCGCGTCAATGTCTGCCGAAGTCTACCGAAGGATACCGTGCCGAAGTCTGCCAAACTGAAACGACGTTAGCCGGAGTGTTAGTTTTTTTTTCTCGTTACGGAATCTCTAAATTCTTTCGCCGCGCTTAAAGCCCGCGATAAAAGCTATGCAATAGCTTAATAAATTGCCAAACAAAATTTGGCCGCGCTACGAAAATTAGATCGCGAGTTATAAGCATTTTAAATTTTCCAACTCTCACCATGGGGAGGGGGGGTCTCCTGTCACCAAAAATTAACACTGTTGCATAATAAATTACCAAACAAAATTTGGCCGCGCTACGAAAATTAGATCGCGAGTTATAAGCATTTTAACTTTTTCGACCCTCATCATGGGGGATCTCCTGTCACTAAAAATTAACACTGTCTCATAATAAATTACCAAACAAAATTTGGCCGCGCTACGAAAATTAGATCGCGAGTTATAAGCATTTTAAATTTTTTAACCCTCACCGTGGGAGGGGGGGGGGGTCTCTTGTCACCAAAAATTAACAGTCTCATAATAAATTACCAAACAAAATTTTGTCAAGCTACGAAAATTAGATCGCAAGTTATAAGCATTTTAAATTTTTCTATCCTCACCATGGGGCGGGTCCCCAATCACCAAAAGCTACATTATCCACCCCTGTTTTATCTTAAGACGATTCTTTTCTATACACATTCTACAAATTTGGAAAAAAATTATAATTATTTATATGTTTTTTTATTTATGCCGTTTTTTTTTTGTTTTTTTTTTTTTGTCTTTGATATTAATTCAAGTTTTTTCTTTTTCTTTGATATTAATTCAAGTTACACTTTTTGAGCGTGATGTAGAGGTCTGCATGGGCCGGAATTTCCGCCCCGTAGGAAAATTTTTTCGGCCCGACCGGGCCCGTTGTAAAACTCAAAAGTTCGGCCCGGGCCCGGCCCGGTCCGTTTAAATTTTTATATTTTAGGCCCGGTCCGGCCCGGCCCGTTTTGGCCCGTTACAATTTCTACGATTTCTAAAAAATTCAGAATTTTTTCATATAATTAAGATTTCTTTAAAGAATACTGCATACATATCTATGGAATGATTTTACAGTATATTTTACAGGAAATACACATTAGCAACATTAGTGATTACTAAGATTCTTAAGCTTTCAACAATCAATTAAAGATTCATCAAAAAATTAATATGGCTTAGAATAAAAGAAAAAAGAAAGAAAGTTAAAAACATCGTAACTTTTGAAGGTGTTTAATAAAAGAAGGTGTATAAAAATATTTCTATATCATTTTATTAAAGATTTTAAATCCAAATTCATTCGTTAACTCAAATATGCGCCTTTCTGATACATTTCTAAATTCATTTTTTTTCTCAGAAACGCACACAGGGACGTAGCTTTAGGGGGGGGAGGGGGGGAGCCTCCCCTCCCAATAAGTTCATATAGTAGGGCGCCAAAGAAGGTTTAAGGGCGCCGTTAGGCGCCCGAAAAAAAGACTTTGTTAGTAGTAACAAGTAATTATAAAATAACGTAATTTTAAATGTAAAATTACAAAGTGAGTTATTATTCACTGACAAAGGCACTTAATTTTAGACTTGTATCTCACTTAGACTTGTATTTAGGAGAACCTCTATTCTCCCACTCTTATCCCAAAGAAAATTTATGCATCTGAAATAAAAAATTTCAAAAACAGACTTGTAATGAATTCCAGGATAGATGTACAATTATTTCCTTCTTATAGTAGTTGTTGGTCACCATTAGAAATAGATAGAAAGAGAAAAAAAGTGTGGAAACGACTGTAGTACGTTTAAATGGTTCTATAATATGTTTTAGTAGTAGGGCGCCATAGAAGGTTTAGAGGCGCAGTCAGGCACCTAAAAAAGAGGGTTTCAAAAAGGGCGCCACTGAAGGTTTAAAGGCGCCGTTAGGCACCTAAAATTTTTATTATTAATGTGGCATTCTTAGATTATTTTTTACACACATACAAAAAAAAAAAAAAAAAAAATAATGAAATAACAATAACGTGATTTGGAATTAATATTATTGTAAATTTAGAAGAAAATAAATTATGGTTTCAAAAAAATATAGGAGATCCATTACATTTGAGGCATTTTAAGATTACTACCAGGCGCTATTCCCAGTGTGAAAACAAGAACACATTCCGGAAATAGACATTGTTCGAACCCTACATATAATTTGATCTTTCGGAGAAAAGCTCTCCCCTTATTTCAATCCAAGGTTGGTGGTCTTCGAAAAGGTCATCTGACCTTAACTATTTTAATTCCCCTCTTATGTCCTTTGTTGTGTGGGTTTAGATAATTTCCGGGCTTCACCTACATACATCTTTTTTGTCCAGTGTCTAGTGTTGTCAGATTGTACTGAAGCTAATAACGCGACTTTTCAAAACTAGCGATTTTTTTCGTTCAATTTTTAAAATAACAATAAAAAGCTGTCTTTCGTAGTCGTCCAGAGAGAAGAAATTCAGTCATGAATGATGACTGAAATAAAACATAAAAATAAAAAACCAGGAACAAAAGAGAAAAAGAAGTTATGAAGCGGAGAAATGATTCAAATTTATGAAAAAGTAGATGAAAAACGATGATGCAGTCGAAGGTAAAAAATGTACATATTTTCCTTTAATTAAGCATGTTCTTAAAGTACAATATTTATATTTCTGACGAAATTGTGAGTTCATTTATTATCAATCATTGCTATTACAGGGAAAAAATCAAATAGCATTCTCACTTTTCCGGTAAATTTAAGTTTTAATGATTTTTATTATTTATTTCCTAAACAGATAGCTATTTTTTGATTAATGGTGATTTCTGAAACTTTTACATTATTAATAATCGACCTAGTTTTAAGTTTTAACCCAGGACTGGGCAGGAATGAAGCTTTCCCCAAAATTAAAAGAAATATATGTTTAAGGGTGTACTCGAAAACATGCTTTTCTACCTTCAACAGCTCGAAATTTTCTGATAGAATTTCAGACTCATTTTTAAAAATAGAAACATGAAACTTGCTGGAGTGATTTTCGAAGAGATGTACAAGGTGCCGTATGATCTTATTTTTCGCTACATTTATTAGAATTTGATTGATAAACAATCATTGCTTCAGCATGGTTCTTTTTTTCGTCTCCAGGTCTTCCGCTTCGGAAAATTCGGTTCACAATGCCCACTTTGACAGCATTTTTCATACTATTTTCTGCCTTTATCAAAATATCGAGATTTACGGCACCTTGTATAGTTTCTGAATAAGAGAATCTGTCAGTTTGATGAATTTGAGAGCAAAAATGAATTCAAAATTAAATGCGAAAATAAGCAGTTTGGATCGGAATACACCCTTACTAATGTTTTTCGAAAAAGCAATCAAATATAATAAGATGCAATCGAAATGAACCAAACAAATATTCAGTTTTACATGGTTTTTTATTATTATTATTATTTAGGTTTTTCATATCCACACATTGCATTTTCACAGATTTTAGTTTATAAAACACTGTATTTAAAATTGTAACATAGTTGAAAATGCATTGTTTATGATCAAGTGGTACTGATTTCATTCTTGCAAGGGTTTCTGATCATGTGGTAAAAAAAAAAAAAATGTTTTTCAAAAATATTTTCAACTGAGCAATAGATTTTTTTTCCTTTTTTTGGCTCTATTTTTGTTTTATAATATGATTCCTAAATATAATTTTGTTATATTTTATCAATTGTACATATACATTTCAAGTTATTGTCACTCTTCTGATGGGCCTTTTTTCTGCCTTGCGGGGGACATTACAGCTTAAATTTGATTTATCTGAAAAATAAGTTTTCAATTAACTCTATAAACATCACGATGTACCGACGTGCAAAGTGAACTCTTCTATCTGAAATTCCAAAATAAATATACATATGTCTTTATTTTAAATCCAGATTGAAATATTCTATGCATCTGAGTTTTTTGCGTCGCTAATTGCTATTGTGATAAATTACTTTTGACGAAATTTAATGATATCCGGTATTCAGCATACTATTGCTAAATTGAACTTGTTGCTTAAGAGGTTAAAAAAGTTTTTGTTCAAGTGGTTGGATAAAGGGATTTGGAAATAATTGATTTTTGCTTTTAAAGTAGCCATTGTCAAAAGAGAGAATTAAATTTATTTTGAACGACTGTCTTTTAATGTTAAAAGTGACAGGAAAAAAATATTCGTTAATATAATTAATAGAATAATTATATAATTAATAGAATAATCGTGCAACCGATTTAAAAAATGCACATTAGGAAAAAAATAACTACTTTAAAGTTTTGTGTTATAATTGCAGTACAATACAGATTATTTTTTACTTATCTGTATTTACTGGGTAACTAAGATTATAAAAGGGAAAATATGTTATTCCATTTTACAGAAACTGGAATATTCAGTATATTTGGTATATAGACCACCGTTACTTCCTTGAAAAAGGGTCAAATGTTCATCCAGAGATTTAACATTCCTTTTTTACATAGTTCCTTTTTCCCCAATCACTCCCACCACATTGGTGGGAGTGATAGTATTGGGCCCGATCTCGGAGGATCTCACCAGAGAAAATTGAAGGCTAAATTCAATTATATTGACCAGTAAGTTTCGGGCGGAAGCTACGGCTTTGAAACTACTATAACTCTATTGTAATTAACTTTGTGTTCTGTATTTTTATTTTTCTTCCAAATACAATTGTTTTTATCATGTCAGGAAAATGAATTTAAGTATCCAGGATTCGGATTCTCTTCAAACATTCTACATTGCCTTTTTAGACCTTGAAAAAACAAGAGCTGGAAGAGATATTTTATCAGCTCATGTGCATGCACGCTTGAAATGGAAATTTAATCATGGCTGCATCACTTACATCACCTAAATGGATGCCATTGCCATGAATAAATAACTAAAGATAAAAAGTAGCATAACTACTCCCCCCCTCTTCCAAAAATGTACAAATAATTCAAGGGCGGCAAAACATTAAAAGGCGCCAAATTTTGGTTTCCCCCCCCCCCCCCAATAAAAATTTCAATCTACGCCCCTGAACGCACAGCAGGTATCTTTATTCAGAAACTATATAATCAAGTGGCATTATCCGGTTTTTGATACAAGCAATTTAAGAATACTGAAAGGAAATAAATTATTGTTATAATTATCATTTTCAATAGAATTTCCTGAAGCGATAGCATGGGAAGGGAGAAAAACCTGCAACCATTTGAGAAACTATTGTATATGAACAAATTTATGCAAGCATTTTATTCATCAAAAATGAAAAATGCTATTCGATTCCAAATGCCTTCAATAGTCAGGCTTATCACTTTCATATTTTTACAATTAAAAATTAATCTGAAAATGTGTCAAACTTTCGCGTTATTGAGAAATTAATTTAAAAACCATCAAGAAGTATATATCCAAAGATTAATCTAACACAAGTTCTTTATCGCTGTTAATAATTTTACAAATCATGTTGTCTGCCCTTACAGATCTTGAGAACAATTAAGTCTTGTTCCGTTCCGGCAAGTCTATATGTAGAAAAAAAATGCAAGCTTGATCTCGGCCCGGTATGAGTCAGCTAAAAAAATATTAAAACGGGTTACACACAATTTAACTGTCCGATGCCGATCTCACACTGTACAAGTTACATTTTTATATTGATGCTGTCAAACTAGTATGGCTCGTGACGCACATTTATATTTATTCTCGTTAAAACCATTTGCGTTGAAAATAGATCATATTTTATCGTTTCTGCTTAAATCTTCAAAACGGGCCGGCAGGCCCGAAAATTTTTTTATCGGCCCGGCCCGTTTACTTTGTTTGTCGGCCCGGCCCGGCCCGTTGAAAAAAGTATTCTGATTCTGCCGGACCGGCCCGCGGGCTGGGCCGGGTACGGGCCACGGGCCAAGCCCGGGCCCGTGCAGACCTCTAGCGTGATGACCGATAAGAAAACAATTTTTTTCTTTTATTGAATAAATGAGAAGTTAATATCGTTTAAAATATTTTTATTATCTTACAATACATGTAGGTTAATCAGGAATTTTATCATTGAAACTATAGATTTATGGTAACTGAAATGAGAAACATAAGTTTGAGACTTGATATCCTCTAAATATCTGAAAAATACCGCGTCAATGTTTGCCGAAGTCTACCGAAGGATCTGTGCCGAAGTCTGCCGAACTGAAACGACGTTAGCCGAGTGTTAGGTTGTTAGGAGTGTTAGGTTTTTTCGCGTTACGGAATTTCTACATTCGGTCGCCGCGCTCAAAGCCCGCGATAAAAGCTATGCAATAGCTTAAAAAATTATTTCTAAGTCATTCAGCAGTTGTGACATTCTAGAATATTATAACGAGTTAAATAAAGTTAATTTTGACCGATGTTATGTCGATCACCCTCGCTAGCTAGTGTTTGAAAAATCAGAAACAATGCAATGACCAGAAATCCTCAAAATTCTACACTCATGTCCATAAATTAAGGATAATTCAGAATCACATGGAAATCAAACTCTACAGTAAAAATTTCACTTGCAGAATTATCACACACATCTTCAAGACTAGTATGGAAGTTTCAGAAAGCCACCAGATGGCGCCGATAGTACGTCATAATGAAGAAGGTGTGAGAGAGGCGTATATAAGAAGGGTGGCAAAGAAGTAAAACTGTTAATAAGCATTTTCTAAGCCTCTCAGTGACAAAACCGAACAGTTATGACACAGAGGACACATGTGGATGATATTTTACGTTGTAGAATTATCGGTCGTCTGAAATGTGGGCGTACTCAGATGGAAGCATCCGAGAAACTTGGAATTGCTTAAAGTGTAATCTCTAGACTTTGGCAATGATTCCAAGATGATGGAAATGTCAGTAGTACAGGTCGTCCCCGAGTTACAACCATGAATGAAGACCGCTATTTGGCAGTAACTGCCAAAAGAAACAGATGGAGTGCAGCATCAAACCTGACTCGTCAGCTATCTTCAGCCATGGATATGACTGTTTCAAGAAAAACAGTGTACAGACGTTTGAGAAATATTGGTCTATATGCTCGTAGACCTGTTAGATGTGTTCTGCTCACGGCAACTCACAGTCGTCTGCGATTAGCCTGGAGTAGAGAACATGCAATGTGGACATCGTCACCGTGGGTTTGTGTAATGTTTTCCGACAAGTCCAGGTTTATCTTGCAGTCTGATTCACGTTGGACTCTCATATGAAGAACGTCAGGCACCCGTTATCACCAAGATAACATCATTAAACGACATCGTTACGGTGGTGCAAGATTGTTTGTTTGCGGTGGAATTATACTGAGCTCCAGAACAGATCGACATGTTCAAACCGGAACCATGACAGGTCAAATTTATCGGGACATCGTTCTGGAACAACATGTACGTTTGTTTAGGGGTGCCATGGGCTCAGAATTTGTGTTTATGGATGATAACGCCCGTCCTCACCGAGCAAACATCGTATATATCATATGGATAAGCCAACATTTTCGGCTGAGTTGAATCCGATAGAGCATGTATGGGATATGCTTGGCTGACGAGTTGCAGCTCGTCAACTACCTCCAACATGTGTGCCGGAAATTCAGAGAGCATTGCTTACTGAGTGGAATAATCTTCCCCAAGATCAGCTTTATAATTTGATACTCAGCATGCCTAGGCGTTGTGCGGACTGTATTTCATCGTCTGGGAGACATACAATTTATTAACCATCATACCAATCATATAATGTTAAGTTTTTTTTAAGGGGGGTACTTTTTGAAATTGCTCCACGGATCCACAATTGTAGATTTTATGAATGTTATCATACACATACCATCGTTTTTGTTCTTTTTCTTTTGTTTAATAAATGGGCTTGACGAATGAGTCACGTTTGTTTTGTTTCCGTACCTTTATTTGCTGGAACTGGCATTATCCTTAATTTATGGACACGAGTGTAAAACATGTACATGTACAACCTTTGTCCTTTGGTCTCAATCTGTGTGGATTTATGGTAGTTTCATAAGTGTATTCAGGAGGGCAATACATTAATTGGACATTGATTACTTAAATTTTTATCCCTAAAGTGAGCAACGGTTGATTTCGTTTGGATAAATCAGTATTAGCTTCAACAATGAGTAATTATTGAAAAGTACTAATGTCAGGGTTACCACAATCAGCGTCAAATTCTGTCCAAGTTGGCAAAATATCGTCAAATTTGGCGGTATTTCAAAAAACTTTGCGACAAAAATAAGTTGCCATGTATGAAGCCAATTTGGCGATAGTTGGCAAATTTTGCGATTTTTTTTTTTTTTTTTACTTTTTAGTGCATTTAAAAATGAACTTTTATTTCCATACTTTTGTAAATGTTAATGAAAGCATGCCTTTAGTTTTTATTTCATTTAATTTAGGTTAAAATCATTGTTTACTTACTGATATATATAGTCTTTGTTGAATTTATTAAAGAAAAAAAAAGGACAAGCAATGCCATTCATCCAACAATGTTTCATAGATTTTTTGGGGGGCCACATTTATACAACAATTAAAATACATTAAACAAAAATAATAGTATTTTTGTATTGTTGCTAATGTAATTCAGTAACAACCAGTAAAAGTTAGCGTTTCAAAATTTCGAGTTTTAGAGAAATCAAATTAGTTTAACATAACAGAAAATGACAAAAAATCAGAGTGTATCCAATTCAAAAAATTCATCTCTTAGTAATAAAACTTTCAAAAAACCTTCCAGTAAGAAGAATTCTGTGGAAGATTTAGCAGATGAGGGTTATGCCATAGGTCGAGTGCTTGGCGAAGGATCTTATTGCAAAGTCAAGTTAGTGTTAATCATTTTTTCTTTTACTTTCCTAGTTAGTTAAAATAAAACAAGCATATATATTATTTATGTTTGTCAACAACCCTTTTTCTACACATTTATAAAACGCAGAACGATGTATGAGGTATTATTCGAAAGGCTTTTAGACAGCTTCTGATATAGTATACTTATATTTCCATAAAATATGTTTTTGATTAAAAATTGCAGTTAAATAAAAATAAAATCAACAACTCCGAGACTGAAGATCGGAATAAAAATTTAATTCAACTGCTTTCAAAGTAGGTATCTTTGTTTTCTTATATTTATGTGACCACGTGGTGTTTTACATCTTTATTGGCTTTAAAGTAAAACTCGCGGATATCTTGCAGGGGGAAAAAGTTTTTTTTTTTTTTTTTTTTTTTTTTTTTCCCAAGTTGATTCAATTTTAGTATCTCCTTAACATTGTTGGACCTCCTTTTGTGAATAAACCATAAAAGAATGAAACAGAATAGGTTTTCTAGAAAAGTGTCGAAGGATCGCAAAACAAGCATCTAACCTTACCTTATATTAGGCAAACCGCAAACTGAGGCGACACAAGAAACGTAATATGCGTTTTAAGAGAAAAACTGGTTAAAATAGAAAAAAAACCCTGTTTTTTTCTCAAAAGACATACAACATGCTGCTTGTCGCCTCAGTATGCGGTACGTGCCGCTCTGATGTATGTGTGAATGGGTCCCGTGACCATCGCACCGGGAAATAGTGGCTCCATATAATGCTCCTCAATTATAATAGTATAATAAATAAATAAGGTGTGAATTCAATACTCCGCTCAAATTTATTTGATCTTTATGATTAAAAGCCAAACTGAAATAGTTAAAAGAGTAAATACCATCGATCGATCGAAGCAGTGATATTTCAGATATAACATTAAGACTATGCTTTATTATATTACGTTAAATTGTATTTTATAAGTATTCATTCAGTTTATCTTTCTTTGCCAAATGTTTTTTTTTCCGAAGGGATGACTTCAATTCTTTAAATTTAAAATAATCTGAAATAAATATGTGACGCTCGTAACCAGTATCATAGGTTCGCCATCTCTAGCCTATTCATTAGATGTAGTTCAAAATTATAGAATAAAGAAAACAAGTTGAATGTAGATTCTGCCATTGCAGAATTCAGTTTCGCCTCCGATTAGAAAAAAAAAAAAAAAAAAAAAAAAAAACATCGATAGAGGTTTTTTAGATGGGCGACCCCGTTTATATTGCAATGAACTAACTTCATTTTTCTTGTGTTTATCAATATAATAGCAAACAGAACGGCGTGAAATACCCAGTCGAATAGCAATTTCTCTCTGAGACATTGGATTTGCGGAATAATAAAGAGATACAATTTGAAGTGCTACTTCTTCATTGACTAGATTAATCAAAAACGGATTTTTTCTTTAGTTTAAACGCTTTTTTATAGACTCTGAGTAAAAGGAAATGCAATTTAACAATAAAACGAGTGGAATCCCATCGAATTCGACGAATGAAATGTTTAAAAGACCCGATCGATTTGGGTTTTTTTTTTTTAAAGCAAAAGTAATTACATTATTGAATCAATATATAATAAATATATTTACAGACTAAAAGTCAAGTTTGCCAGTTACAATTTTGCATGCAAATATTCGCACGTCTTCAGTTAAAATTGTAATATGAGTGCCGGCGAAATATCCAGAAATTTTATTTTATATGCACTCACAGAAAAATAGTTTTATTAAAAAAAAAAAAAAAAAAAAAAAAAAAAAAATTAATTTTTACTGTGACATTATTTTCATTAACTGAAGTCATCTGAAAGTAAAATCTCAATCTCAGTGCCCATAGTGAAAAGAAATATTGAAATGTAATATCGGGTACTACTAGGTTATCCCGTCGACCAAAAAATTATCGCCAAACTATAAGACTAAATGTCAATAATGGATGATCGTGAATGTCACATTCAATGACATTAAATACGATTCATGTGTTTAAAATGTCATTAAGTGATTTTTATTTCGACTTTTTATTAATATTTTTATTTATATTCTACTAATTATTTATTTTTTCGTTATTTAAAATAAAAATTATGTCAATATGTATAATTTGGCCATTAGTTTGGCGATTTGTATAATTTGGCGAAATTGGTCGACGGGATAACAGAGTAGTACCTAATATCGTTATGAGTAAAAATGCTATGTTTTAAATAGTGACGTCATTTTCTCTTCAAATCTATATATATATAAAAGAAAGTCTGGATTTCGTATTAATCACAGCACAAAAAAATCTACCAAACCAACAATCTTGAAAATTGGAGTAAAAATACTTCTTATAACGTCGAGTGCCGCTAAGAAGGGATTTTCGAAAATTTCACCTCTAAGGGGGTTAAAAAAAAGAACGAACTTAAAAAAAATTCCTTAAAAATCGGATTTTGTAGTTATTTTTCAACTGATAACATATTTTAGTGGATTTTTTCATGCTGAATCGAATGGTACTAAGCAAATTATTTTAAACCCAGTAGTTCGTGAGATACTTCAAATTTTCCTAATTTGGCGATTTCTTCGGCGCAAAAACCTGAAATTTTCAATCCTTATCTATATATATATAAGAAAGTCTGGATTTCGTATTAATCACAGTACAAAAAAATCTACCGAACCAACAATCTTGAAAATTGGGGTAAAAATACTTCTTATAACGTCGAGTGCGCTAAGAAGGGATTTTCGAAAATTCCACCCCTAAAGGAAATAAAAAAAAGAACGAACTTTTAAAAAATTCCTTAAAAATCGGATTTTGCAGTTATTTTTCAACTGATAACATATTTTAGTGTATTTTTTTCATGCTGAATCGAATGGTACTAAGCAGATTATTTTAATCCCAGTAGTTCGTGAGATACTTCAAATTTTCCTAATTTGGCGATGTCTTCGACGCAAAAACCTCAAATTTTTCAATCCTTATCTATATATATAAAAGAAAGTCTGGATTTCGTATTAATCACAGCACAAAAAAATCTACCGAACCAACAATCTTGAAAATTGGGGTAAAAATATTTCTTATAACGTCGAGTGCCGCTAAGAAGGGATTTTCGAAAATTCCACCCCTAAGGGGGTTAAAAAAAGAACGAACTTTAAAAAATTTCCTTAAAAATCGGATTTTGTAGTTATTTTTCAACTTATAACATATTTTAGTTATGGGGATGTTTGAAATCAGATGTACCCATTCACAAAATGTGGCTTTATTTTAAAGGCGATGAATGAATTTTGCTGAATGAATTTTTATGTGATTAAAAGTGTTAACACGTTGACTGTTACTTCATTAATCGGTGACTAACATTGAACTTTCCGTTTAGATGACGGACTTTTCACCGATGACAGACAGTCTAAAATATGATATAAATCTAAAAATTAATATGATAAGAAAATTTCGTTTGATTCAATGTTTCTTTAGAAAAATTGACCAGCGGTGCGGGCGAAGTCTGCTAGTGTTTTTTGAAGTTACTGTTATTAGTATTATGAAAAAGGCATCCGTAATAATATTGTAATTCCCATTTATCTGGTTGCTGAATGACATTATTTCCCTCATTTGAAATTTTTCTCATTTTGCTTTAGACATTAATTTTTATCATAAATTATTTTCTGTTATTTTATTTACATTATTAAAATTATTTCTCAGTAAATATATATTTTTTTTTACCCCAGTTAGTGCATAATTATACGCAATCATTTTGGAAAATAAAGTTTTATTATCGAGAGAAAACTAAGCTGAGTTGCCACCATTTTGAAGTAATATCGTAAAAAGCATTTAAAATAAAATATAAAAATAGAAATAAATTAAAAAATAACTAAAATGGGCACAATTACAAATAAATAGCTTTCATTTCAAAAAATAATTATCAAAATCGGTTGTGTAGAAAATTCAGGACTGATGACACGACATTTTTTAGCTTGTCTGAAAGAAATAGCATCGGAAGCAAAAAAAAAAAAAAAAAAAAACAGCGGGGAAGACCTAAGCTCGGTTAAAATTAGGTTTGTGTTGAACTCAGTATAACAATAAATTCTTGCTGTATTATTCCTATAAACCCTTTTATTTTATAACAGTATTATATATAGTATATTATATATTATATTATTATATAAAGCTATGTGCATTTCTGTAAATTTTATATTACTTACATATTAACAACAAAAGGGCATTTTTCCAAACTACATTTTTAATTGGATTCCGATTGATTAAATCGTGTATCTCGGCTTCTATAGGAAATTTCTAGAAAATTTCTTCGGATTCTCAAAGCCAACTTTTTAGCCAAGTGTCTTCAAATTTAGCGACATTCTTACATTTGGTGTGAAGCATGCCCTTTGGTTGAGATTGGTTATCTTGAAAGCCAATTTTTCCTTCAAATCTCGCCAATATTTCGTTAAATTTGGCGAAATGCTGCCAATTTTATGTGTTCTTTTGCTGCCGTTCGACAATTTAACAACTATTTCAACCTTCATTCTATAACATTGACCCGTAGTGACCTCAAAATTAGCCTTTAAATGAATTTTAACCAACATGCGACTTAAGGGTGTATTCCAATCCAAACTGCTTATTTTCAGATTTATTTTTAAATTCACTTTTGCTCTCAAACGCATCAAACTGTCAAATTTTCTTATTTATAAACTACATAATGTACCGTGCTTGTCGATTTTTTGATAAAGGCAGAAAATACTACAAAAAATCAGGGATGTAGTGGAGGGTATGTAGAGGTATACGCCGTATACCTCTGGATTTTTTAAAGGAACATCGTATACCCTCTGTTTCACAAGAAAGCTATAGTATACACACTCTAGGGTATATCATCTGGATTCAGAGTATACCTTCTGCTTAGAGCGTATATCCTCTGTTATTTTTACGACTACATCCCTGCAAAAAATGCTGTCAAAGTTGGCACTTTGATCCGAATTTTCCGAAGCAGGAGATCTGGGAACGCAAAAGAAGGGTCATACTGAGAAAGTAATCGTTTATAAATCAAATTCTAATGAATTGAGAGAAAAAATGAAATCCCACGGCCTCTTATACAACTCTCCAAAAATCACCACAGCAAGTTTCATGTTTTTACTTTTAAAAATGACTGAAGATGTATCAGAAAAACTATGAGCTGTTGAAGGTGGAAAAATATTTTTTCGAATACACCCTTACACCCTTAACCAAATAATCTTCTCGTAGCTCAAAACGGTAGAATACAAAACTTAGTCAAAATCATTAGAGTTGTTTTTAGATACCATTTGCTCACGGACAGCACAAAATTTACTCGTAACATAATGTACTAGCCACTCTTGGCGACCAGTTTGGTCTCCTTTGAATGTATACTAAGCATTAAATCATATTGCTTTCATTAATGATTTATTTTAATTGCTCAGTTTTTTGCCAAATTTGAAGATTCTGCTGGAGAAATAGACACAGATGTCATATACGCACCATATTGGCGCGATTGCAACAAAATGGCAATTATATGTACCTCACATAGTAATCCGGCTGTTGTTATTTATTTATTAATAAACTGTTCCTATACTTTCATTTTCTTCTTTAAAATTACAAGGTAGAACCCGTCAAATTTTGACGAAAGAAAATGTTTACGAAGGAACTGTTTCATTAACTTATAATAAACCTACAAAATTAGTTATAGTAAAAAATGCATTTTATATTGGTAGGTCTAACTCTTAAACAAACGATAGTTATCGTCAAATTAACAAAATATTATTTCTATAAAACGCAGTTGTAGAAATTGTTAAAATTAAGCTTTAATCATATATATGTAAGCAGTAAAAAATAATAAAGATATATTATTATGACAAAGTTATCGATTAAGGTTTTTATGCTAGTATTTCAAAATGATAAAAAGCAAAATTTATTCAACTTTGACACTAGCCCTTCAATGACAAACTCCCTCTTTATGAGGAAGGATCATTCCATTTTTTAGCAGGTGGGGAAAGGTAGGAGGGAGTGATCGGTATAGAAAGGTAGAGCAGTTAATTAAAATAGTGGCTTCATCTATCAACTTGAAATTAAAATACATTAGCGGAACACTGAAGATGTCATTTTTGTTTTATGCTTAATTAATTATTTGGTTATTAAAATAAAATAATTTTTGTAAATTGAAATCGGATTTTTAAAATTGAAATCTCACTAATTTTATCTAGTTTAAGTGCAGTGCTCCTTCTCCTTATTAAAATTAAAAAAATAAAATTAGAGCAAGATTGCTTTTTTTTTTTTTTTTTTTTTTTTTTTTTTTTTTGCGAAAAATAAAAATAACGTATCGTAAAAGTAACGTAACGCAGATTATTAAATTTTTTCTTATTCAGTTTCATAATTCTTTAACTTTAAACAATCTTAAAATTGGCGAAAAATAAAAGTAAGTAACATATCTAAAGCCATATTACTGAATTTTTTTTGTATTAGATTTCATAATTCTTTATATCTTAAAATTGTGTCATTTGTGCCTCCCCTCCCCTCTCGAAAAAAGTAGATAAATTAATAATCGTCCAACTTTATTTACGAGTTTTCGAATTGTTTTGATTTTTTTTTTTTTTTTTTTTTTTTTTGTAAGCAGATACATTCTAAGTAATAATAATGAAATACTAATTTATGGAAAAAATTCAAAAGAAAAATTAAACCAAATGTGATGAGTCCTGGTCAATATTATCCACCGGCGTCAATACATTATCCGTACCGTAGTCATGCAATCTTTAGCCAAAGTCCGTTCCAAATCGTCAACATCTTTTTCTGAGGTCAATATTTTATTCCTATAATCGTTAGCCAAATTCTGTTACGAGTCGTCATCAAAATTAGTCGAAGATGGCCTTGAAAAAGGCCTTTTGGTTGTAAAATCATTAGACATAGCGCAGGCTTAATCAAATTATCAAATGGAGCCAAATCAAAACAAATCGTACTACATTCATTACTAGCGTCTATACCCCGCCCCAAACTTTGGCTCTTATCACAAATGCACCCAAGAAATTCCCCATGCTGCCGATAATTTCCCTTTTTTAAACGGAAGAAATGGTCTCTTGACGATATAGTTTCTTGATTTCGTTTTTTGACGATACTACAAATAAACAAAGAAACAGGCAGAGAGACAAACAAACATACAAACAAACAGACAGAAAAACAAACAAACAAATAAACAAACAAACAAACCGACAAACAGGCAAACAAACAAACAGACTAATAAAAAACTGACAAACTAAAAGACAAACAGACAAACAAACAGATGTAAAAACAAACAAATAGACAAACAAACAAACAAACTGACAAACAAATAAACCGACAAACAAACAAATAGACGTAAAAAGAAACAAACCGACAAATAAACCGACAAACAATTAAACCAACAAACAAACAAACCGACAAACGAACAAACATACAGACGGACAAAAACAAACAGACAGACAAAAACAAACAGACAGACGAACAAACAAACCGACAAACGAACAAACAGACAGACATACAAAAACAAACAAACAAACAAAAACAAACAAACAGACAGTCAAACAAACAAACAAACAGACAGACAAACAGACAGGCAAATAAACAAACAAACAGACAGACAAACAAACCAACAGACAGACAGACAAACATCGCTGGATCCCAGAAACTTGCTGTGCAGGAAACACTAAAATGCACGAAACTCGCCAACGCCGCAATCACTAACGTGTGTATGAGCGCTGCGCGCCCATTAAAACCAAAAAAAAACATCACTGGATTCACGAAACTCGCTGTGCAGGAATCACTAAAATGTACGAAACTCGCCAGCGCCGCAATCACTAATGTGTGTATGAGCGCTGCGCGCCCATTCAAACCAAAAAAAACATCACTGGATCCACGAAACTCGCTGTGCAGGAATCACTAAAATGTACGAAACTCGTCAACGCCGCAATCACTAACGCGTGTATGAGCGCTGCGCGCCCATTAAAACCAAAAAAACATCACTGGATCCACGAAACTCGCTGTGCAGGAATCACTAAAATGTATGAAACTCATCACACCGGAATCACTAACGCGTGTATGAGCGCTACGCCCCCATTTAAATAAATAAATAAATCCATTTAAATAAATAAAATGTAAATAAAACAATTTAAATTTATTTAAAAAAATTAATTAATAAAATAAATTTAAATAAATAAATAAATTTAATTAAATAAATCCATCTAAATAAATAAATTTCTAAAATGAGCAAAATTGTTGTTATTAACGAAGGTATCAAACTATTAATTCCCATTTTCGCCAGTATGGGGAATTTCTTGGGTGCATTTGTGATAAGAGCCAAAGTTTGGGGCGGGGTATAGACGCTACTCATTCATTCTCTTCGTACCGCGTGCAGCGGCCGCTATCACTCCCTCCTACCTTTCCCCACCTGCTAAAAAATGGAATGATCCTTCCTCATAAAGAGGGAGTTTGTCATTGAAGGGCTAGTAACTTTGACTCAGTCATGGATTTTTTTCCCCGTGAAATCTAAACCCGGCAGCATTTTCAGAAAGAATCACGTTTTGAGCACCAGTCTTGGCGAGTTGGCGAAAGCGAGAACGTTCATCTAGCTGCATCGCCAAACACAAAATAAACTAAGTTCAAATATGTCATAAAACATATGATTAATAGAATTATATTTATTACAAGAGAATCTTTACTACTGTTTTTAATTAACTTCTCAATTTCTTCGAACATAGCGAGTTAAGGAAATAATATTTTTGAATTGAGAAAAAAAAAACTGTTTAGATGTTGTGTGAAATTTAAAGCATTTTAATCTGAAAAAGCTCTTTGTTTTAAACTATGTTTTAATCGTAAACAACGGTGAATAACATTTCCTCATATTATAGTATTTGCTTGATAACATTTACAGAAAAACAAATTAACAATAAGCGCGATCTCTTTGCAGAAGGAAGGGTTGCTATTCGCTAGGCGTTCGACGCCACAAACAAGAAAGGGTGCGTAGCACTGACTTCATCTCCGCGCCAATCGTTGTTCTGGCGATAAGGTGCTCAAAACGTGATTCTTTCTAAAAATGCAACCCGGCATCATTTTCACCATATCAAAATTTACAAATATACATTTCACATCTGTATCCACGTTTTAAAAAAATTGGGATTTTAATTTGATAATTTTTATTCAAAACTTGAAGTCTCAATGCTATTAGCTGAAATAGATATTAAACTGTTGATATTCTTTTACGTGTAAATCAAATTTTGTAAATGAAGTTAAAATTCACCGGGTTTTATAACAGAAAATATTTAAATTTATTTTTCCCCCTTTTAATGAGAAAATGGCAACATTACACACACACGGTACGATACAGAACATCGTACACATACGATACAGCACTCAATTTTTTTCCCTTTTTACTTACCCATCATACGTAGTATAGGGTAAGTCTTGCAATCGTTTTGAAAATCGAAAAATTTTTTTTGACGGATTTATTACTTACCCATCATACGTAGTATAGGGTAAGTCTTGCAATCGTTTTGAAAATCGAAAAAAATTTTTTGACGGATTTACACGTTTTAGATAGTGGAGATTCCGAAAAACATATTTTTAGAAAAAAAATTTTGCCGTCCGTCTGTCTGTCTGTCTGTCAGTCTGTCTGTAAACGCTCTATCTCCCGAACAAATTGAGATAGAGACTTGAAATTTTGTATGTAGTTAGTATGTAAGAATGGGACAAACCCTATTTAATATCAGCAACCTCGATTATCCGGAACTATTTTTTTCGGACTCTCGAAAACTTCGTTCTGATGAAAGGTATATAAAAATTTTCGAATTTTTTTGTTCGGGTAAACTGAGTTTTAACCCACTTCTGGCGGCGTTTTTTCTGACGCGCGATGACTGCGCCAAGCCTTGCTTTCTACTACTTTCAGGTGTAGCTTCTCCTAGCAACCCCGCCCCAAACTTTGGCTCATATCACAAATGCACCCAAGAAAATCCCCATGCTGCGATAATGGGATTTAATAGTTTGATATCTGCGTTAACAACAACAATTCTGAATTGCTTATTTTAGAAATTTCTTCCATGCGACTTTCGTGCATATAGGGATTAATTTTTCGGTTTTAATGTCGTTAGTTAACGCGGGTTTGGCGAGTTTTGTACATTTTAGTGATTCCTGCACCGCGAGTTTCGAGAATCCAGTGTTATTTTTCTTTTTTTTCGTTTTTTTTTTTTTTTTTTTTTTTTTTGCTTGTTTAAATGGGGGCGCAGCACTCATACACGCGTTAGTGATTCCGGTGTTGATGAGTTTCGTACATTTTAGTTATTCCTGCACAGCGAGTTTCGTGGATCTAGTGATTTTTTTTGTTGTTTAAATGGGCGCGCAGCGCTCATACACAAGTTTGTGATTGCGGCGTTGTCGAGTTTCGTACATTTCAGTGATTCCTGCACAGCGAGTTTCGTGGATCCAGTGATTTTTTTTTGGTTTAAATGGGCACGCAGCGCTCATACACGCGTTAGTGATTGCGGCGTTGGCGAGTTTCGCACATTTTAGTGATTCCTGCACAGCGAGTTTCGTGGATCCAGTGATTTTTTTTGGTTTAAATGGGCCTCAGCGCTCATACACAAGTTTGTGATTGCGGCGTTGGCGAGTTTCGTACATTTTAGTGATTCCTGCACAGCGAGTTTCGTGGATCCAGTGATGGTTTTTTTTCTGGTTTAAATGGGCGCGCAGCGCTCATACACAAGTTTGTGATTGGGCGTTGGCGAGTTTCGTGCATTTTAGTGTTTCCTGCACAGCGAGTTTCGTGGATCCAGTGATTTTTTTTTGGTTTAAATGGGCGCGCAGCGCTCATACACAAGTTTGTGATTGCGGCGTTGGCGAGTTTCGTACATTTTAGTGATTCCTGCACAGCGAGTTTCGTGGATCCAGTGATTTTTTTTTTTGGTTTAAATGGGCGCGCAGCGCTCATACACAAGTTTGTGATTGCGGCGTTGGCGAGTTTCGTGCATTTTAGTATTTCCTGCACAGCGAGTTTCAGGGATCCAGTGATGTTTGTCTGTCTCTCTTTCTGTTTGTTTGTCTGTCTATCGGTTTGTTCTTCTGTCTGTTTGTTTGTTTGTTTGTCTATTTGTCAGTTTGTTTGTTCGTCTGTCTGTTTGTTTGTTTGTTTGTTTGTTTGTTTGTTTCTCTGTTTGTTCGTTTGTCGGTTTGTTTCTTTGTTTGTTTTTACGTCTGTTTGTTTTTTGTCGGTTTATTTTTTTTGTCTGTTTGTCGGTTTGTTTGTTTTATGCTGTTTGTTTGTTTGTTTTTTAGTTTGTTTGTCCGTTTGTTTTTTTTATTTGTCTGTTTGTTTGTTTGTTTAATTCTTTGGCTTTTTGTCGGTTTGTTTGTTTTCTGTCTGCTTGTTTGTCTGTTTGTCTCTCTGTCTGTTTCTTTGTTTTGTAGTATCGTCAAGAAACGGCAAAAAACCATATTTTCCGTATGAAAAAGGGAAAGCAAGAAACCATATTTTCAGTTTAAAAAGGGAAAATATCGGCAGCTTGGGGATTTTAATGGAGATTGCATGGGGATTTTTTTTTAATATGCCGTATTTAAAATTTTTGGATTTTCAATATTTTAAAATGTGTATTTCTTTTGTATTTTCAGTCATTTTCTTTAAAATGATAGCATTTTGTATCTTTTAAAATGTGTATTTCTGTTGTATTTTCATTATCGCCTTTTTAAATTGTGCGCTTTTGCGTGATATCTCCTGGTAATCACATCCGGGAGATAAAACGCAAAAACGCGCCAATATGGCTATTTTTTGAAAACGCGCCAAGAAGGGGGTTAAAACTCAGTCGCGCCTTTTGTTCTAAGGAATGGACGTAAAAGGCAATAAAATAACACACATTTTGCATATAGAACAAAGTCGATCGGATTATTAGTTGCCGAGATATTTGTAATCTTGTTTTCCACATTCTTCGATTTTTCATGACCCTGTATTTCATTCAAATTTCAATTCAGAAGTATATTTTAATTGAAAACGAGACGCTTAATTCGACGCAGTTAATTGTTAGTTAATAGAATTATTATTTTTGGAGTTATAAGGATGTTTCTTTTACGCAGTTCGGTACTACTTGAGTAGTTTGGCGTTTTATATAATTTGTCGAAATTGGTACATCAGCAGTTCTTATGTATATAAACAATATTTAAATTTTGTTTATGAATTGGAATGCATTGTATAAATAGTTTCATATGTTTTATTTTCATATACATATCCATGATGGGTAAGTATTACGGTGGCCCCCAACGACTAGTTTACTTTGCTTTAAATAGAAATGGAGTACTCCTGTTGCCACAATTAGAAAAAGATTATAAAAGCTACAAAAAAATTAATATTTAAAAAACAACTAAGATACAGCTTTCAAACCAATTTCATTTAAAAGTACATTTTTTTTCCTACTCGATGGTTTAAAAATTGAAAATGTGCGAAATTAAGAAGTTTAAAAACTTTTAGTAGCAAAAATTGCAATATTGAAATTCATTTAAAATTTGAAAGTGTTGCCATACGCAAAATGACATATGCGTTACGCACAGATACGTTTGGCCTTTGTAATATAGATATAAGTTGTTTTATTTTATAATTATTAAATAAACTTTTTTATTTATTATTATTTCCTTTTTAAAATAATAGAAATTAGTTTAAAAATATGTATGTAACTGGTATTTGAAAATGAAGTTTTCGCCAAATTGGCGTCAAAAAAATAACGCGCCAATGTGGCGCATATATGAGATCTGTGCTGATAAATCAAGAACTTAGTATTTTTATGCTAGCCTGGCGCAGATAATAAACCACTAAATATTGTACTCGTGGCATTTTGTCGTATTTCATTAATTATTTAAAATATACTAATATAATCCTTTCACTCATTTAATTTATAATACATAACTTTAATCTGAAACTGAAAAGTTTAAAATTGATGACTTTTATTTATTTTTTTAAGTAAAAATAACAGAAAAAAAAATTTAAAAAATGGTATTCTGAAGCTCCATAATTGCAGCGAAGGAACAAAACATAAATAAATCCAATTTACCACAGCCTAAATCTTACTAAAGAACTTTTGCACAGTAACCAATAAGATGTGTTTCATTTGGACGTTGCCATTAAACAATTAACAAATAATCGGGATTTTTGTGCCACATACATTTGCTTAATATATATATATATATATATGAGTGATTCTCAAAATAGGGGACGATTTCAAAAATGAAATCTTAAAATAATTACTGTTAGCAAAATTTCTGAAAAAAATAGGTGTTGTTAGTGTAGTATTAGGTATACTTTCCATGTAGTCAGCAGAGCTAAATATTTAAAAATTAACTTTAAAAAAAAATAATTAGTATTTTTTGAGCCATGCTAATGACAAAACAAATTGCATGGAATAAATATATTATGAAAATTTTATTTTATTCCTGTTTAAATATTTTTTCTATATTTATTAGCCTTCCTTTTCAGCAAATGGTTTCCATTTTTACATACATACATATAAGGAGAATAAAAACATTACCTAAAAGCAAATTTTGTTACATGAGCAACATTCTGACCCTTACAATGTAAGAAGCTGTCTTAGTGATTTTCCTACAAATTTAATCCATATTTTAGGGATAATAAATGTAATACCTAAATTTATACGTAAAATTAAACTTTATAAAGGATACAATATAAGCACTGGTTACATTTATGCACATAGGAGTCTTTAGCATGGACAGAAAAACCATGCTAATGACACTGAAATCTGTCCATGCTAATGACAAATTTTAATTTAAATAAGATTATGAGCCATAATATAATCACAATGCAATAGTCCTTTCTGGGGCTTTTTAAAACACAAAAGTTCTATGCAAATAAATAAAATAAAAATTTTAACTATAAAATAAACATGAAAATTATTATCCATTCTAATGACATAATTGATGTACTTCCCTAATATTCAACTTCTATTCTTAAAATACAATACATGCTTCTATTTTCTGGCTGGGATAAAATGGCTACTTGTTGCCATGGAGAAACTTTATATTTTCAAACTATTGTCATATGTGAAAATGAAATTTTGATTAATAACCAGCTGTTTTAGTATGACCTTGTTCTGAAAATCGAATATGGAGGACAAACTTTAATTCTTTTTTTATATACTATAATTTAATTTTTAAAAAGAAATTTATTGGATAAATCCTCTCCTTGATTAATATAAAGAAAGAATAACATTTGTTTATTTTATAAACATGATATTAACTCTTGAAAAATGCTAGTATACACAAGGCACAGCTGCTGTGGACATCCATGCTAATGACATATTGAATCTTTATTCTGTTATTTTAAGGTGTTTTTAACTAAAAAGTGAGTAATTATTGAGTGCAAATAATGAATAATATTAAGAAAAACATATCTAAATATAAAAACATGACAGAAAACCTCTCAATTTTTTTTGTATGCCGAAAGACATAAATTGTCCCCTATTTTGAGAATCACCCATATATATATATATATATATATATATATATATATATATATATATATATATATATAGAGAGAGAGAGAGAGAGAGAGAGAGAGATGGAAAAAAACGCCATTTTAATCATGGTTTTAATTTAACTCACAGTTTTAACTATTATGATTTGCTTCCGTTCCAGGGCAGCCATATTTCAAGGCAAAGAAATAGCCGTAAAGATACTTACCCGAAAATACTTATCCGTAGATTTCGAAAACAAGTTTTTACCGAGAGAATTAGACATTTTGACCACTGTCAGCCATCCTAATATTGTACAGGTCTACAAAATTTACAAGTATCCTAGAAGAATCTACATTTTTATGGAGCTTATTGAAAAAGGAGATTTGCTATATTACGTAAGGGTACGTATGATTCACAGCATGTTATGTTGTAAAGATACTAATACATACGGAACACTATTAACAAGAAAAGTTTTTCTTTTTTCATACGTTTTGAACCTGTGTCTTTATAAGATTTACATCCCAATAAAAATTTATCATACTTAAACTTCGCTGCCAAATTCATTATGTTTTTTATATCCTTTTTTCTATATTTTACGTTCCATATATATTCCTTATGTTCCCTTCTGTTTGGATATAATCCACTGTTCGGAATCCACTTCGGAATCCTCCTTATTCTCTAGATTGAGCTGAGCTAAGAGCTAATTCAAGTCTTGTCGTTAAAACTTTGGTGAAAATTTTATAAATCACTGATAGTGAGTTGATCGAAAAATAGTTTATACGAGTCATTATTTTGAAAAAAAAAAAAAAAAAAAAAGGTGATATTTTGACAATTGTATTTTTTTTAATTGCCTTGATATTTTTTTAAGTTGAAGTAGATCATATTTAAGAATAATGTGCAATATCGAAGCCCTGAAAAATTTCTTCTTTTCTATAGAAAATGTGAAAGTTCAAGGTTGTGAATGTCATTTATCATGAAAAGTGAAATGCCAGTATGTTTGGAGTGCTATATCTCTGGAAAAAAGGAACAATATGGTATAAACTGTTAGTATAACACTATCTGTTCATTAAAATTTATTTCCGTGGGCCATTGTTACTTTACATTGTTATGTTGCCCCAAAATACAATCAAAATGATGTTTTTGTCCGTTTTCTGCCCTTATTTTATTTAAGCAATGGTACTCGAAACTTTTCCTTATGGAACATGAAAGTGTACTATTAGGACAAACTAAATAAGATAGAATTGCACCGAGATGCTGTTGCTGTTAGCAGATATAATCTGTTAAATATTCAAAATTTTAAAATTATCAACATTTAACACTAGAACCCCCGGGTAGAGTCGATTCGACTCCAACCATGTGATTAAATTTCAACTGGAACCAAATAATTTTTCTTGAAATAATTATGGCGTCAAAATTTAACAACGTATTATTGAAAAAGGGGGAAAAAACATGAACCAAAAAAAAAGTTCCAAATTTTAGCGACAGGTGGCGCTGTAAGCGTCAGAATTTCGACTACAAAGGGCAAATCGTAAAACAACGGCTAAGGCGTAAGTTACACGATATAAACCAACTGTATTGTTCAGTGTGCATGACTGTACGCGTGTGATACTGTTAGTTACGTAAGCCCGTCCACCACGGCAAGGTCGTACCACATCGGATGGGAAAAATCGGTTTTTAATTGTCCTGAGGCCAAAAACCGCATAAAAAGCCTCCATCTAACCGGTTTTTAATTGTCCTGAGGCCAAAAACCGCATAAAAAGCATCCATCCAATCGGTTTTTAAGTTTGGCGAGACTGGCGCAAAACATGTTCAATATGCCGTCCGCCGTTGTGGGCAACAAGATTAAATCGGGAAGCAGCATGTTCCACAACCGATCGAAGTGTATCCGGGGTCAAGTTCAGAATGTGTTGCGCAATGCGTGTCTTTAATTCAGCTACGTTGGCAATCGGAGTACTGAACACAATATCTTTCAGATAACCCCACAGTCAGAAATCACACGGATTAAGATCAGGTGATCGGGCCGGCCAGGCTGTAGGGAAATGACGACTGATAATTCTAGCATTTCCGAAATGCCGCCTCAACAACTGCTTCATCGATTTGCAATGTGCGGAGGAGCGCCATCTTGCATAAAAATGATACTATCCAGACATTCACGCTGTTGCAGAGCTGGAATGACGTCATTACGCAAACGAGGACTCATAGTGCTGACCATTGACGGTAACGGTAACAGGACCTAAAGCACCCGTCTCCTCGAAAAAATACGGCCCTATGATAAATGATGCCGTAAATCCGCACCACACAGTGACCTTTGCAGGATGAAGTGGTACTGGGTTCGTTGCGAGTGGATTTTCTGTTGCCCATATTCGGCAATTCTGTGTATTGACATATCCCGTCAGGTGGAAATGGGCTTCGTCTGTCCACAGAATTTTCCACGGCCAATCATTGTCCACTTCCATGTGAGCGAGAAATTCCAAAGCAAAACGCTTTCTTGCTGGCAGGTCAGAAGGGAACAACTCCTGCACATGGCAAATTTTATACGGATAGCATTGCAAGATGTTTCGTAGAATGTTATGTACTGTGCTCACAGCCCTGTTCAATGTTCGGGCAATTCTCCGTGCACTGCATGGTTGCTCACCACCGCTAGACTCTTCCTGAACTGCTGTAGCCACTTCTTCAACTACCGCCGAATCACATCTTTTCCTTCCTCTACCAGACTGCACATCAAACGAACCTGTATTTTTGAATTTTTGCATCATTTTCACCAGACCTCTGACAGTCATCGGTCCAGCGCCTTTTTTCATACCCTTGAGAGTCCTGAACTTCTGCAGAGCCACTGATGCAGAATCACCGTTCTTGTAATAAAGCTTTACAAGCAGAGCACGATCCTTCATTGAGACACTCATGGCCAACGTCTGAGAAGCGCAATGAGGAAACGCCGTTTACCCAACGCTTTTATAACACCTGAAATTGTCGTGCGCATGCCAGGTATTTTAATTTACATATACTGACGCTTACAGCGCCATCTGTGACTCAAATTTGGAACTTTTTTTTTTGGTTCATGTTCTTTCCCCCTTCTTCAATAATACGCTGTTAAATTTTGACGCCATTCTAACGAGTGGTTCGCTTTTTAGAGCGTTTTGAAACTCGGACTTTAATTATAATCACCCTGTATATACAAAAAAGCGAAAAAAAAGAAGTGGGGTCTCATGGTATTTTTAGGGGAAAAAATGACAAAAGTTACAAAAAAAAATGTCAATGATCACATTTTTTTTCCCTATTACTATCAGAAAATGAAACATCCCATTTCTCTTACGGGAAGGGGGGGGGGGGATAGGGATATTCTATTTTTCTCATACGAAAGGAAAAAAAAACATTGGGAGAGGAAAGAAAAATGGCATTTTCCATTTTCTGATAGGAAGAAGTGTGGTTAGTGACGCGGCTTACTTGTAAATTTTGTAATTTTTTTTTTTTTCTAAAAAATATTACGAGACCCCACTTTTTTTTCTTTTCCATGTTTTTATACATATGTTCAACTACTGCGTGATGTACTTTGATGATTCAATATGATTTTTTGAGATGAGAGTAATTTAAATGTTGCAGATTTTGAAAGTAACAGATTATATTTGCTATATTATTTAGCTTGTCCTTAGTAGTACACTTTCATATTCCATAAAGAAAAGTTTGGAATACTATTGCTTAAATAAGATAATAAATGCGGAAAATGGACAAAAATATCATTTTGATTGTATTTTGTGGCGACATAAGAATGTAAAGTAACAATGCCCCATAGAAACAAATTAATTTTACTAAGCACGTAGCGTTATACTAACACAGGGTTCATAGGCATAAAGGAATTTAGAGGATTTTAATTGTTTTAAAATCAGAAATTACGTAAAGTACTCGTTGCTATATCTGTAAATGGATTTTTTTTTCGTTAAATAAAACAAATATTACATCACAAAAATTTTGGTAAAAGGTGCTTACAAGTCTTTCTAGACTACGAACCCAGTAACAGTTTATGCTAAAAGAATTTTGGATGTTGTTTTGTTGCTTGCCAGAGATATAGCACTCCAAACATACCGGCATTTCACTTTTCATGAAAAATGACATTCACAATCTAGAATTTTACCATTATCTATAGGAAATATGAAATTTTTTTTGGACTTCAAAACTGCACATTATTTATTAAATATGATCAACTTCAACATAAAAAGAATCAAGCAAATAAAAGACTACAACTAACTATCGCACTTGATCTGATTTTCAAAAAAATGGCTTTTAATGTTTTCCTTCTCCCCTTTCTTATAAAGTAGCACTATTAGAGCATTATTCCAATCTTTTGGTACATTTGACTTCTAGAGACATTTGACAAACAGTAAGGATAGCACTTTTGCAATTTTTTTTTTTCTGCTTCTTTAATAAGGTAAATTATAATTCATTTTCGTCAGAGCATTTATCTTTTTTTAGGTGCGTTCGTAAATATGTAAATACGTAGCATCTATTGCTGTCGCTCAGTCCGTCCGTCTGTCTGTCCGTCCGCATATAACAACGCAAAAACTACCCAACCGAATCGTTTGAAATTTAAAATACATAATTATAACATAATTTTGTCGAGTCATTTGAAATTTTATGAAAATCGGATGCATAGATCAATTCAATCAAAAGGATTCCGTTACATTACGGTCAATGGAGAAAAAAGTTTCAAATGCATTTTAATCGTTTGAAATTTAAAACATATAATTATTGCGTAATTTTATCGAGTCATTTCAAATGTTATGACAATCGGATGTATAGATCAATTACAGGGACAATCAAAAGGACTCCATCACATTACGGTCAATGGGAAAATTTTTCAAATGCATTTTAATGATGTTACACTCATTCGAACATAATAGAATTGGCATGAACCTATCAAGTATATACTAAAATATGCATTCTGTACAATCTGTGATGCAAAGAATTTTTATTATTAAATTACAGGGCCACACAAAAGTATTCCACTACATAATGCTATACGGGGAAACATTGTTTGGAGTATGTTTTAATTATATTCAACTATTTCACATTTTATGAATAAGATATACGTTGCTGAGGTGCAATAAAAATTACTTCCTGCATATTTACAGAAACACAAAGATTTCGACTACTATACTGTATCTGGAGTACGCTCTACTATATCACCAAGATCTGAATATTTTTAAAAACTCGTTATCGTACGAACGCACCTCATTTGCTACGCTTCTCGTGCAATTTCCAACTTGTTCATAAATCTAATAGTTTAAAACTTTATCTGTCATCACTGGGATTATCTGTTCGGTTTCTGTTAAGTTAACTCGTGAATCACCCTTTGATCTTCACATTTATATACACAAGCCATCAAAATTAAAGGATAGTGAGAAAAAATACGCTCATTTAATAAATGTTGCAACGAATGCTCAATGCTACTATTATTAATGTTTAATAAATACTATTGAATACTAAATTGTGCTTCCGCTCATACGTTAGCGTCGGAAATCTGCAAATTAGGCGATTGATAATGTGATGCACATTGGACATATGTTAGAATTCTGGTCGATAGTGTTGCTTAAAGCGAATACGGTGTCTGAGAGAAAAAAGTATTCATTAGTCATGGCTCAAAGGAATCATTTAAATCATAGATTCCCAACCTTTTCTGGACCACCGCCCCCCTTTACAAGAAAAAATATTCCAACGCCCCCTTTTCCGAATTATTAGTCACAAAAATATGAAATTATTGCAATTATCTATACCGAATTTTATCCTTTTATATTAAGACTTGCAACGCAGAAATTAATTAAATCGACAATCAAATGTAATTTTTTTCGTAAATATTTACAAATAAACACAAAATCAGTAAAAAAAAAAAAAAAAAAAAAAAAAAAAAAGGAGATGAATGAAGCTGGTAGACTTTCAACAATTTGTTAATATTGGATTCCGCTTTTATAAAAATCGGTCGCAAATTGCCATGCTCAATCATGTGCGGTCTATTCCTTTTCTTGGATTGTAATTTATCACCCTCACTGAACCCGTGTTCAGTCAAATATGATGAAAGAAAACTTACTGGCAATTAAAAATGTCTGTACTCTTTCCCACAATTTGGAGTAGAGTGCTTCAAAATATTGATATTTGTATCTAGAACTCTTAATAATCATTTCGTTAGTTGCGAGTTCTACGAGTTCATCCACTAAATTTTCCAATTTTGCTGTACCTGCATTTAAAAAAGGATCTAAAAGCCAACTCAGAATATTCATGATCGAAATATTCTGAAATCACTCCGGAAATTCAGAATGAAGACGTCCAAATGTTAGCAGCATGAAAATAAATATTCCTGTTTTGCAGACGTGCTTGTATTTACCCCTACTTACATTTCATTTTAACAGAAAAAATTTCCCCAGAAAAGCGCTATGACTTGTTTTAATTAAATTGACTTCATTAAATATTTTTAATAGGGGATAGTGTGGAATAAAATGGACATTGTCTTTATAAGCTTACAAAATAATGAAATTAAAAGATATTCTAACATTTCTGATTAATTCTGATATAAAACCTTGACTTTGATACAATAAAACCTCTTATCCCCGAGTGCAGCAACTAAATTATAAAAATTGGGAGAAATGTCCCTTTTAACCCCAATGACCTTAATAAAACGCTTTTATGAACATTTTGTCTTTCTATTTGCAATTACATTATTCAAATATAAAAACACACAAAAATATGATAAAACAAAAACAAGTATCTCCCCACCAGATTTAGGCAACTCCATCAAAATGTATTAATAGGGTGGGGGAGAGGTCAAGGAAACAAAGTAAAAAAAGAGGAAGGTAACACTATTTTCTGATAGAAAATACTTCCAATAATATAAAGGGATTAAAGAACGCGATATTCTCTAGTATTTTATACATTTTTTGACTTTTTTCCATGTCCCTATTAACTCCCTCAGTTATTGTCTCTTTCAGCCCCATTCCACCTGGCGAAATTAAATATGCAATCAGGCATGACGGTATTTTAGCTAACAAAATATACTGGTATTTACATAAAGAGCACATTTTACACTGCTAAATAACAAATATTATAATGTTAAATTCAATATTAATTTTTTAGAGAAAAAATAAAAGCAAGATCAAAATTTACTTTTTATATCAAAAACAGGTTTTGCTTTCAGCACGTACAGCGCTACACTTCCGAACTTTAGTTTTAAGGATTATTAAGACAGAAGAAGTATCGCCATAAATTGAGTGAAAGTCGAAACTTTGTATACTATTTTCTTCCTGAAATTTTGAATGCCCCTTTCATCCCTTGTCCCTTTCATTCCCACTCTCCCTTAAGTCTGTTAACAGTGTCATTTTTTGATGTAATCAGATTTCCACTCTATTTTTCGTCTATGTTTTTAAAAGAAGTCAAATATTGAGACCAAATGGATTTAAACATGATTCATACAAATACCTACTGTGAACAAGTAAATTTCTGTGTGAAGAAGCAAGCAATCGTAAACATCATTGTCACTGCAAAGTTAAAATAATCTGTCGTACAATGAAATGCATTTAATTGTATCGACTACTTTAATAACGTAATGAAGTGACATATGCAATCATTCATAGATTATTTTGTAACCAATGGCTGCTGAAGAATAAAGTAAATCGAGTACAAATAATATTATTTGTATATACAAGCAGTATTAATACTGCTTGTTTCAAATGCACACCGTATGACGCTTCGTAATTGCTGAAGCTAATCACTAGTAGTGGACAATTTTTTTTACATTTGTGAAAGAATTATATTTTTGAGATTCATTTCTAGGTTCGATTGACATTTAAAGGCACTTTTAAAGTTTTTAATCACGATCCCAAACAACACCCTGGAGGTAAGCTAGTTTTACTGCACTTATCTTAAATTGCTAGATATATCCAGGGCCTGTTTACCGAATAAGCCCATGAAGCCTGTGCTTACCCACTGAAACACAAAAGGGCCCCCAAATACTTTTCAAAGCTACTTTTTAGAAGGAAAAAATACAATCAAAATAAAAAAGAGGAACTTTTTTCCCTTGCAAAACTGTTTTTTTTTTTAAACATATTTTGAAATCCAAATATTCTTAATTGTAGTTCTACATTGGTAAATGACAAAATTAATTGGTTATATATAATTATCTATATAATAAAATAGTCTTTCATATGGATATAGGAAATTAGTTTAAATTTAATATTAATAGTGTTATATTTACTCGAACTTTTTATTATAAAATTTCAAAATATTTAAGCATACAAAAAAATGGATTTAATTTAAAAAAAATAGTTAGTTGAGTAAGGGGGCCCCTGTCTGACGTCGGGCTTCCCCTAATTCTAAGTCTTAAGCGGGCCCTGGATATATCACAGCAACGCCCACCTTGACTGTCTTAACGCCCCCCATTCGCCTCTGAGCCCGCCACCACCCCCCTGGAAGGTCCCAGCGCCCACTGGGGGGCGTTACCGCCCCCGTTGGGAACCTATGATTTAAATGAAGGTCAAAAGTGGCAAATAATTGGTAGAATTGGGGATGGTTAAACTCAAATGGAGGTCGCCCAAGAATTGAATATTCCTCAAAATGTCATATCAAGAGTTTCGAGCCGCTTTTTAAGCACTGGTTACTTTGATAAACATCTTGGTTAGGCGAAAACAACAGTCAGTGGCATAGCTAGAATGGATGACACCCGGGGCCGATGTAAATGGTGTCACCCCCACTTACCAGGTGTCCCCCCCCTTCCCATCCTTCATATTTTTTCAATCACATTTCTATGCTATTACAACAAATGACCATACCATTCCTTATTTACCTTTTGTCCTCCTGCATAAAAAAAAACCACAGGAGCGACTCATCACTCAACCCATAATGCATAATCTGCAGAAAAAATTCACATTCTCAAAGAAAAGAAAATTAACTGTGTTGCGTCTTGCGCTATTTGCATTTTATTTCAGAATTCTTTTCCAAAATCTTATAGGATTATGTATATATATATATATATATTTGAAAAGAAAATTGGGTATCTCCCCTTACAAGGAGACACCCGGGGCAGACCGCCCCCTCCACCCCTCGCTTGCTACGCCACTGCCAACAGTAACAACTGCATCCGAACACCGTTTTCTGTCTCGGCTCAAAGAAACTGCGAATCGACTACAAAAGATTTGGTTTCAGACCTTCAGGCTACCATAAGAGCTCGAATTAGACGTTCTATTGCTTCGCGAGGCTTTAAAATGGTGGCTTGTATGCGAGAAGAACAATAGATTGTGTCACATTCACTCCAACTTCCAAAGGGGCTCGTTTAAACTGTTGCCGTCATCATACTCAATAGAGCCCAGAATACTGCGCTCGAGAATTATGTACTGACGAGCAGGGACCGATTTACAAATCTGGGGGCCCTGGGCACAGATGCTTACGTGGGCCCCCCTTACACCGATATTTACAGAGAGATTGACAAAACACAATGAAAAAAGGTATTAATAAAGAAACATTTTTGACTTTAAAATATCCATTAAAATTTAAATATAACTTACTTTTAGATAATTATTTGTCACAATTATGGAATTTACATGAGTAGATGTTTTATAATAAACTGTGGTGCTTTTTATCTTTTCGTATGCAAGTTTATAGATCTGAAATAATAAAGTACGCAACAACTAATAATAAATTTTCGACAACACCAAGCAGCAATTATTTAAAATAAATCCCAAAATGATCTATCGAGAACAGAAATTGAATTAAAGAAGAACTAATAATACAATACATTTTTTAAATGATAAAGATAAAAGAAAATATTCACTATAATAAAGTAATAAAAGGAGGTTTCAGATAAAATGTACTTTATAAAAATACAACATGAACAGAACAGAATGTAGAATGACATGTAAAAATTCGTTGGATATTAAAACTAGATCAAATTTAGGACAATAATTGAAAAACCTTCACCAGCATTTGGGGGCCCCTGAAAAGAAAGGGCCCTGGGCCCGATGCCGCGAATGCCCTGCCTTAAATCTGGCACTGCTGACGAGTCTAATACCCTGTTCACACTACGGATATTTAAGATATCTCAGGCCTGGAACTCTCTCAGAGAGTTCCACAAACTCTCTCAGAGAGTTTCAACTCTTTCGAGCTAGATACAGGAACAACCACCTACTCTCATTGGCTACAAAGCTATGCGTTTACTGATTGGCTGTTGTGGCCGTCTTTATATCAAGCGCATGCGCATACGCTACATTTATTCAGTTCAGAGATACAGTGACATTCGCTGAGATATCTTAGGTAAATTTTTCAATGTAAACAGGCATCCAATTCCGGGAGGGTCCACTTCAAACACGGCGATCTTAAGATATCTTAAGTTTGTGGTGTGAACAGGGTATTAGAGAGTTTCAACTCTCTCGGGCTAGATACAGGAACAGCCACCTACTCTCATTGGCTACAAAGTTTCGCTTTTACTGATTGGCTGTTGTGGCCCTCTGTATTTCAAGCGCATGCGCATACGCTACATTTGTTCAGTTCAGAGATACAGTGATATTCGCTGAGATATCTTAGGTAAATTTTTCAATGTGAACAGGCATCCAATTCCGGGAGGGTCCACTTCAAACACGGCGATCTTAAGATATCTTATGTTTGTGGTGTGAACAGGGTATAAATGTAGTCTGAACACCCACTCTAGACGTGTTTTGATCTGGAGAGAGGAATGAACACACTACAGTCCACCCGTAACGGGAAAGACCGTGAAAAATATCTTTCTCCCCGTGGTCACTATAGAAACGGACTCGTCCACTTTATTTTAGGGTGACAGCAGTACTGTTGGCTTCTTTTGTATGTACTAAGAGCGAAAAAAAGGGAGAGATTATCGCAGTCTTCGGATTTCAAACCACCTCTGTCAGTTGGTATCTTCCGAAGAAGCAACTCCTCTCAGAGTTTTTCTCCTGACGGTAGGTTAGTACTTGACTTCCCTTGCTCGTGAAATATCCTATTTGAGCAGAAGTGAATCCTAAAAAATAGAGCACATCGAAATATTTTTTTGACGATTCTGCATAAACACGTGCTATTTAATGTACAACGAATAAGTTATCATAATTTACAATAATAAGGTTAAAAACATTAATCTTCAACTAGCACGAAAAGTGTAGTTATAATTACTTGCATTATGTTCAATAGTGCAATCTAAAAAAAAAAAAAAAACACCAGAAGGTATACCTTATAGGCAAAGGAAATACACTACCTGGCCATTGATGAACGTCCACTTGCGATTTTAGACATTTTGTTAAATATCTAGAAAAATACATGAAGAATCATCCCGAAAATCTTTGTATATAAATATAATAGTATAAGTCATACATTTCCGTGAATATTTTTTTTTCTCGAAACTTGATAGGGGACCGTCAATAAATTAAAAAATAATGAATATCTTTTGAATAACCCTGTCAAAACTAATGTAGCAAAAACGCTCAATCTCTAGACTGTGATTAAGTGCCTTATTGTAATATACTGTGTTCATTTTTATGAAATTAACATGCATACTCTCAGAGAAATTAAGGTTTTTATAAAAATGGTCCCAAAATTTTCCAAGTTTTTTCCTTATAATTTTCAGAGTTCTTATTATAAAATATAATATTTTTTTTTCTGAAAATATGACAAACAACATTGCACAAAATACCCTGTAATCAAAATTAAAAAATAATAAAAATTGTATGAAAAAAGAGTAGGTTTACTAAATATTTTTTCACTGCACATGCGTCAACGATATCAAAATTTCATTTGCATATTATGTTAGCTAAATGTATAGGGCAACTTTTGTGAAAGTCTCAAAATCATAGCTAGAAAATTCTGAAAGTAATCGACTATAGAAAAAGGACAAAATCCGTTGTTCCCAAAATGAAGCAAAAAAATGAGGGATTTTATCCAAATGTAGTAGTACGTCTCATATTGTGTGTTCTATATTGACACTAATCGATGAATATATGGATACAACCCCTCTTGTTTTTGTTTCATTTTGGGACTAACGGATTTTCAACTTATTCAATTGACGACTATTTTCAGAATTTTCAAGCTAATGATTTTGCGACTTTCACAAAAGTTGCTCTATACATTTAGCTAACATAATATGCAAATGAAATATTGATATCGTTGACGCATGCACAGTTAAAAATTATTTAGTAAACCTACTCATTTTTCATACAATTATTATTATTTTTTATTTTTTATTACAGGGTATTGTGTACAATGTTGTTTATCATACTTTCAGAAAAAAAAATTATTTTTTATTAAAAACTCTGAAAATTATAAGCAAAAAACTTGGAAAATTTTGGGACCATTTTTATAAAAACCTTAATTTCTCTACGAGTATGCATGCTATTTGCATAAAAATGAACACAGTTTATTACAATAAGGCACTTAATCATAATCTAGAGTTTGAGTGCTTTTGCTACATTAGTTTTGACAGGGTTATTCAAAAGATATTCATTCTTTTTTAATTTGTTGACGGTCCCCTATGGAGTTTCGGGAAAAAATCTTCACGGAAATGTATGACTTGTACTATTATATTTATACACTGAGAATTTCGGGATAATTTCTCATGTATTTTTTTGAGATATTTAACAAAATGTCTAAAATCGCAAATGGACGTTCATCAATGGCCAGGTAGTGTATGATCGAGAGCATATGCTAGACAGAGTATATACGGTGAACCTTGAGAAAATTCAGAAGGTATAAGGCGTATGCCCTTCACCACAATCCTGATTATGTGAAATGAAATATTATTTTACAAGAGTTACTCATATTTTAATAGCTTTATATCATTTCAGAAACGTGGCAGACTTATGGAATTCGAAGCAAGGGAATTTTTCAAACAGATAGTCAACGCTGTTCTGTATCTCCACAGTCTGAACATCGCTCATCGGGATTTGAAGTGTGAGAACATCATGATCAATGATAAGGATGAAATTAAAATAATCGACTTTGGATTCTGCAGATACACAAGTAAAACATTTTTATTATTATTATTATTATTTTAATCTGATAGACCGGGACAATCACATCATCGAGTTCACGGATGAAAATCTCGATTTGCATATTACAACGCAATTCGGTCTGATAAGTAAGTCATATCTTGGTGGAAAACACCTAAAAACCGATTGACTTATAGGTTCAGCATTATGTTTTCCTGGTCCTAATCCCCATGTTTTCATACTTTTGGGTGCAAGAAAGCACAATGGTAAACCAACGAGTTAAACTTTAAAATCAAGTTTTTAAGTATTTTTCACCAAGATATGACTTGGCAGACCGATTGCATTTTTATATGCAAATCGAGATTATAATCTCGGGTATATAATCCTAGATTTCAAAAAGAAAGAATGCTTTATAATCTTAGGCAAATTCTAGATTTTCATCCGCGAACTCGATGAGGTGATTGTCTTTGCTTCCGCCTCCCGGTCTATCAGATAAGCTTTTATTTGCGTTTAAGTCTTTGGTTTAACCCGTCGGAAAGCGGATGAGGGTGTATTATATCCCACCCTATTCTAGTAACTTTCTTTGACGCGCGTTCCGGCGGGTTAGTATTCCATGATTTGGCCAACAATCGAATGATGTATTTAAGCGATTGTGTGACAACAAAATGTTACATTAGTAATATCCTTGAAAAATGGTCTAATCTGCGGAAAATGGTTTCATCACCATTGGTTCACTCTTACTCTATAAAAGGGGACATTAACTGTTACCCTTGTAACCATTAAAGCAAATTTTCACAAATACAGTAAACCCTTAAGGACCAGGCACATAGCACTAACTTCTTGCGGTCAGGCGTCGCTATTTTTTATCTTTCGTGCCGGTGCTTTGATGTATAAATTGCTTTTTCAGTGAACTTTTTTGAACTTCAAGAGATAAATCGAACTCGAAATCGATTGACAGCTTTACGACTGAAGATGGGGGAAGATAAACTTTCCTTTCCTTTGTCAATTCGATGGGGTCAGTCCCTCAAAAATTATTTAAAGAGGTTTCACCTTTGTCCCGTACGGAAACAAAGATAGATTTATTGCTCTTTTAGTGTAATAAAAACTAGTGTTGTTCGCTCGCAGCCTTAAAGGTCCTGTCTCTGCCTGCGAAGACACTCGCGAGCTATTCCTATGGGGAGGCATTTTTTTAATAACTCTTTCCCACTTTGACATTTTTAATTTTTTTTTTTTTTTCATTGGATAGCTGAGGTCCCCTCAAGATCGCTCCTTGATTACTTTTTCGATTTTGGTTTCAGATATTTTCTATAAAGTTACTTTCACTTTCTGAACCGGTTTTGGAAGTGAAAGTAACTTTATAAAAATATATAAATAATAAAAATATAGTTTATTTATTTAATTAATCACGATTCGATCTATAATTACTAATTTCATGATTTATTTTTTTTTTCTTCTGAAAATATGTGTATTTAATTTTTTATTAGCAAAAATGCGTGCGTAATGGAAAGAACATTCAAAATAAATTATTTAAAGTAATATTTTTGGGCGAGGTTATTCTATATATAAAAAAATAAATAAATAAATAAATAAATAAATAAATAAATAATATTGTGCAAATCATAATTTATTATACTATATTTTTAATATAATATTAATTTATTATAATGATCATAATTTATTTTTATGTTTAATTTCAAATCAAAATACTATTTTTTTTTTTTTTTTTTTTGTAAAATGTACGACAAAATGTAATATGTGTAGTCTAGTAGAGAAACGCTTCGCTCATGTTAATTAATGAAACAGTTCCCTCTTAAACATTACAACAAATATAAGCTTATATTGTAAATCGCTCTTCAAGGGTACATAATTTACAAATATAAGCAATAATCCAGATAACTTCTGCAATAGGTCGAACTATAAGCTAAGAAATTTGACCCATTATATACTCTACTGACTGGATGGAACAACAAAACAAAAAGAAAAAAAATAAACTTAAAAAAATTTAATATTGAATAACAATAATTTATACCTGATTATTCTGTAGAATAATATTATAGTAAAAATCCATTAGTAGCATATATTATATTACTTATTATATAAATTTATCGCTAGTATAAAGATTATAAGTTACAGTTAGTAAAACAGAAATATATAATAAAATAAAAATTTTTAAAAATACTTAGTAGAATATATATTATTTATAATATATTAATCCACTCATATAACGTTATAATTAAAATTAATAATCATTACTCATATTATTGTTACTATTTAATACAATTATTAATGATATTATTATAACTATTATATTTAGTATTTATTCAATATGTTTTTGTTTTTTTTGCAATCTGTTCAAGTTATATTTATTATTAATAATAAAAAAGCATTTCCCAACTTTTCTAGTGAACGCAGAAGGCCGTAGAGAACTGAGTCGAACATTTTGTGGAAGCACTGCCTACGCTGCCCCTGAAGTTTTACAAGGCATTCCGTACAATCCAATGATGTATGATGTTTGGAGTTTGGGTTGTGTTCTTTACATCATCGTGACAGGATCGATGCCTTTCGACGATACCAACAGGCGGCACATGGTAAACTGTCAACTGAATAAAAAATTCAAATTTCCACCAATACCCACAGTGTCCAAGTCGATAAAAGTGAGTTTAAAATCTTTTAAATTCTATTTAGGGGCAGTCCATAAATTATGTCACGCTTGGATGAGCGGGAGGGGGTTAGTAAATTTGTGACAAAGGGGTGGGAGGGGAGGGGGTAAGAAGTGTGACGTCACACATTTTGATTAAAATAAAAACATTAAAAATCAGTAAATCAAATTATGAAATTTGTATTCATAAAGTAAAGATAACATTTAAAATGAAATATATTAAATTCCATTTCAATTTTCTAAATACTACTGTTTTCAATTTCTTTTTCATATTGATATTTTATTATTATCGTATATTAATTATGTTTTTAGTTGTAAACCTTAATCTTACATCATAGAAAATAAGCACACGAATCATTTTTATTGTTATGCTCACAAATGTCATTAAAACACATAGTTAAAGGTTAAAAATTAAATTTTAAATATAATCTATAACATAGTGCTTTGTTGCTGAACTGTAAGTATATGTTTATGTAATAAAGCATGACGTCTGACAAGAGAGGGAGAGGGGTATGATGAAGTGTGAAACTTTGTGACAAAAGGGGGAAGGAAGGTCAAAAATATTGTAAAATGTGTAACATCATTTATGGACGACCCCTTACTAGTTCTTTCTTTTTGCTCTAAATCGGCCATGCCTTTTTTATTTTGCGCGGGCCACTAACATGCGTTTGCAACGTTAGGCCGACCACAATACACTTAACAAGTGGGTAAATGTAATCGAAGATCAATCACACCGAGGGTTTCGTTTTACATTCCTTTAAAAACACATTGGCCTTTAATTAATAAATCCAAGTCGTTAATTTATAATTATTAAATCCTTAAACTTTTTCAGTAGGAACATAGACAGCATCACCATTAAATTTATTTTAAAAATTATTACAGTTGGAGCATATTTTTAAATCAATAGGAAAATATCCAAGTACTGCTTTTCTGCCAAGTACAGCATATGTTTGTATATCTGGAAAGCATATTTAACTAAAAGATTTAATTTTAACTAAATTTAAAAAAAACTTAAAACAGTAAAAATCATGAAATTTTTTTAAATTAAATCCACTGGACAATAGAATGTAATCAATTTAAAATCTCAAAAAATAAATAAATTTAAAAATGACTGATAAAATAGTGTGCAACAACTTTCGACCTTAAAATGGCAAGCAAAAATAAATTTGTAGGATTTAATCTATTGGATTAGATTAGACAATAAAATTTATTCCTGGTAAAAAAAAATCAAACTCTGAAATCAAGCTTTGAACAGGGAATCTTGCCTTTAGATTAGTAGTGAAATGTGCTTCCCCGTATCTACCAAGCCTGCGCAATAAAGACTACAGACTTGTTTTATAATCTAAATCTCAGAAATGGGCGGGATGTCATTAAATTAATTCATTTAAAAAGGGCTCGTTACCCTCCATTCGACAAAAAATGATGAAAATATTGATTTTCAGATGTTTTGCTTAAATTTTACTTTATTATCCTTAACACATTCCGATGAAGTTTCGTAAAGATAAGACTATTATAATTTTATTTTAAAGCGCTTTTATTACATCGCTGTCCCTTATCTACCGACGGTACTTATACACTGCTCAAAACAATTAAAGGATATTGCAGTTTTTGGTGGATTTTGTATCTGGAAAACTTTTTAGCTGATTGATACATGGTCGACAGACATAGTAGGTTATATGAGAATAAATTACACATGTTTGGCAGAAAAAAATGTATTTTATTGCGCATTTGTGTACAAAAGGAAAAAAACACAATTTGTGCATATGAGAAAAAAAGAATAAGAAAAGGTGTTTTTTGAAAGAAAATCATTTTCAGTAGAGGGTATGGTTTCCACGGGCGGCCAGCAACGTTGAATACCTTTGAGGCATGGACTCAATGAGGCTATTAATGACGAGTTGGGGTATTCTGCCGCACTCTTCCAGAAGAGCTCTTTCCAGTTCTTGGAGAGTTTGTGGGGAGTTGTTGGCGGCCAGAAACTCGTCTTCCTAGAGCGTCCCAAACGTGCTCGATTGGATTCATGTCTGGAGAATACGCTGGCCATTCTATTCGAACGATTCCTTCCTCGAAAAGGAAATCCTCCACCAGGTTTGCACGATGTGGCCTGCAGTTATCGTCCATTAAAATGAAGTTATGTTCGATTACTGCAGCGTAAGGGACTACAATAAATCTGAGGATCACATCCCTATATCGGCGACCAGTCAGAGCTCCATCTCGAATGATGTAGAGGTCTGTGCGCCCATCAATGGAGATGCCACCATACACCAACACTCCTCCACCGCCATATCTGACACTTTCGTGCACGAACGCAGGATTATTCCTACTGCCACGGTTCCTCCAGATGAAAATACGTCTATTATCCGGATGCACAGCAAAACGGGACTCGTCAGAAAACAGAATATTGCTGCATTCATTTCTCCTCCAGTTGACATGCTCGGTTGCCCACTTCCTGCGGTCGCGACGATGCCTTGATGTTAATCTAACACATACCATCGGTCGGCGAGCATACAGACCTACAGCATGGAGCCGGTTTCGGACAGTCTGAGTTGAAATCGTGGTGCCTGTAGCCGAGCGAAGGTATTGTTGGAGAAGAGTAGCGTTCTTGTTTGGGTGTCTCCGAGCTGTTAACGCTAAATACCGATCTTCATTGGGCGTTGTTGCCCGTCTACGACCTTGCCCTGGTCTTCGGCCTGCGCATCCACTCTCCAAAAAACGGTTCCAGATCCTGGAAATGACACTTTGTGACACTGCAATGGCTTGCGCTACTTCGGCTTGAGTTTGGCCCCCTTCTAACCTACCAACAATTCTCCAAGCTTCTGAATCTGTCAAATGACTTCGCTGAGACATCGTACTCATCGAAACAAAGCAATTACTGAATGCCGATCATCCTTGTCTTCATTCTCTTTCATCCAGTTGAAAGTCAAATTTCATTCGCTGCCGCTGAAGCGACGTTTTTGACGTCGAACTCAAAATTTGCATACTCCACAGTTTGAAAACCAGAAAAATTTGCATTTGTGATTCTCTTCTTCTATTTTCGGCAAAAAAAATTTCGTTTATATCTTTATTTTATATAAAACTTCAAATATCCTTTAATTGTTTTGAGCAGCGTATATACCATTAAAATTACTCATTATAAAATTCTTTTAATACTTCAATTAGTTGTAATACTGCTTAGAATGAGTTACAGATACATTATTTTATCTTGCTGCAAAAGCATTATTGGTTACACAAAACAAAAATATTTTTAAAAGGATGATTTCTTTTGCCTTTGCATCTTTTCAGCTTTCTTGGCGCTGGGGGAGGGGGGAGGGGATTTTTCAATTCAGAAATATTTCTATATTTATATTGTAAAACATCATATTTGTACATTTTATAATTCTACAAAATACATATCAAGAAAACAATTTAAAATGAAAGATTTGATTGGGGTTATAAATATTGCTGTACATTCAAATTTAATTAATCCTTCTAAATCCTTCAATCCTTCTGAAATCCTTCAAAAAATTATTAAATGAGTATGTAAATCGTTTAATTTAGTTAAAACAATTTATGTAAAATGCTTTAGAATGTAAAATTTTCATTAATTCATAAATCGGTTGATAAAGGGTTGAGATTAGTTAAATCTTTATTTGCATATTAAAACACAATCGGTCTGCCAAGTCATATCATGGTGGAAAACACCTAAAAACCCTATTTCAGGGCTGCCAGCAACTTTGGTACAAAATAGTAGGGACTTAGGGACCTAATGATTAAAAATTAGGGACTTTTTAGGGACCAAAAGTCTGAAATAGGGACCTTTTAGGGACCTGAAAAATAAACATAATATTTATACAAATCAAATACAATTTTTAACAAATAAAAGCCAATTTTTTAAAAAAAACTTTTATTTAATCAAATATAATATTTACAAATTTCTTAAATTAACCTTCTTTAGATTTGTTACTCATAAAATTTGTAATTAAATTATTTTTTCTAATTTATAACACTAGACAAGCTATCAGCTTTATCCTTTTTTACTTTCAGTTCCTTGTTAGCTGTTATACCAGCTGCAATCAAATTTTAACCACTTTAGCTTCAGTTAAATTTCCTTTTCTAAAGCAATTTTTAACATTTCATTGCCTTCATCGATCAATCTGTCCAATACAGTTACTTCTTCATTCACATTTTTATTTAAATCTTCCAAAATTTTGTCAAGAACTACAATTGTACTTTTATCTTTTTCAGCTTCTTTTTTTTTTTCTGATTTCTTCCTCTTCTTCTCCTCGTAGCTTTTTCCACTTCAAGTTGTACTTTCCTTTTTTTTCCTTTTTCTCTCTTTTCATTTTCTAGGTAACTTTGAAAATTTTGATATGCAATATTAGCCTTTTTTATCATTTTATTAGTTACTGGTACTAGAGCTGCATGGTTTTCATAATGATGTCTTAAAGCATCTGCTAAGTTTAGCCTAGCATTTAGCATCCGTTCTTTCATAGAGGCCCGGTCTTCGGAAAGAATTTGATGTGAAAGCGAAAATCGTCGTTCTACATCTGCACTGCCATAGTACAAACTGAGGCTACTCTTCAAAATAAAGAGGGATTTGGATATTTTAAGCCTCCCTTTTCCTCTTTTGCATTAATAGAAGTAGCCCAAAATGAATCAATCCTATTTACTTCAGATTCTTCTTGACTGAGCTTGCAAATTTTCCATTCATCCAAGAGGGCATCAATTTCAATGTTTATAGGCAATTTTTGTGTAAGTTTAGCAATATTTTTTTAACTTTTCAGAGTACTTTTGAATTCTGGGTTTAAACAACTGAGATATTTCAAGTTTTAATTTTGCAATATATCCTTATTGTAAAGATATTTACCAGAAGCTATATAATGACGTTGCACATCACTTAAAACATAACCTTTATCTTTTTCAGATAATTGCAAAAACTCTTTTGCAATTCTTCATTAAAAACAAATCTCTTGGAGAGATTAAATTTTTACTCTCAAACTTGACTGACATCATTCTTGAAAGATTTAATGGCTGACTGTTTGCAAATACGCACTGCGACTTTAATGATAAGGCATTTTATTTCATCATACACTAAGTGGATCAGAGGATCATCCCTTTGGAAAAATGCAGTAAACTGGGTAAATAGTTTGGCACTAGATACAATAAACACTAACTGACATTTCATTGTTTTCACCTTCAAATATTCAACAATTTTTTTGGAGCTGACTGTATTTAGTGTCCTTTGTTCTTTTCTAGATGGAATATATTTTAAGAAATACTCATGGAGACAATTCCATTGTTCTAACAACCACGAACGAAAATCCCATTTTTCTCGCTATCTTTTGACGAAATCTCCTTTTCCTGGCGATCTTTTGACGAAAATTGCATTTACCTCACAATCTTCAATCTTTGGACAAAAACCGTGTTTTTCTCGCGATCTTTCGACAAGAATCATGTTTTTCTCGCAATCTTTTGATAAAAATCCCGTTTCTTTTCCATATTAAGACGAAAATTGCAGTTTTTCACAGTCATTTGGCAAAAATCTTGGCGAAAATTTCTGTATGATAATAGCATTTATTCACGATCCCTAGACGAAAATCCCATTTTTCTCGCGATCTTAAGCAAAAATTGCGTTTTTCTAGCAATCTTTTGATAAAAATCTCCTTTTTCTCACAAAATTTTGCCGATAAAGGCGTTTTCTCGAGATTTGTTTAACAAAATTGCAGGTTTTTTTCAGGACTCTTTGACCAAAATTGCAGGGTTTTTTCACTACAATTTTTTCATTTCTTCCACTATGATCAGCTATGTGCTATCATCTACAATATAAAAATTTTTAAAAAAGTAAATTTTCTTGATAAATTTTGGTAAAATGCAAGGAAAAAATTAACTTAGACATAGTATAGATAAAAAAAAAGGGACTTTTAAGGACCTTTTAGTGAAAATAGGGACTTTTAGGGACCAAGTTAAAAAATAGGGACCTTTTAGGGAAATAGGGACCAACTGGCAGCCCTGCTATTTTAGCAGTTGATTCATAGGTTTAACATTAAGTTTTCCTCCTCCCAGTCAGCTATGTTTTCATACTTTTGTGTGCAGGAAAAGCACAATTCGTTTAATCTCCAGAAATGAAATTCTTCTGTTGCCACAATGACAAAAAATTATTAAAATTCCAAAAAATTAATAACTCAAAAACAAATTGAGATACAGTTTTCAAGCTAATTGCATTTGAAAGCAGTGGCGCCAACTTATATGGGCCCATGAGTAGAGGTCTGCTCGGGCCCGGGCTTGGCCCGTGGCCCGTACCCGGCCCGTCAGAATTAGAATGTTTTTTTCAACGGGCCAGGCCGGCAAAAAATTGAATGGGCCGTACGGGCCGGGCCGGGCTGATATAAAAATTTTCGGGCCTACCGACTCGTTTTGAAGATTTAAACATAAACGATAAAATATAAACCTATTTTCAACGAAAATGGTTTTAACGAGAATAAATCAGGGTTCATACAGAGTTGGGAAGAAAAAATCCAAGGAGTACATAAAAAAATCCAAGGAGTCCAAAAAGTTTTAAGGACTTGCCACTTTTCTTGTTATTTATGTGTAACATGTGGGTAATATATGGCCATGAAAAGTAAATCACTTTGCTGGCTATTAGTATGATCTCAACCAATCATTGCTGTGCTTCTGATGAATGACGTGCATAAAGGATTTACCCGCGCGTTTTACAATCGCGCTTTTTTTTTTCTTTTTTTCGGGAGTAATATTGTTTGTGTGCAAAACCGCAATACAATTTAAGTTTCTAAGTAGCATTTTGTTTATCTAAGTAGTTCTAAGTACTACTTGGGAACGTTTTCATTTCTAAGTAGTTTCTAAGGAGTCCAAGGAGTCTGTACGAACCCTGTAAATATAAATGTGCGTCACGAGCCGTACTAGTTTGACAGCATCAATATAAAAATGTAACTTGTGCAGTGTAGAGATCGGCATCGAACAGTTACATTGTGTTTAACCCGTTTTAATATTTTTTAAACTGACTCGTGCAGGGCCAAGATCAAAATTGGAGATCAAGGCATTATTTTTCTATATATAAACTTGCCGGACCGAAAGAAGACTTAATAGTTCTCAAGATCTGTAGGGCAGACAACATAATTTGTAAAATTATGAACAGCGATAAAGAACTTATGTTAGCTTAATCTTTGGATATATACTTTTTGATGGTTTTTAAATTAATTTTTCAATAACGCGAAAGTTTGACACATTTTTACATTAATTTTTAATTGTAAAAATATATAAGTGATAAGCTTGACTATTGAAGGGATTTGGAATCGAATAACATTTTTCAATTTTGGTAAATAAAAAAATTGTATAACCTTGTTGAGATACAATAGTTTCTTAAATGGTTGCAGGTTTTTCTCCCTTCCCATGCTATCGCTTCCAGAAATTCTATTCAAAACTCTATCTATGACAATATTTTATTTGCTTGCAGTGTTCTTAAATTGCTTGTATCAAAAAATGGATAACGCCATTCGAATATATAGTTTCTGAATAAAGACACCTGCTAATCGTGTGCATTTCTGAGAAAAAAATGAATTTAGAAATGTATCAGAAAGGAGCTTCTTTGAATTAACGTATGAATTTGGATTTAAAATCTTTAATAAAATGATATAGAAATAATTTTATAAATCTTCCTTTATTAAACAGCTTCAAAAGTTACGATATTTTTATTTTTTATTTATTTTTTTTTAATTCTAAGCCATATTAATTTTTTAATGAATCTTTATTTGAATGTTGAAAGCCTAAGAATCTTAGTAATCATTAATGTTACTAATGTGTATTTCCTGTAAAATATTCTGTAAAATCATTCCATATATGTATGCAGTACTCTTTAAAAAAATCTTAATTATATGATAAAAATCTGAATTTTTAAAAAATCGTTGAAATTGTAACGGGCCAAAACGGACCGGGCCGAGCCTAAAATATAAAAATTTGAACGGGCCGGGCGGGGCTCGGGCCGAACTTTTAAGTTTTACAACGGGCCGGGACAGGAAATTCCGGCCCGTGCAGACCTCTACCCATGAGGCATTGATATCTCTATCCACCCATTATTAATTGAGCCTACCCAATATTTATGTATTTGTTCAAAAAATTTTTGATCCCACCCAGTATTTTTCAAAAGTTGGCCCACTGTATTGAAAGTACATTTTTCTATTATTTGACAGTGTACAAATTGAAAAAGTGCGATGTTTAGAAATTTATTTGCACTACCGAAAATTGTAAAACTGAAATTTCATCTAAAATTTAATTATGATGGGTTCAAAAATATTAATGCTTAATCCATAGCTTACGTAATATAGGGCTCTGTTATTACGTAAGCCATGTTTTGATCATCATGATGTTGTTATTTTTTTAATATAGAATTTATTTATAAGTTTAAAATTTTAGTCTTAGAAAATATCATTTTTCAAATGGTCGTTGTGATTTATTTTATTTTATTTTATTTTACTTTTTTTTTTTTTTTTTTTTTTTTTTTTGTGTGTGTGTGTGTGTTGTTGTTGTTGTTGTTGTTCTCAGTGGTTTATTTGATAAAACGAAGTATTGGATTTGCAATAAAGTTTTTATTATTATTACTTACACATAAAAATGCAAAATAGAGTCTTTTTTCTGAAATTTTACACGTATTTGTACATTTTATTTTTTTTCCCTAACTAATTAATTAACTTATGATAAATCCCATACTTAAAATTACACAGAATACTTTTACGGATAGTTTAAGGGGGGGGGGGGGGTTGGAAGCTCAAAATGTTCAAAATTGTACGAGACGATGCATTTTAAAACGTACTTAATTAAAAAAAAAAAACGCATTTTGCCAGAGAAATTGAACAATTTCTTGATAGAATTATTTTCCTTCATTGAATGTTTTATTATTATGCCAAAAATGTACCTTAAAATGCTTAAAGTAAAGAAAAAAAAGTCGGAAATTGCACGCCAAGCGTAGTAAATGAGGTGCGTTCGTACTATAACGAAAAATTTAAAAATATTCAGATCTTGGTGTATATACAGGGGGATTTTAAATTGTTTTTACAATAAAAGAAGGGTAATAGTACACATCAAGATAAACAATATTAAATAGGAAACCAAGGGTCCCAAACGTTTTCCAAAGGAGATAGCCGCCATTAAAGTTTAGGTTCCGAAATTTCAAATAAACAGAAAAATTGGTCGATTGATTTGCGGTTTCCACTAAAACTATTCCTTATGTCGGTATTTTCTTGAAAAAAAAAAAAAAAAAATTATAAAGATAAATTTCGAAAAATGCCGATAGAGGGCGCTTTAGACTTTGGTGTAACGAACAACTATTTTTTGCATCTCATTAAATGGTTTCGTAAGCTTAGACAAACTTAAATTTTGAGCTCAAAATCTGAATAGTTGGGAGAGGTTAAGTAGCACAATCTAAACTGTGTTCAGAGGGTTCAACTTTCAAACGATTATAAAAAAACGGAAAAGTTGGTCGATTGATTTGCGGTTTTCACTAAAACTATTCTTAATGTCGGTATTTTATTACAAATAAATTATAAAGATAAATTTCAAAAAATTCCGATAGAGGGCGCTTTTGACTTTGGAGCAACGAACAACTATTTTTTGCATCTGTTTAAATGTTTTCGTAAGCTTAGACTTAAATTTTGAGCTCAAAATCTGAATACTTGAGAGTGGTTAAGTAGCACAAACTGAACTGTGTTCGAGGGTTCATATTTCAAATGACTATAAAAAACGGAAAAAATGGTCGATTCGTTTGCAGTTTTCGCTAAAACTACTGTTTAAATCAGTGTTTTCTTGAAAATAAATTTTAAAGATAAATTTTACAAAATGCCGATAGAGGGCGCCTTAGATTTTGGAGTAGCGTACAACTTATTTTAACGTTTTTTTTTTTTTTTTTTTTTTTTTTTTTTTAAATATTATTAAATGCTTTCAAATGCTTAGACTTAAATTTTGAGCTCAAATTCTGAATCGTTGGGAGTGTTTAAGTAGCGCAAAATTGAACTGTGTTCGAGGGGGGGGGGTGTTAAATTTCAACTCCTGAACACACGTCCTTTTGCGCTTCTTAACCCCTCCCAACGATTCAGAATTTGAGTTCAAAATTTAAGTTTAAATCTAAGATTTCGAAAACATTTAATAAGCTTCTGCAAGCATTTAATTAGATACAAAAAATAACGGTTAAAATTAGTTGTTGGTTATTCTGAAGTTTTAGGCGCCCTCAAACGAAATTTTTTGAAATTTATCTTGAAAATTTATTTTCAAGAAGATACTGACTTAAAAAATAGTTTTATTTTAAACCGCAAATGAATCGACCAATTTTTCCGTTTTTTTAAATCATTTGAAATTTGAACCCTCTGAACACGGTTTAGTTTGTGCTACTTAATTACTCCCAACTATTGAAATTTTGAGCTCAAAATTTAAGTTTAAGTCTAAGCTTACAAAACCATTTAATGAGACACAAAAAGTAGTTGTTCGTTACTCCAAAGTCTAAAACGCCCTCTATCGGCATTTTTCGAAATTTATCTTTATAATTTATTTTTAAGAAAATACCGACATAAAGAATAGTTTTAGTGAAAACCGCAAATCAATCTACCAATTTTTCCGTTTTTAGTTGCGTTCGTAATTATGTAAATACGTAGCACCTATAGTTGTCGCTCAGTCCATCTGTCTGTCTGTCCGCATATAACAACGCAAAAACTACCCAACTGAATCGTTCGAAATTTAAAATACATAATTATAACATAATTTGTCGAGTCATTTCAAATTTTATGAAAATCGGATAGATAGATCAATTACAGGGTGAATCGAAAGGATTCCGTTACATTACGGTCAATGTGGAAAAATATTTCAAATGCATTTTAATCGTTTGAAATTAAAAACATATAATTATTACATAATTTTGTCGAGTCATTCGAAACGGTGTGAAAATCGGATGCATAGATCAATTATAGAGACAATCAAAAGTATTCCGTTACATTACGGTCAATGGGAAAAAAAATTTCAAAAGCATTTTAATGGTGTTACACTCATTCAAACATAACAGAATTGACATGAATCTATGAAGTATATACTAAAATATACATTCTGTATAATCCGTGATGCAAAGAATATTTATTATTAAATTACAGGGCCACACAAAAGTACTCCACTACATAATGCTATACGGGGCAACATTGTTTGGAGCGTGTTTTAATTATATTAAACTACTTGACATTTTATGAATAAGATATACGTTGCCTAGATGTAATAAAAATTTCTTCCTGCATTTTTACAGTAACACAAAGATTTCGACCACTATATTGTATCCGATGTACGCTCTACTATATCAACAGGATCTGAATATTTTTAAAACTTCGTTATCGTACGAACGCACCTCATTTGCTACGCTTCACGTGCAATTTCCAACTTGTTTCTGTTTATTTGAAATTTTCGACCCTTAACTTTAATGGCGGCTATCTCCATTGGAAAATATTTGGGACGCTTATTATTTTGGGACGCTGGGGATTATTATGTGTTGAAAGTATTTAAATATACGTTTAAATTTTGTTTTGGAATTGCAATGCATTTTACGAATAGTTTACACGTTTTATTTTCATATATTATATTACGCATAAATCCATGATGGGTAAGTATTACGGTGGTCCCCAATGACTAGTTTTTTCAGAATTCACAATTATATTCTCTAATAATTTAACTCCTGCCATTTCTTTCCCCCTTTACCAGGATCTAATATCCCGCATGTTAGAACCCGATGTTACAAAGAGAGCTAACCTGAATCAAGTCAGCAAGTGTTCATGGTTGAAGCAAAAAGGAACTACATCCAGAGAAAGATCTTCTGTAGACAAAGCTGACTTACCAGATTTGCAATCCAGCCGCAGCACATCGAAAAGCACTCAGACAGATATTTAAGGATAAGCTCCATTCCCTGTAACTACATAACTACTTCTGATGGTTCAGATTAAACAAGAAATGATACTATTTCCACAGATGTCAGTTTTTGTAGATCAACTATTTCAGTGAAGAAATAAAAACTTTTAACAGTAGTAATAAGAATTGAAGAACTTTTCTTCAGTCTTTAGCAATCCCTTCTTACAAAGTTTTTAACCGACTTCAAGGAGGAGGTTATGATTTCGACCTGTATGTATTTGTTGTTCACGCATAACTTTCGTAAATATGAACCGATTTTGATAATTCTTTTTTTGTTTGAAAGCGTATGGGGCCTATGTGGTCCCATTCAAATTTCATAAAAATCTGTTGATTAGAACTTTTTAAAAAATTTAAACATTAAAATTCAATATCTTTTCGAAGCAATCGACCAATTAGAAACGTTCATTTTTCATGTTTTTAAGTTACACTTACATAGACACACGATCTTTTCAAAGTGTGAAATCCTAACTGAACAAGGTTTACATTTATTAACAGTGTACACTGTAAAAAATTGACCCTTTTGCTGCATAATCACTCCCCCGTTTTTATAGAATATCTCTCTCTTGACCCATGAGAATTCTCCACGATAGGCTGAAGTAATCGTTTTCTATAAAAGCGGTGGATTGACGATGCAGCAAAAGGGCCAAATTTTTTACAGTGTACACTGTAAAAATTTTGATCCTTTTGTTGTATCGTCACTCCCCCGCTTTTATTGAATATCTCTCCTTTTTACCCATGAGAATGCTCCATGACACATTGTTAAAAATTTGACCCATTTGCTGCAGCGTCACACCATAGCTTTTATAGAATATGTGTTTTATAACCAATGAGAATGCTCCATAACACAGTAAAGTTATCGTTTTCTATAAAAGCGGTGGACTGATGATGCAGCAAAAGGCTCAAAGTTTTTGTAGTGTAATTGGGACAAAAGCGTCTGTAAAAGAAATATTTGGGAATCAAATGCTGTCACTCTCTTATAAAGGCAGCCAGGTATAGGTAATGAGTTTCAGATTCCTCATGGAATACGCCACCGCTCATTTCCAATTGCGAAATTTTAAGATGGAGGGCCAAAATCACAGTCAGGTGTGATCCAGCGACCTCATTGGTCGTGTGGTATAGGTGGAAATCACGAACGCGTTTCTCCATTTGAAAAAGAGTAAGGGGTAAAGTAATTTTGAAGCAATTGTTACAGTCTGTTCTTATTTACGATAAACCATCGAAATTAACTCAATTAAGATATTTTGATGACATTATATAAAATGAGAGTGAAAAATAGATTATAAATGAAAACAGATAAGATTTACATCAAATTGACGCTACGATATTTTTTCGAAAAAAGAAGTAAGGCGACATTTCGCCTACCGTTAAGAGATTGTTCTCTGAAAAGGACGCGTCTCAATGACCAATGAGGTGTTTGGATTTCACCGGACTGTGATTTTGACCCTCCATTTTAAAATTTCGCTTTCCGATTACAGTGTCACTGTAAAAAATGTGACTCTCTTGCTGCATCGTCACTCCCCTGCTTTTGTAGAATATCTCTCTTTTGACCCATGAGAATGCTTCGCAATTGGGTGAAGTAATCGTTTTCTATAAAAGCAATAGAGTGATGATATAGCAAAAGTCTCAAATTTTTTACAGTGTAGGATTCCTCGATATGAATATGACGACACATCTAGCACAGTATATAATTGGTTGAAACGATTCTGGACAAAAACGAGTCACCAAGCATCTTGTTGAGCGGGCAATTTTCGTCAATCTTATTAACTTCTCATACGAGTACAATCGAATTCTTCCAGGAAATCATCATCAAATTTCATAATAAAAAATGCCTGGCAATGCAATGCACTGTTAAAAATTTGCAACTTTTGCTGCATCGTCACTCCATCGCTTTTACAGTATATATTTATTTTTATCAATGAGAATCCTTCATAATGCATTTAACTAATCGTTTTCTATATAAGCGGTGAAGTGATGATACACTGTTAGAAATCTGCTACATTTTGTTGCAACGCACTCCGCCGCTTGTATATAATGTCTCTACTGAGACCTATGAGAATGCTCCTTAATACAGTCAAGTAACCGTTTTCTATACAAGCGCTGGAGTGCGTAGCAAAAAAAAATGCAGCAGATTTTTAACAGTGTACAGCAAAAATATCAAATTTTTAACAGTGTAGTTGGGACAAAAGCGTCTGTAAATAAATATTTGGGAATCAAATGCTGTCACTCTCTTATAGAGGCAGCCAGGTATTGGTTATGAGTTTCATATTCCTCGACGAATCGCCACTGCTCATTTCCGATGCCATTACTGCCTGTATAGGTATTAGATTGTTGCTGTTTATCGATTGGAGCATAGTGCGATTTTTTCTAAAATTTTTCTTTTTCCTTTTTCTGAGTGAAGGGGGAGTACTTTTGACTGACTACACTAGAAAAGCATTTTACTATACATTAATATATGAAGTCATTTTGCTGCGTGCTCATATATGGAAGCACTATATCGCGCTCTTATGTGTAAGGACACTTTACTTGATGGATTGTCACCTTTTGATACCCACTTTCGATGACCGTAGGATTCGATGCACACTAAGATTTCATAAATGCGGTAGCTTTTCGAAGTGGCAGATCTTGTCTGAAGAAGTTACCATACAAAGAAATTCTTAAGATTCACAACGATACTAACCGATATTGTAAGTGGTTTCAGAAAAGTTGACAATCAAACAGTGACAAGTAAACTGAATACATCAGAACTTAGCAAAGTGCGTACATTAATAATGCATTGCAAAGAGCTATCGTGTGCCAGTACACATAATTATGTACTACGGTATGCATAACTAAAAAGTAGGAAATAAAATAAGCTTTTTAAGAAAAAAATATCAACCGACTTCAAAAAAGCGCTAAAAAGAATTAAATAATTCTTTAAAATTCTCTAATGACAAAACGTTATCCAATAAGCACACATCGGATATCAGGTACCGGCATAAAGAACGGTTAAATTTAATATGTATAATTTAATATCCACCAAACATAGATTTTAGAGATAATATTATTTTACAAGAGATGAATTGACATATTTATGATTTATTTTATGAATATATACATATAAAAAGTAATGAATTACTTTTTGAAGTTGGTGCCAAACTATTTGATGTATATTAAGAATTGTAGCTAAATTATGCATAGTACCATAATTAAAATGGGGATAATCATTATCGATTGTGATTGTTTGGCACCAACTTCAAAAAGTAATTCATTACTTTTTATATGTATATATTCATAAAATAAATCATAAATATGTCAATTCATCTCTTGTAAAATAATATTATCTCTAAAATCTATGTTTGGTGGATATTAAATTATACATATTAAATTTAACCGTTCTTTATGCCGGTACCTGATATCCGATGTGTGCTTATTGGATAACGTTTTGTCATTAGAGAATTTTAAAGAATTATTTAATTCTTTTTAGCGCTTTTTTGAAGTCGGTTGATATTTTTTTCTTAAAAAGCTTATTTTATCTTGTACCTTATTACCATTATAATAGCTCTTTAATAAAGAACTTCACTTCTTAATAGTAAAAATATGCTGTGATCTTACATAGAGATAACATTATTTCTCAAAATATTAAAAAGTACGTACTAGGCAGGGGTCAGCAGTAAAAGTAACATTAAGCACATAGCTAAGAAAAAATCAGATATCTCCAGATTTTAACTAATATTGACTTCTTTTGAGTAATCCATTTCTCATCCATTTTTTTTCTTTTTACTGAGGTAAGTTTTTGAAGGAGGTGAAAGGGTTTAGTTCATTGGAGAAAACAATTCTTTAGAACAGCAATTCCCAACCTATAGGTCGCGACCCACAGGTGGGTTGCCGCAGTTGCTCTGTGGGTCACAGAACAATCAAGATTTGTCACACAAAAAAAAATCTTTGATTTAATCTGTTTAATAAATATAACAATTTCAATGACAAATAATTTTTCAAACAGTTATTTTTTTTTAGATGAAAATGCGAACAGAACTCCAAGAATTATATAAATAAGCTTTGAGGTTCTTCATGGAATTGAATATAACATACTTGTGTGAACATTTTTTTTTTTTTTTCAATTTTGTTGAAAAAAGCACAAAAACAAACTGCATGTGGAAAATGACTTAAAATTAACCAACCATGATATACATGCCCTCAATGGTAAATACCAGTGCTACACGTTTCACTGAATGTAAAGTTATGTTTTGATGATAATTAATTGCATTTTTAATTATCTTTGTAGTTTGTATGTTATTTTAATTATTATTCCTTTTGCACACATTGTAATTAATAACTCTTGTTCTGATTGACAGTGTATCCTTCGTATGAAAATTCTTCTTGGGATAGGATAGCCAACAGCTAATAGAGATTATACAATGATTTCCATAGTGATAAATGATGTTATAGTGAGTGGGTCACGAAAATTTTATTTTTACTTAAAGGTGGGTCGTGTACCAATAATAGTCCAAGAGCTGACCACACAAAACCCTATGTCACTGAGCACAAGAAAAAAACTCCTTTATTTTATGGAAGAGTAGTAATAGAGGAATCTAATGATCCATGTCTGCCGGGAGCGAAGTGGTGCATAAGCCAGAAATTAGTATCACTAGTGGTTAATTCATAGACTCAACATTATGCATTCCAGCACCCATTTTTCCATGCTTTCTTATTTTTGATTGTATGGCAAACATAACGATAAGCCTACAAATCAACCACTAGTGGTACTAATTTCTGGCTTATGCACCACTTTGCTTCCGGCAGACATGGATCATTAGATTCCTCTATTACTACTCTTCCATAAAAAAAGGATTTTTTCTTGTGCTCCATAACTAAGGGTTTTGTGTGGTCAGCTCTTGGACTATAAGGATTGGGAATCACTGTTTTAGAAGAATTACTGTTGAATGATGGGTCTATATGCAACCAGTCCCACTTTGAAATTATTCCATTATGATGCTGACCATCAGAAAAAAAACATTGTCCCTCTTTCATTAGTCGACCATCAGACAAAAAAAAAGTCTTTTTTATGACTACAGTAAAACCCCGATAATTTGGATTAATTGGGACCAGACCCAATCCGGATTATCAAAAATCCAGATTATCCGGATAATTAGAAAAAAATGAAATAAAAGAAAACATTCTTACAGAAAATCACCTTCATATTAAACATATTGAATATTTACAGTCAGTAAAAATGTTTACTTTGTTTAATTCTTCTGAAAAGATGTCAGAAAAAAGTTTTTTTTAATTCAGAATATGATGATGAAACAAGTTAATGTTATGGAAATTAGACAATCGCTTTTCAAACTTGAAAAAAAAAATGAACAAACCAATCCGAATTAACGGGGTCCGAATTAGTTGAGTTCTACTGTATTTTTCTTCAACATTACTTAAAAGCTTTCAAGCCCCCTCCCTCCCCTTGCCCCTCAAAAAAGAAATAAAGAAAGAAAGAAAGAATTAAAAAACAAATTCTGTTAACTTTCCACTATAATAACAATACATAAAAATGTACAAGTTCCCAAGAGAATGAATGCATCTGCCGAAAAATATGTTTGGAAGGGACAGTAGGCTTTTGGTAACATATATCATGATAAATATGAGATAGTCATTTTCAAAATATCAGATTTTCAGATTTGATATTTATTTTCAAAATACACCTGTGCATGATATTTCAGGTATTTTCAGTCAAAACAAATGTAAATGAATTTTTTATCTCTTATTTACTGTGTTGTTCTACAGGTAGAACTTTTGCTCTGGCAATAACTTAAAAAAAAAAAAAAAATTCTGATGGTCTGCACGAGATAGGTCTTATTTTGTTCTGAAGGATCGAGCCTTGTCTAATTATTACTAGGCTGAGATCAGGTCTTACTTTTTCTAAACAATTGTACCGGTTCAAGGTTAATTTATTTTTTCCTACATCAAGCTAAGATTGGCTCCACTCTCATTAGGTCTTCATGAAACAAAATTTTCAATCCCTGTTTCACACTTAGCCTATATGAAAATCATTGTCTCAGTGCAGATTGATTCATACAAAAATCAGTAAAATTTCACCACCCCCAATTTTTTTGCAAAAAATGCATACATTTTTAAATTGTCATTATTCTACAATTAAAACTTTTTTCTTTTATTTTTTTAAGAGTAATAGATCTTTTAAGCAATAAAATTAAAATACTTTAATAACCTGTAAAACAGAACCTGCCTCTGATGAAATCGTGTCTCAAATAAGAAAATGTGTTATTTATGCAAAATTGATATTATATTATAATATGTGAGAAAAGAATACATTTACATCTGCTAAGAAGAGAACTTTTTTACAATATAATTTATTTTAGCAAATATCATATATTTATCAAAATATCGGATAATGACATTTAAAAGCAGCATGATAACTTTAAACCATAGATCCGTTCCTGATTCAGACTGGTAAAAAGTGATTTTAATCAAAAAAAAAAAAAGGTTACAAGACAGAAAAGGTAATTTTGATCCAGGGAAATTTGGATATAACAAGTAAAAAAAAAAGAAGACTATTTACATAAATTTTATTTTGCTCATGAAATAAATTTGAATAAAAGTACCACAGTGGGGGATCAAATAATGAACTGCTCGATTTATGAACAGATCAATTAACAAACACTTTTGCAAGAGATTTTTATGTTCAGATAATGAACATGTCAGAGTTGGGCAAAATACATGAAAAAATCATTTTCGATACAAAATACAAAATACATTGGTTTTAGAACCTAAAATACAAAATACAAAATACTTTCCTATTTAAAAAAATTCAAAATACAAAATACATGTATTTTGAAAATACATTTAAAATACAAAATACATTTGAAAATTTTAAAAGTTTGTGTATAACATTGGGGTTTTTTACAGACCGTGTCCGGCACGGTCAGCAGGCCGGTTTCAGACATTTTTTTTTTTTTAATCCAAAACACTTTGGCCAGGTGGGCCCTGGCATGCTCTTCAGTTGTTCCGGGCTGGTCCGGGCCAGATGTCCGGTTTATATTTTCCTGAAGGATAGTCTCAAATGGACCTGTCCATTACTCTTTCGGGTGCTTTACTTTTTTCTCTGCAAATTCGGACCTTGCCTGATTTATTCTGTCCAGACTGGACTGGGACTGGACTTCATCCTTCCTAGGGGTTTGAATTAGTCAAAAATTGTAGTATTTTTCCTAATCCAGCCCGTAAGTTGGGTATCCTGTCCAGGCCTGTACTATCCATAAATAAGTACTATCTGGCCCGACCCAACAGTTTTTTCCAAATAATGTATGTATTTTTAAATTGCTGTAATTTTACAGTTAAAAGTTTTAAATTTATCATTTTTAAAGAATGGTAAATATATTTCTGGACAATAAAATTAAAGCACAAGAAAAGGAACTCTGAAAATAAATCTGTCAAGCAATCCTGCCTTAAGGATGTTCTTAAATCCAAATGGTTAACTTTATAAAATAAGTTTTGATTTGTTTTTTGTTCGAAATAGATGAAAGTAGGAAGTGTTGTTATTCAAAAGTAATGGAATCGCGCTCATTTTCCCGTGTTTTTGCAAACACAATAAGTATTTCAGAAAATAGTGTCAAAGTGGGCGTTTTGAATTGCATTTATGCACGTTGGAAGATTAAACACTCAAACAGAAACAAGAAACGTGTTTGTCGCAGGAACAAAATCGCTTATGTATGAATAATTCATTGATCAAAAAATCGAAAATACAGTTCGATTCTAAATTGCTTCCATAGTCGGGTCTTTCAATTTATATATTTCCGTTAAAAAAATGAGTTTGTAAATGTGTCAAAATGTTTTTCGCTTGTTAAGCAGAGTAGATGAGAACAGCCTTAAACGGCAAATGTGTTAATTCGTGCAAAATGGATTTCATAATAAGCAAAAAGAATATAATAAATTTAGAGAAAACTGCATATCAGCTGAAAAGAAATCTGTTAAAGGATTTTTTCCCCTTTTAGATTTTTAGAGCCAGGGCGTGCGAAAAAAACTGCGTCCGGGACAATGTTTCAATTTGGCGCCCCTTAAATTTCCACGCCCGGGGCGACCACTCCCTTCGCCCCCGCCCTTTTTTTTGGCACGGCGCTGGATAGAGCTCCCCACAAAATTTTTGTCACTTAAAAACAAATTCCCAAGATGGGCCTTTCTAAAAACAATCAAATGATATTCAGGACCTTCTAAAACATATAAATCCATCAAAAACCTGAAGTAAATGTTTTCGCGAATCCAATACTTTCTTATTGTAAAGATAGAGGAAAGTAAAAAGAGCAAGAGATTGAAAATCAAAGTGTCAATTCAGTAGTTATTCTTACACGCATACATAAATACACATATATAAAAGAATTGTATAATCTCTTTCGTTGGAAGTTTTTTAAAAAGTATATATAATTCGATACAGCTTTGGCCACTACAATACAGATATAAGTATATTTCCCATGAATAATAAATAAGATAAAATTTTATAAGAAATATTAAATAAACAACATGTTAAAAATTTTCATTTAAATTCTAGAAATATCATAACATATAACAATACGACGTTCGGAATATCATAACACCAAATAATTTTTTGTTGTTTTTTAAGTGATGGTTTTTAGTGTTTAATAGATAATTAGTGTATTCCACTTGTGCATCGCTCTTCTTCATGGTCTGTTTCAACACTTTGAGGGACAAGCAATTGTGTCTCTGTAATGTTAAATTCACACCGGAATAATCGAAAAATTTTAGTTTAAAAATTAAAAATAAAAGCAATTTCGAGACATTTTCGAACCAAAGTTGAGTATATAAAGTTTAGTTAAAAGTTTATCTTGATTAAAATTAAGTGGGATATAATCAGTGTTGAATGCAGACACTTTTCTCCGGGAGGGAATTCAGTGGCTCCGGAGGGGGACATTATAGAGTTCCCGGGGGGGGGGGGGGGGGAGGAAGGATTGTACTTTTTGATTTTGAAAATGCAAAATTTCAATTTTCTGGGGGGGACATTTTATTGCTCCGGGGGGGATGTCCCCCCGGACCACCCTCTGAATTCTAACACTGGATATAATATATTTCACTGCCCCTCAAGAAGTTAAAGACCCTACATTCTTGAACTGGTCATAGCATTAAAATTACTTTAAATACTCATAACGTTTTTTCCATCATTAATATTGTAAAACTGTATTTAAAACTCATGTATACTATATTTATTGTGATGATTGCAAATTAAAATTTGCTATTTATTTTCTTTAAACATGAATAGCCTACTATTCTCTTAGAGAATCTCTTATTGATATTTGTTTTTGATTAATTTGCAAATCAAATGTTAAACATTTTGGAACTCTGTACAATGAACATCAATCTGGCTTGATACATAAAAAATCTCAGAATACACGAGATACATAAATAATTGCACAATTAATAATGTGTACTTTTCTATGTTTATAAATCGGTACAAAATAATGTTTAATTATTATTATTTTTTTAAATTTTATTCTAAAAAAATTATGCACATACCCAGAGCCATGCGAAAGGGGGAACAAAGGGGGTGGTCGCACTGGGCGCGGAAATTTAGGGGGCCTCAAAATTTATACTAATAATGTCACTTTTAGCTTGTCACAAGAAAAAATTGGCGCGGGGTGGCGCGAAATTGAGTTTTTGCCCCGGGCGAGGTTTTCTCTTCACATGCCCCTACACATATCCGCACATTAAAAACCATAAATATATATCAAAATAACTATCAAAATCATAAATATATAATAAATCTGCTGTAGGGGAATAATTTTGTAATTAACTTAACTAATATTTTTATCAATAATAAAATTTTCATCTGAGAAATTTTCGTTTGAAAATTTTGTTTCGATATTTTATTACTTATAAATTCAAAAAGGAACAAAACTTCGGTTTCGGACAGTAACTTTCGTTTCAGTAGGACACCATTTTATATTTTATATTTTCACTAAAAAGGCACTATAAAATAAAACATAAAATGAGCAAAAAAAAGGCGAAATCACGTTACATAAAAATGTATCTCCATTAACGACAGGTCTATAATCAAAACTCCGGTATTTAACATACTCAATCGTAAATACAATTATTAAAAATCTGAACTCTATATCAATAAATAGAACTATTTAGATAATAAAATTATCTCCCAATTAAATGAATATCAGGGGTGGGTTAAAATATACCCGAAATTTGATAAAAAGGATACAAAGAAACTAGATAAAATATTGCAATCAAGGTATAACGATATAAAACTAAAAATTTTACCTTTAAATCTGTTTTAAAATGCGTTGTTGCATCGAAGGTTCCACTTAAAACGATAGACTTTGTTGTAAACATTTGGCATGCTGCTTTAACTTTGCCGTTACTATGAACGGAAATTATTTTAAAAAAATTGCCCACCTAATATAGCGCAACGTGCGCTATCGCAATTCATTTATATATTGTTATCCGGAGCTGGGGCAATATCAACCATTCTTTCACGAGATTTAAACATACATTAAATTTCTTTCTGTTGCTACATTAGCTTTCTTTCTATGGTTCTTAAAAAGTACTTATACACAGCAAAACTCAGAATGATTCTTCCTGTTTATCACACAATAGTTTTTGTCGTTCTCACAGCAACGTTATAATTATAAAAACTAAAACGTTAGAATTGTACATATACAGTTCAGCAAAAATGCTTAAGTAAAACAGAAACATTCATTCTAATCCTTATCATAGCAATAGTTGAAAAAGTATGTTTACATTAACTTCTAGAAACAAATCCCATCAGACAAAACAAAACAGAAAGGCACCTGTTTTGCTTTTGTGAATCTTACATCTGCGGTGGTTTAAACGAAGCAACTTGAAATCTACAGAAATGTATTTTGAGTATGAAATGTATTTTCAAAATACAAAATACTTGGAAAAAGTTTTTCAAAATACATTACTAAAATACTTTAGTTTCGTCGGGATAAAATACAAAATACAAATGTATTTTGAAAATGTATTTCAAATACATGTATTTTCGATACTGCCCATCTCTGGAACATGTGTTCGCCTAATGAACACCTGAAAAAAATCAAAAGAAGCTATGCTGTATTTCAGATTTGCTGAACTGTATTTAATTGTGTATATTGTTGACTTAGAGAACATTTTAACAGTTATATCATGTATGACCTAATTAATTCATGGGCTACTGGGATTTCAAGCCTATATTTCAAAGCCTTTAAATTACAATTAAATATTTTTTATATTTTGTGTCCCTTTATAACGAAATATTTTTAATTGCAAATTAATTATTTTAATGAAAGTTTTGTTCATAAATTATTACCAGGCTCTAGGTAATAACTTGACTTTTGTTGGGTATCGCAGTAAACACAATCTTCTAGAGAACTAAGGAATTTCTGAAAGATCTAAGTGTCAAATTTATGTGATTTAATGATGCAGTCAATGAATGTAATCCTAAAAGTTTTACAAAGAAAATGTGTTTTTTTTTTCCTTTGCTTCTTTTAATAAGACACAACATAGAGAAAGTCATCAAAATATCATGTGTCCGTATTAAATAAGGGCATATATTAACCTTATTTTAAAGAGAAGATTTTTATTATTTTTTATACATTATGTAGCTTTTAAGAAAAAAAATAATTGAATTCCAGTAGAAATTAATACAAAATCTTTGATCAATTAATGAAAAATTTGGTTAGCAAACACTGCTTTGGAATGGATTGAGTTTGTTAACCAATTATCCACTATATATGATGTAACTATAATAAAAATAAGAGTTAAAAAAAATTTTCTATATCTCTTTTAACCCCAGTCTTATGAATATGATTATGATGGTCAACAACATCTTTTTTATCAATAAAACTCAAAGAGTGATTTCAAATTCCAACAATTACCAGCAATAAAATACTATAAAATAAACAAAATAATAACTTATAGTAAAATTTGAAGGGAAAAAAAAAAGAATAAATAAAAGAACAAAATGCATACATGAATGTATATACATTTATTTTCAATTATTTTTACAAGTAATTTTATGATGATTCATTTTCTTTATTTCTTGAAAATGTACCTAAAAAAATAGAAAAAGAAAACCCATTTAGAATTAATATAAATACTGAGCCTTTAAAAAAAGAAAAAGACTGACATTTTATAAAATTCAAAATGTCATAACTGAGTAACTTTTGGTCGAGGAAGAATACTGTTTTGCTTGTTAGCATGTAGAAAAAGATGTTCTAAATATAAATTGTAAGGCTAAAAATGAAAAAACATAAAAATTTAATTTTATAACTTAAGATTAACAATATATATATATATATATATATATATATATATATATAATAAATTAAGGTATAAATGGCTTTGATATAACGAACAGCTTTTGCAATTATAAAGCTAATGGTTTAAGATTTAGCTGTTGAATAACAATAAGAGAAGACACTCTGTACAACCATCTACATAGAAACGCTAAGTGTGAGAAACTTGATTTAACTGGACAGAAGAAATGTTCCCTGTTACTTTGCTATCAGGAGGTGGCAGCATAGACAATCACCTCATCAAATTCACATCTGAAATTCCAGAATTAATTAAAACTTGATTTGCATACTAAAACACAATCAGTCTGCCAAGTCATATCTTGGTAAAAAAAAATCTAAAAATCCAATTTTAGCAGTTGACTCATAGGTTTACTATTGTGTTTTCCTGCACTCAAAGTTGTGTAAACATGAATGACTGGGAGCAGGAAAACACAATGATAAACCTAGAAGTCAACTGCTAAAGTCACATTTTCAGGTGTTTCCCACCAAAATATGACCTGGGAGACCGATTGCATTTTAATATGCAAATCAAATTTTAATTCTGGAATTTCAGCCCTGAACTCAATGAGGTGATTGTCTGTGCTGCTACTTCACATTCTATTGCAATTTCATATGACTAATGCAGTACTATCAGAGTAGTTGAAATATAGTTCCAGTTACACACTGTTGTAAAAGGAATTAATTTTAGAAAATCCACAAGATCATCTCCATGCATCAAAAATTAGATAATAAAAAAACAATAATGACTCAAAATAAATAAAAAGTCTTGTCTCGCTATCGGTAGATTCAGGGTTCTTACTGGCTTTTGACCAATATTAGCGATTTGGCAAATAAGAAATGAAAAACATTAGCTAAATGAAAATAAATGTTAGCAAAGGGTATTCAACATGAAATACTGAAAAATGTATCATACCAACTTATTGTATCCCTTTTTTTTCCAAATACTCTAAAACAACTTAATTTTTTGTAATTGCTTATAAAAGAGAAACTTGACCTTTTGCAATCGAAACTAATAAAAATAAGTACATTCTAAATATCTTTAAATGTTTCAGATATTTTTTTAGCAGTCTAAATAAAAATTATAAACAGCTATCTTTGATTTACTGTTTTAAAAATATACACTAAAAATTGCCATAAGATTTTGACACTTAACCGATAAGGGAAAAAATGACTGGATAATACTTTGCTAACAACTAATAAATAACAACATAATATCTAATCTCAACACTGCATTCCAGCAAAATGTTTCCCTATTTTGCACTTGATGCAAATAATTTTGTTCGTATTTTTATTAGCACAATGCCAATGTATAGATAATGATTATCTGAGAATAGAGAAATACCTATCATATTATTCTTTTTGTCTTTGACTGCTACTAAGCCGAATCAGTTTTGAGTCAGTATCAATAAATAGACAATGTAAATGGCATGGTGTGTAAATTTAACATGCAAAGCAACATCAATCTTTCAGCAAATCGAACAAGAATATCAACTTTATTAGCACACATACAAAAAGAGCACAAATTGAACACTCGCAATTTGACGAGTATAATTGTACTTTTATTCAACAAATGGAGCAGTTTGTCATGATTTGGTGCAATGGTGAGCAAAAGCGAGAACCTTGGGTAGATCCAAGCAAAAGTCAAGGCATTTTGCGGTCCTTTCATGAAATTCCTTTTAATAAAAGAGGCCTCTTCATAAAATAAAGTCCCTTTACAAAATGCAATTTCAAAAATCAAATTCTTCAAAATTTGGAATGTGTAATTCGCGAACAAAACAAGCTCAACAGAAAAGAAAATTTTGCATGATTTTTAATATTAGTATTAATAAATGTGCAATTTAAATTTCATTAATTAGATTTGAACTTGTGTTACAAAATTTTATTTTTCAAAAAAGTATAATACATTTAACATAAGTAAGTTTTCTTTCACAGAATTCCCCCCCCCCCCCTTTATGCACATTAAAAAGTACACTGTAAAAAAAATAAATATAATTTTAAAAAACTAAAAAACACGCTTTTTAAGTATATCAAACTAAAAAGTGAAAAATAATTCGTACTATAAGCTGAAAACGAAAATAGATGAAAAATACTATATTACTATAAAATCATTGTTATTACAGAAATCAATTAATAAGCAATAATTAAAATTATCGTGGAAAAAAAGCGTGGGGTGCTCCATCTACCATGCTCCATCTATCAGTTCTTAAGAAGCACCCCACGCTTTTTTCCACGATAATTTTATTTATTGCTTATAAATTGATTTCTATAATAACAATGATTTTATAGTGATATAGTATTTTTCATCTATTTTCATTTTCAGCTTATAGTACGAATTATTTTTCACGTTTTAGTTTGATATACTTAAAAAGTGTGCTTTTTAGTTTTTTTAAACTATATTTATTTTTCACTTTTTAGTTTGATTACTTTAAAAGCGTGGTTTTTAGTTTTTTTAAACTATATTTCTATTTAATACAAAAAACAAAATTAATCGGTTGGATAGTTTCAGAGTAATTGGTGAACATACATAGAAAAAAAATACAAACGCGTCGAATTGATAACTTCTTCTTCCTTTTCTGAAGCCGGTTAAAAATAAAAACTGTAATACGGAAATTTTTTTTTAAATTTTACATAGATGTAAATAATGTCAGGAGTGGGGTTCGAACCCACACTCTCTTTCAAAAAACAGAGCTTCAATCCGGCGCCTTAGACCGCTCGGCCATGCTGTCTACACTCCATTCAGTGAAAATATTCAACACTTTTAATTAGCGAAAAATCACTAATTTTATTAGTTTTTGCCTAATTACTAAAAAAGTACTGAACCAATTTCGATGAAACTAAAGTGGTACCAATTCGAGAGTATCGTCTTTCATTTAACACCAAAACTAAGTTAATCGGTTGCATGGTTTTGGAGTGATCGGTGAACATACATAAAATAAGGAGAGTTACAAACTCACAAACATACAGGTGAAATTAATAAAAGCATCGTAAAAAAGAGTCGATCTACTAAAAAAATTTTAGTGATCCTTGTAATTACTGAAAAATTTTTTGTAATCTTACTCGGTTAGAAGGAATCTGTAAGAATTACTAGAAAAAAGCTAGCAACGAATAGAGTTAATAGTTTTACACTTTAATAGCTATTACTAAAACTCACTTGGTGTGGCCATGATAGTCTAGTGGTCATAGCGCTGAACTCCAGGCTGACAGTACCTGGGTTCGATGCTGGCCGCCACCAAATATGCACCGAATGTATGCAATGTAAGTACTTGTTAAAGAAAGGAATTATAAAAATCCTGTCGTAGCAGTTACCATGGATAATGATCTCTGAACTTTCCCTCCCCTTTAGAAACATGTCAAAACAGAACAGCTAGCAATGTTTGGTGCTGCCATCTATTGCGGCTTTTCCGAAAATCTTCCGTTTCAGAAGCCTGTCTTTTTACCCACTGGATGCAGCTCAAAGGAAGCTCCTGCCGGTCGGGCACTCGTAATGGTTATTAAAAATAATTTTGGAGCTATTACTAAAATTTGCTTGGTGGCTCATACTAAAGTTTTAAGTTAGTTATACAAAAAATTCTTTTGTTCAGTTCACAAAAGAAATGTTTGTTTCACTTGCAAAAAAAAAAAGTTTGTAATGGTTACTAAAAAATTCTGTGGAATACAAATTTACTAAAAAATTTTTAGTAACCTCTTGAATTTTTTTTTTTTTTACAGTGTACCCCACATTGATGTCTTGCTTACTCTGTTTACCCAAAAAATGTATCATTCAGTTATTAAATATTTCAATAAATGCAATGCATTAATGCATTTTTCAGTTTCATATCAAGGCATTATTAAGGAGCAGAAAAAGTTATTCAGAAATGGAACAATATAGCAAACTCCCTCAAATTTGCTTATCTTGAGACCAGACGTCAGGTAGATTTCTGGTCATTGCTTTGTTTAAATTTTTTAAACAGTATTTTGAGCGTGATGAAGCAACCAAAATGATAATAAATGCTTATAATATAGTAAAATGTTAAAATAATTAAGTAGAGTATTAAAGTGATAAAATGTTAGATTATTAAAAAAAATTATTACACTATTCAAAGTAAAGGTGAAATAAATAATTAATAATGCATAATTAACTATCATAATAAAAACAAGATACATTTTCTTTGAATAATCCAGTGAAACATTCCTCATAATAAAGATACTCCTTTAATTCACATCAAAATCATAAAGTGAGGAAACTTTATTTCAAGTTTAGCCAGTGTTAATAATAAAAAAAGAGCTTGAATAATTCACAAATATATTTGGTAAAAAGATTGTTGGTATCAGCAATACCTTGATTTTTTTTTTTCCTTCAGAAATAAATACAGTAGACTCCCTCAAATCCGCACAGCTTGGGACCAGAGGTTTTGCGGATTTTAGAATTTTGCGGATTTCTGGTCATTGCTTTGTTTACGTTTTTTTAAAAAATAATTTAATGCAATTAATAATGAAATCAAAAGTATAATGAATGCATACAATATACTAAAATATTAAAAAATAGCAATAAACTAAAATAATAAAAATTTAGATATTTTTTTTAATTATTAAAATACTAAAAGGAAAGGTAAAGTTAATAATCAATAATGTACAATTAAATATTCATTATAAAAGAGGAAATGTGTTTTTCTTAAATTATTCAATGAAACTTGCCTCATAAAGGTACATTACTAATTCACATCAGGATCATAAAGTAATGAAACTTTATTTCAGGTTTAGCCAGACTTAATAACTAAAAAGGCTTGATTAATACATAAATATATTTGGTAAGATTGTGATTACCAATGATATTAGCAATATCTTTATTTTTTCAGAAATAAATTATTCTTTCTTCATGAAAAAACATGAATTAAATAACCTTAACAAAAATTATAAATAAAAAAATGTATGGAATTGATATAAAACTGAGATAATCAATTTTTGCACCTACATCTGAACTGGATGTTTCATTGTTTACATCTGTAAAATATGTGCAAATTTTAGAGAGTTGTGGATTTTAGGAGTGTGGATTTGAGAGAGTCTACTGTATATACAGTCAAACCTTGTTAACATGAACACTCTTAACATGAATTACTTTTAACATGAATTGTTTTCACAGTCCCCTATAAGAATGAATACAAAAAATTGATATTGATAATATGAACAAAATTTTGATTCCCCTTGAGGTTCATGGTAACGAGGTTTAACTGTATTTCCTTCATGAAAAACCACAAATTCAACCATATGATTGAGAATTAAACATATAAACTTGGTTTGTGGCATCAGCTGTTTGCATCCAAAGAATCTACAATAGTTTTTTTTTTTTTTTTTCCCGATCAAAGATCCATTCTTCCCCCAGACTTCTAGCCCTCATTGCTTTTGCAATATCTATCCAGTTCTTTCTTGACACATACTAAATGACATAAAACTAAAAAAATTCACAATTTTGCACCTAAATCTAAACTTAAAAAGTTTCACTCTTTACATCTGTGATGACATGCAGATTTTAAAGTTGGGATTCGAAGGAATGTATTGTATCATTATTCGAAAGGATGAAAAAAATTTGTTGTTTAGATATATGCATTTTTACGATTAGTTATAAATAAATTACGAATCCGCAAATACCTAATATCTGCACAACATCACAAAGGTAAACAATGTAACTTTCATTTCAGATATAATTTAGCAAAATTACAGAATTTTTCAGTTTTATATTATTACATATGTAATTCTTGATAGTATGACTGAATTCATGAAGGAGTATAAATCTATCTGTGAAATCAAGTTATTGCTGATATCACTGATAATCACAATCTTTATATAAAATATATTTATGTAATTTGAAATAAAGCTTCCTTACTTTATGATTTATATGCAAATTAATATAGTACCTTTATAAGGAAAGTTTAATTGAATAATTCAAGGAAAATATATGTCATTTTTATTTGACTATACAAACTAATTATTTACTTGGCCTTTACTTTTAATAATTTAATCCATTTTAAAATTATCTTACTTTTTATCATTTCAGTTTGTACTTTAACTTAATTATTTTAATATTTTACTGCATCAAGAGCATTAATTATAATTCCAATTGCATTATTACATCCAAATTACTGTTTAAAAAATGTAAACAAAGCAATGACCAGAAATCCACACAACCTCTGGTCCCAAGCTATGCAGATTCAAGAGAGTCTACTGTATTGCAAACAAAATGTAAAGACTTTCTGACACCCATAATTGGAAAAATATGAATCAGATAACAATAAAACATACCTAATGGTGCCACATAATAAAACTCTTCTGTTATTGGAGCAATTTTCATCAACTCTTCTCTAATGGAACTCTGAGAAACTATGTCATTCCTAATGTTCACATTCCTAAAATTAAATAAAATGAATTAATGAAAAATCACAAAATCTTCACGACAAAAAAAAAAAAAAAAAAAAAAAAAAAAAAAAAATCATATGATAATTGAAAAAAGAAAAAAAAAAGAAAAACTAGCAAATGATATATAAAGTTAAATGTGAAAACAACTGAAACATTTATAAATATATACAGGGTTCCCAGACAAACATGACTCCCTGACCATATCTCAAAAGATTCTATGACTCTCCCTGTCAAATCTCAAAATATTCTTTTATCAAATGAACATACAAAGAAAGCTGCTAATTATTTCCTTCGTCAAAATTTAAGATTTCTTTTAACTGCAATCATGCTTTAACTCTTCTTCTTCTTCAATATCTTGAATTTTTTTTCAGAAATAAATTTATTCTTCCTTCATGAAAAAACATAAATTCAGTAACAGTAACAAAAATTACAAATTAAAATATATATGAAACTGATATAGAATTAAAAAAGTAAAATTTTGTTCTTCTACCTGAACTGAATGCTTCATTATTTTACATCAGTAAATTATGTGCAGATTTTAGTATTGCGGATTTGACAGAGTCTACTGTATTAAGAAAAACTCGAGACTTTCACAAAAACGGAACCCTGTGAAAAAAGTCTGAACAGATCTCTGTTAATTCTGATGTAAACTTGTCAAGTACTATTTATAAGTAAAAGATGTTAAAAACTTTCAATCAGATAAAGTACCTAAGGATGTAATCTTTTCGAGCTGGTGAGATGAAAACATAATACAAAATCCTTCCAACATTTAATTAATCTTTTCATGGACTCATAACTGCTAACACATTCACTAAGCTACATATTTCACTACAATATAAGAACTAATGTAAAGTATATTTACCAATTAAATGCATTTTCAATGCATTGAACATTGATTAATATTCTCAAGGACTATATTCATATTTGCAATTAAGATTTTTTTAAATATAATGTTGAAAGAATCATCTCGTTTTAAACATTTAAAGCAAAATATAGAGAAAACAACATTACAATTTTACCTTTTTTAAACTATTAGTGAGCGAAAAAAGTAATTTTTTTTAATTGTTTATAAAACTTTATTGACATCCTCTCAAATATCTCTATCCTAAATTTTGAAGCTTTGCAATTTCTTATCTATGTTATTTAAAGCAGAAATATATTTTTAACCCTCTCATGCATACGGGCCTCATATGAGGACAGATAATTATTGCATTATTAAGCAAATAAATTTCAAGCATTTATTTATGGAGGTCTGATTTGTGGAAAGATAATAGCTAGCATGCAGTACAATAATAAAATTATTTTAGAATGGGTCTTTCACTTATTATAAAAAAAGATTTTTTGTGAATAATGAAAAATAATGGAAAATAATTTATGCATGAGAGGGTTAAACTACTATAATTTGCCAATTAACTGATACAAATCTAAAAGTGATACAACATTTCTACAAGAAAAAAAAAAAAAATCATACACAATTCCATTTTAAAATTAAAATTAGACATACTTTTCATACACTGTACTAATAAGAGGCTCAACTGATTCTGTATTAACTTCCATTAACCGATCAGCAAACTGAATGGATTTCTCTAACCTCGTAATTCCTGCTTCTGTAGAAAAATCAACTAAAGCTAAGCGTTCCAGACTCTCAACAACTTCCTTATCAACATACCTCTAAAATAACAGAATAAAATATATATATATCAAAGACTATTTAAATAGTAAAAATACAAGCAGTACACAAAAATATAAAAAAGGAATTAAATAAACAATAAGTAGGCTGCACATGTGTAACATATTATAACCTTTTTGGTTATTTTGTATTCCTTCCCCCTTTATAATACCATTCATTATCATCCCTTGTTTTTTTTTTTTCAAAGAGGACCTTTTGCAAAACTTTTCCCCATCAAAAAGGATTCTTGAACCTTGTTAAAATTATTTTAGACCTTTCATAAAACTTTTTCAACTCTAAACTTTTTACAAATTTAATCATTTAAAAGTGAAATCTGACCTGTCATTTTAACACATATAATGAAAATACATTTATTTTACACGTATACATTTTCTTAACGATGTATAAACAAGAAACTGAATCTAATGACTATTTCAAATTCATTGAATACAGGATGCAGCAGGTACTTGAGAATACACATTTAGACAAAATATCACCCAGTATATCACAGTTATGAATATTTTTCTGTTACTTGTAAATACGTCAAAACCTTGAACTAACTGAGGAGATGAAGAAGCATGCTGTCATTTGTGCATTGACTGAAAAACACTTCAATTTAGAGATTGCCACATCCTTGAAATTCGTCCTATCATTTGTCTTTAATATAAGGAGAGAATTGGAGGCTGCCAGCAGACTTGTATAAAACCAAAAACTTTCTGCGAACCTAAATATCGGAACAAAACTCTCTGCAAATTTAATGTTTAATAAAATTACATGTTATATTATTTTGACACGGACAAAATTTGTGTTTTTTGCACAATTCACGGATGAATTTTTCATTTTTTCTGCTATTCACGGAAAGAATTGGCATTTTTTTACACAATTCAAGGACAGAATTACCACTTTTTATGCAATTCACGGTCGGAATTACTGCTTTTTTGCAATTCATGGTTGGAATCACCGCTTTTTTTGCAATTCATGATCAGAATCACTGCTTTTTATGCGATTCACAGATGAAATTACAGTTTTTTGTGTGATTCACAATCAGGTTTCCTGTTTTTATACATGATTTACGGACAAGTTTTCTGTTCTTTACATGATTCATGGATGAATTTCCCATTTTTTACGTGATACATGGACAGAATTTCTGTTTTTTACACAGTTCATGGATGGAATTTCCGTTTTTATGCGATTCACAGACGGAATGCCCATTTTTTATGCAATTCACAGACGGAATTCCAGTTTTTTACGTGATTTATAGACAATGTTCCCATTTTTTTACAAGATTTACGGACAAAATTCCAATTCACATGGCTTTAGCTGAAATACGAATTTTTTTACATGATCCTTTGTCAAAACGTGCATTTTTTAATGTGATTCTTCATTGACATTCCTGGTTTTTTAAGGTCTTTTGACAAAATTTGCTTTTTTCTCACAATTCTTTGATGAAATTTGTGTTTTTTTCCCACTATTCTTTGACGAAATTCGTGTTTTATTGAAGAAATTGATCTTTTACGACAACCTTTGTTGAATTTTGCAATTTTTGGTTACCAAAATTTTTAAAAATGAATTTTTAAAGTTTTCAACATCAAATACCTTAAATATTGGAAAATTTTAAAATCAGCCCTGCTTTTAATTGTGCACTAACAGTAAATAAATCGTACTTAAAATTGGAGGAATATTTTTAATTTTTTGGTACTTAAGAAAAGTTAATAATGTGGAAATAATAAAAGTTAATAATTTTTCAAAAATAAAAATTGTTTCTTTCTGTGCACAGTGTGCGTCTATATTGTACAACTCTTGCTGCCAGGTTTCACAAGGCAAGTATTTCATGGAGGATACAACATTGTCAGCAATATGAAATCATCAAGACACCAGAATTCATCTTTTAAGCAGGGGTCTGTCCAAATTTTTCTCACAGGGTCCTGTTTTTTGTGAAATTGAGAAGTTTTTTTTATATTTGTGAAAATTCTATTCATAATTTTGTGAATTTTAAATTATTGATTTCTTTAGGTTCTATCCTTCATAAATAAAAAGCTAAGTAATATCCCTTTTGGTGAGTTCAACTGCTTATTTACAGGCCAAATTTTATTTTAAATGACTAAATTCATGAAAAAATTCTGTGAAAGGTCTATTTAAGCGACAAATAATTTTGTGAAGGATTCTGAAAAAAGACATTTCTTGGGTGTCCATTACAGGCATATCTATCCTAGATTTTTAAAAAATTCAGTTTTTTATTTATTCATAATTATAGGTTTAGGCAAATAGTAAGTAACAGAAATTTTATTCTCAACTATCAATATTTATACCCTTCTCCAAATCTTACTCAAATTAGAAAAAAATGATATATACATTCTTAAGAAAGATTATGTTCATACCTTCATTTTAAAAAATAGCTACTATTTAAATCTATTTAAATTTATATTCTATAATTCTAAATTTATATATCACATAAAATTCTATTAATTCAAAGGAAATATTTACTTATTTTTTGCTAATAATAACATCAGACAAATTTAATATATTATTAACATAAACTTATAACAGTGGCGTATCTACAGTTATCATATCGGAGGGGGCTGAGATTTAGTAAAAGTTTCCAAGATGGAATCACAAAAAATGGAAAATATTCCATTTTTAACAGGTTTTATCTTAGCAGATAATACATCTAATATACACCAAACCTCCTAAGATGAAATTGATTTGAATTGGGAAAATTTTTGCTTTAGGCAGGTTTTTGTCTTAAAGCAAAAAGAAGTTAAGTACAATACTATGGTTATGTCATATTTTTTAAAAAATGGAATGCGTTTTCACTTTACCTCTCCTTCATTTCTTATTAAACACATTCTAGGACTCATTTTGGAACATGCATGCATGATACTTTCATTATTTAAGCATTGAAATGTGTTTTTCATTTTCTTATAAATGGGATACCTATATTTGGTTGGATTTGGAGTAGCAGTAGTACTACTTGGTTATCCCTCGACCAATTTTGCCAAATTAAACAAATTGACTTAATTTTTATTTTAAATAATGGAAGAACAAATAAATTAATAAAACATTAATAAGAATAAAAATAAATCTTCATTTAAAAAATTACTTGATGGTGTAACAAACATGAGTTTAATGTTATATGTGAAGGTGAAATTTTTTATCATCATTATTGGCACTTAATCATTTAATCTGGCAGTAGTTTTTTGTTCGACTGGATAACCAAGAAGTACCATAGCAATTTCTGATGATGATATTTCTAACATTGGAACGGCCTGAAAATTAGCTTAAAGTGCCAAATTTGTCAGCATATTTTGAATTTTTTTTAAAGATAAATTGTAGCTGATAGGAAACCTTTTGTGAATTCAAGACTCAGAATCACTCAATTAGATAAATCCAATTGAATGACCAGAGTTGCATAATATAGACGCACGTGAGCACGCCGTGCGCAGAAAGTTTTATGAACTTTGCAGAAAATTTTAGGAAAGAAACAATTTTTATTTTTGTAACTTTTTTTGTACCAAAAAATAAAATATTCCCTCAATTTTATGTAAGAATTATTTACTGTTAATGTGATTTTTGTCAAAAGACCTTGGAAAAAATCACGAATTTCAACAAAGAATCGCATATAAAACGTGAATTTTGAGAAAGATTTGCGTAAAAAATGTGCATTTCAACAGAGAATAGTGTAAAAAACGAGCATTTCGACAAAGGAGTGCGCGAATAACGTCAATTTTGTCCAAAGACAGTTTATAAAACACAAAATTCGTCCAAAGACTGTGCTAAAAACATAAATTCAATCCATGAATTGTGTAAAAAAATGCCAATTACATGCATGAATCGCATAAAAAACGCAAATTTTGTGCATGAATTGCGTAAAAAAAATGCAAATTTCGTCCATGAATTTCATAAAAAATGCAAATTACGACCTTGATTCAAGTAAAAAACATGAATTACATTCTAAAGTCGTATAAAAAATGCGAATTATGTTCATAAATCACTAAAAAAATGCGAATGATGTTTAAAAATCACTCAAAAAAGCAAATTATGTCCATAAATCGCTTAAAAACGCAAATATCTTCGACAGATATAGTTCAAAAAATGCAAATTACATCCATAAAATTGAAAAAAAAAAAAAGCAAATCACGTCCATAAATCTCTCAAAAAACGCAAATTACGTTCATGAATCACATAAAAAACGCGAATTACGTCTATGAATCTTGCCAAAAACGCGAACGGCACCCATGAATTACGTAATAAAAATAAATTTCGTTTCTGCCACAATAATATAATGCGTAATTTTATTAAATGTTAAATTAATTTGCAGAAAGTTTTTGACCCAATATTATGTGCGCAGAAAATTTTTGGTTTTATACAAGTCTGTGAATGACTCTGAATTTTGAATACAAGTAATATATTTTATGCGTAAATATAAAACTTATTTTTTTATTAAAAAGTTACACAATCATAGAACAACCATTTCATCAATATTTTGTAATGCTATAGAAATAAAATAACAACTCAGTGCTGAAACAAGTTGAATAACAAGTCTGTAACATAACAAGCATATGCATATATAAAGAAAGATTCAGTGCTTTGCAGTTCATACTGAGAAGATGTCTCAGATTTATGCATTTCCTTAAATTACAGATTTAACTATAAATACAAGTGTAAGCTTTTTCAAATTATTTTTAAATGCTATATATAAGTGATCTATTAAAATAAAATAATATGGCAAATAATACCTTTTAATTTTTAATTTTACATGTTTCATTGCTCTGACGGCAACTTTTTCAAAAACAATAAATGATAAAAAGGAATTTTTATTTTATTTTATTTATTTATTTTTATTTTATTTTATTTTATTTTATTTTATTTTATTTTATTTTTTTGCCATATTATTTTATTTTAATAGATCACTTACAGCATTTAAAAATAATTTGATATTTTAAAGTGATGTTTTATATTATATGTAAGCTTTTTATTAATGTTTTTTAAACTGAATAAAATTAATAATGCACTTTTAATCCCCACATGCCATGTTTTTCACAACAAAAGGAATGTAAAGCGAGCCTAATTATAATGGAAACTTGGTTGAAATGGTTATTTCGTGGTCTCTGCGAAATAACACACTTTCTAAGATGAAAATCTGTCAGAAACGAAATATTTTTATAGTTTCTTTTGAGTCATCTTAGTATGTTTCATTATATTTTGCTAAACTTTCATAATTAAATTTGATATTTTCTAAAAATTTCGGTAGGGGCCAAAACCCCATCAACACATCTCCTGAATACGCCACTGCTGAATAATAATAAAAAAAATTAAAATAACTGCTTTTTTAGCCTTTTGTTTGGTTAAAAATCACAAATAAAGAAATATCTAACCACAGACTGATAAACTGAGAAGCAGCGACCGATAACTGAAGTAACTAAATTTTGTCTTATCAACGTGGTCAGTAACTTATCCATAAAACATGTGATATCAATATTTGCTCAGAGATTAAATTTACACTTTTTCGAGAATAGCTTAGAGAATTTTCAGTTCAGAATGGATTAATTAGAGAGAATACAGTAAATTTATTTTTAAAAAAGCCTGCACGTTTGTTTGTTTACAAATTGAAACAAACTAAAATAAAGTTGAGGTGTCTATATCTTAAACAGGAACTGAGATTTTATCTGACTATCTGAATAAAATACTCTGTTTTGCTTATGTTTTAAATTAAGAAATCAAGGAAATTATTAAATAAACTGTCTTTGTAAGCTAAGTTAAATTGAGTATTATTTGCATATATATGAATAATCGATTCTAGATTATTCGATACGCAACTAATCAATATCGAGAATTGTTTACATTTTGTATGTTTGTAAATATCGAAAATGGATTTGTTCAAGGCTTCTCTTCCTAGCATAGAAGATTATGCTAAACAATTAGTTATACGAAAAAATTTAACTGATGAGTTAGGACGATCGATTCGCTTGCTTCAAGAAGAAAATTTGGGGAAATCAGTTATTGCGGATACTGATGAATGTGCTAATGCTTTGTGTTCAGTAATTGAAGCTATATTTATACATGGCTTAAAGGATAAATTATCTACTAAAGTTACATCTGTATTTGGTTCGAGTAACGATAAAATGCCAGAACCAGAATTTTGGACGTTTGTTTCGAAATATTGTCATAAAAACGTTATTATGGAAATAAAGAACTTAACTCAAATTTCAAGTGACATTGGACGTTGTCGTGCATGGCTCCGTATTGCATTAAACGATGGTCTCATTTTAAGTTTCTTGGGAACAATATTATCCGACAAACCTTCTTTACAGAAGTTTTACTATACCACTGCTTACCTCCGTGATGAAGAGCAATCTGATATTATGAGGCAGTTATTAGAAGGAACCGCTGTTTTTCATTTCGAATTATCGTGTAATAACAGTGTTCTAAATTCCTGGAATTCTGTTCCATTAACTTTAGCCAATATATGGATACCCCCTGTAACTCCCCAACCAGTGATGCCTGCTGTTGATGTTATTGATTTTTTCACGGAACAGAAACACCAAAAGAAGAGCTCTTCTAAAGGAGATTCACCATCCGTTAAAAATAAAGTCCCTTCAACTCCAAAATTAGAAGAAACTGATTCTGGTGCAGAAACTTCACACGATAAAGAATCAACGTCTCCCCTTGACAACCAAAGTAAATCAGTTCCTGATGCAGAGTCTGCAGTTAGTGTAAAATGTGAAAAAGAAAATTTGAATGACGGTGAAAATGCTTCCAAAGAACACAGTGCTAATAAAGATACGGCTAAATTTAATGAAATCTGTATAACTATCAACAAATCAGAAAATGAAGACACTAGTTCTAAGATATCATCATCTGATTCAGTGCCAGATTTTGGAATTGATGCAGCTGAAGATTCTGAAGAAATTCCATATGGTTCATTTGGGAATAAGTTACATGAAAAATCTGGTTGGTCTTCAGTGTTTGATGACGAACGTGATCAAAGAGACAATGAAGCTAGTCAAAGTTACGATTCATTGCTACAAAGTTATAATAAAAATCTGAGTAAAGTTGTCATTGGCACTCCAGAATTAGCTGATACATTTTCTTCTATTATGGGGAAATCAGATGAATTTATTGTAATTAATTGATTTGCTTATTTTATTTTTTTAATCTATTAGTCTGTATTAGTTCAATCACCTCTAATATGATTTATGAACAGTGCTTAATTTTCAATGGAGTTAAGTTCTGATATTTCTTTGTATTTGGTAAATATTTAAACCTCGGTAGAATCGATTTAAAAAAAGAAAAAAAAAATCAATGCCACAAAGGATCAGTAAAGATGAGAGTTTACTGATCCACAGACATTATTACTGGCCCGTTGCATAAAATTCTATTAAATACCTGTAATCCTTTTAGTTACGTCCTCCCCCTTCTTCTAGAATATAAACAAAACTTGCTTTGCAATTACCCAAAAATTTCAGTATAATTAAATTTAAAATTATTAATTAATTTATTAATTTGCTTAAAATGGAATAAACAGTACATAAATGATAACTATAAGATTATTAATTGGATATTTTATTTATAATTATTTATTTCAATTAATTGTAAAGTTTAATGCAATTATTGTTATTATTATGCTTTAATAAAACTAAATAGTGCTGTTTGTGTTTGATTATGATTTCCTCAGGGACAGCCAAAATTTACATTTATCTGTCAGAGAGGGGAAAAAAAAGTTACTTGTCCTGTGGACCACTAAATTTTTCAAATAAGTGGTCCAGTTGAATTTTTAGTTGTCCTAGACTAGCAGACCACCAAGGATTTCAAATGCTGTTTTAAATATTGGTTGAAATTATCTAGAGCCTTTTAAATACTGCACTTTGGAGCCCAGTTGAAAAGCACTTTATTAAAAAAACAATACTTCAGTTATTTATTCCCCTACTATCTCCAATCATTTACTTTCTTTCTTATCAAAGTTCTTGCATACTTGATGTAACATCTTTCACAAGCATATATTTCTTTGTAGTGTGTGCAAATGTCAAATCAATGTTTTTTATCCCAATGGTTTCCTAATAGTGAAGAATACTAAATTTACCTTCAACTGTATCAGTGAATTTTACTCTGAGTCATGTTATGTTTGCATGCTGGTTCTTCATGTTCATAAATTATTTTATACTTTTTGTTTAGCCGAGCGGCAGTGCTGTATATGCACATATATGTATATATACATACCTATGCATATATGTACAGGGGTTGGACAAAAATATGGAAACACCTTAAAAAAAACATGTTTCCTTGCCTAGTATTGTGTACGGTACCAGTTGTTATTCAAAACAGCTTGCAGTCTTCTCGGAATCGATAAATACAGTTTCTATATGTTTGCCAAGGGAATATTGTACCATTATTCCTGCAAAACGGTGGCAAATTCAGATAACGATGTTGGCGGTGGATAGCGAGAACGCACTTTCCGCTCCAATGTAGACCACAAAGGTTCGATAATATTCAAGTCTGATGACTTTGGTGGCCTGTGGAGATGCGAAAATTCATCCTCGTGCTCAGAAAACCAGTCCTGGACAATGTGAGCTGTGTGAACGGGGACGTTGTCGTCTTGGAAGATACCATCATCATTGGGGAACAAAGCTTGTACCATTGGATGGACTTGATTGGCCAAAATGTCCACATAAGTCTGAGCAGTAATCCGCTCTTACAGAGTTATCATGAGGCCAGAAAAGAACCACGATATGGCTGCCCAAACCATCACCGATCCCCCGCCATGTTTCACTCTTGGCAACAAGCAGTCTGTATTATAGGCTTGAGATGGCGTTCTCCAGACATAAACTCGGCCAGAAGGGGGGAACAATGTGAAAGAAGACTCATCAGACCATATTGCGCTCTTCCACTGCTCTATAGTCCTGGCTTTATGACTTAAAAACTACTTTTTCCTGTTACAGGCATTAGCATTACTGATGGATGGCTTTTCAATTGCAACACGGCCAGCAATTCCCTATTTATGAAGCTCCCTTCTAATTGTTTTGGTACTCACAGGATTTGGTAACACGACATTCATTTCAGCAGTAACTTTTGCAGCTGTGGACTGCTTATTTTTCGCGATAATCCTCCTTAATGATCGTCTGTCATGATCACTCAGCACACACTTTCAGCCGCGCTGTGATTTAGCGGATGATGTTTTTTCCGCATTTCAAATATGTGGAATAAACCTTCGACACAGTACCTCTTGAAACACTAAAAACCTCGGCTACCTTGCTTACGAAAGCACCCACCATACGCCCGCCAACAATTTGTCCAAGTTCGAAGTCTGTTAACTCTGACATAATGCAATGACAATCTCACATAACAGTGCTCCAACAACGACTGAACTGTGCAGCGATTTTACGAAGTTGTATAGGTGGCGTCAGTAGGCGAAAACACCAGTGTCATCAACATAGTTCATTATATTCAATCTTTCTTTTCAAACATGCTTTTCAACAGGTGTTTCCATATTTTTGTCCAACCCCTGTATATACTTATTTATTTACACATAAATGTGTATATATATCCATGCAATATGCATATGTATATATATAACACTAGTGTCCAGCTAACTAAAAAGTACCATATTTTTACTAATCAGTTTTTTAGCTTTACACTTTTTAAAACTTTTTGCTTAATTTGCACCAAAACTCATGTGCAGCTCAGGTACTTTTTTTTATTTTTAGTAAATATTTAAATATTAGAACTCATAGGAGCTTATTGATACTGCACATTAAAGCCTACTTGAACAGCAGTATGTGTTGTTTTGCTGCTTGATACAAGTAGAATTTGTTGATTTAAATCAATTGATTTTTTTTTTTTTTTATCATTCATTTAAATTAATTTTCCTTTTAAATTATTTATAAGTAAATTCAAGATGTAAACAAACTTAATTATGTACTTTAATATAATTTAGTTTATATAGATAGTCAAACAGTTTTTAGAAACATAAAGGTTAGGTAATCTTTATCGGAAAAAAAAATAATAATAAAGTATTTATTGTAAAATTTAGAAAAAAAAATGTCTTCAAACTTCATTTGAATCAAATTATAAAATAGTCTTGCAACTTCAAGGAATATATTAAATATCAGAATATTATTAATATTTAGAAAAACGTCTGCTAGTTGACATAAAATAAAATTATATGATTCTATGTGCTCTTCTTTGGTGATGCCTATTATATTAAAGTTTGAGGAAAACCTGAATCGTTTGAATCTATCTAATATAGTGTATCTCCACCTTTTTGAATGGTGGAAAGTACAGTACCTGTTACAGTTACAAAAGAAGGCGATATTAATATATATATATATACATGGAATTCATGATCAACTAGCATTTATTCCAATAACATCATCTGTTTCAATAGAATTATTATTTTCTGTTTTGAGTTTAGTACATTCAAAAATTAGGAACTGACTAATAAAGCTGCTAAATTTGTTTTTCGGTGTCAGCACATTAACAAAACAGAAGTTAGCCAACTTTGCTTAAAACTTTTATGCCCCTCAGTTATTCTTTTGAAACTTAAATACTTAAAAAAATTAATTTTTCACATCTGATTTGTAGTTTTCCATGTGTTTTATAATAAAGTTTTTTTCCATCTTACCTTTTATCTTTATAATCAGGAAATCAGGGTTGGGGAAATATATGATTTTTCTCGCCAGTGGCGAGTGCATTTTTAGTTTTTGTGAAATTGTAGGCAATAAAGACATTATCAGAGACGTTTTTTCAATATAGATATTTTAACTTTCTGAATTATTACAGTGTAAATATGGTATAGTTCTATCTTATATTCAGGGATGAGATTCTTCAGACTTTAGTCTGAATTTCAGACTTTTCTTCAATTTTTAAAGAAATTTCATCAATTAAATTTTAGGAAAATTTTACATTTTTTCCTTAGTTTTTTACTTTTGCTTTTGTACTTTGATATAATAGTCCATTTTTTCATGTAATATATAAATTTTAATAGCAATTATAATATTTATTTTCCTTGAAATTCATAAGTATTATTGTTCAAATGTCGCTCGCGCAGTTTTCAGATTTTTTACTTTTTTGTCAATCTCATCCCTGTATATTATGCTTGCCTCTGTTGTATCTATTTCTTAATATTATAGAAAAAAAGAATTAAAAAAATATATTGTAACTAGTAACTTCGTCTGTAATCGATATTGTCATAACTATTTTCAACTGCGTGCGTGTTGCATCTTGTAGGCTGGTGAAATAAATCATTGGCTGGTAAGATTTTTGAAAAATTCCCCACCTCTGCTTATAATCATTTATGTAAATTAATATTATTTAAATACTAGTGGGAGGGGAGGGGGAGTGACGGAGCTAAGCTCATTCAAAATTAACCTTGTGTTTAAGTTTATATAATATTTTCACTGTTTCATTCTCTCTGTACTATTGCTATAAAGCATATTATTTATAACAGTATTATTTACAAAAACAATCAATATGAAAACTATGTACATATTTTTACATTATTTACACATTTAAAATTAAAGGACAATCCAAATCACATTTTACCTCAATTTTGATTAGTATAATCAGACATCTTGATTCCTATTAAAAATGTCTAAAAAATTTCTTCATATTCTAAAAGCCAATTTTTTATTGCCGATTTTAGCAAAATTTGGCAACATTCTTCACTTCGTGCCAAGAATATGTTCTGGCATTCGCAATCTTAAAAGTCAATTTTTCAGCCAAATGTTGCCAATTTGTAGACTGTTGCCAAATTTTTGACTTTGTAATCATTACCAGTAGTTACCCATAGTGAATGAAATAGACCCACTACTCAAATTTTCTCGAACATGCAACCGAATTCAATAATTTTCTCGTGCCCGAAAGTGATAGAATTGAAAATTTAATCAAAATCATTTGAACCATTTTCTAGATAAAATTAGAGTGACCCAAAAATAACCCACTAATCGAATTTTCTCTAATATGTGGTCTTCTCGTAATTGAAATTAGTCAAATATAAAATTTGCTCAAAATAGTTGCAGTCTTTTGTTTTTTTTAGATAAAATTGGTTTAACCCATAATGATAGAAAAATAGCCCATGAATCGAAATTTCTCGAACATGTGATCTAGCCCAGTGATCTTCTTATGCCTGAAAATATATAATGTACATTTTTCTCAATATCGTTTGAGCTGTTTTGTAGATACAATTAGCTTCATTTGGACCCATAGTGACCAAAAATGACCCACACATCGAAGTTTTTCAAACATGTAACCTTGGCCAATGATATTCTTCTGCCCTGTAACGGTATAATGCAAAATTTTGTCAAAATCATTTGAAAATTTTATAGAAGCAAATAACTTGACTCTGACCCATCGTGACCAAAATGACACATTAATCGAATGTTCTTGAACATGCTACCTAACCCACTGGTCTACTTAAGTCTGAAAACAATAAAATTTTCAATACCATTAGGGCCGGGTTTTTTAGATAAAATTAGATTGACCTGCAGTGACCCCAAAATGACCGATTAATCAGAATTTTTCCAAATATATGATTTAGTCCAATAATCTCTTTTTGTGCCTGAAAATGGTATAATATAAATTATTGTCAAAATCGATTGATCCATTTTTGATATATTTAGCTTGATCCAGACCTATAGCGACTTAAAATGACACCCTAATCAAATTTTGTCATTACATGCATCATGACCCAATAGTCTTCTCTATCTCAAAAAGGATAAAATACAAAATTCAATAAAAAATTTCTGATTTGTTTATTAGAAAATTAGCTTGAACTACGTGACCCATAAATGACCAAGTAATGAAAATTTCTCAAAGCATGTGACCTAGCAAAATTATTTTCTTGCACTCAGAAATGGTATAATACAATATTTTATCAAAATAGTTTGAGCCTTTCTTTTAGATAGAATTAACACAACCGGGCCCATTGTAACCCAGTATGACACACTAATCTAAAGTTTTTAAGAATGCGACCTAGCTTAATAGAATTATTGTGCCCGAAAACTATGGAATACAAAATTTAGTCAAAATTGTTAAAGCTATTATCTAGATAAAATTAGTGTGACCCAGAGTAACTCAAAATGACCTACTAATAAAATTTTCTTGAAGATGTAATCTAGCCCAATGGTCCTCTCATGCCCAAAAATGGCAAAATACAAAATTTTGTTGAAATCGTTAGAGCCATTTTTAAGATAAAATTTACACAGTCACACATATTTTTTTGTTTGTATTACAGTATGATCTACTAATTGACTGTTCTTACCAGGGTTGGTAAAAAACCGGGTTTTTTTGAAAAAAACCAAAAACCATGATTTTTTTGGTTTAAACCAGGTTTTTTTGGTTTAAACCGGGTTTTTTTTAATATGTTTTCCTGTTACATATGCATGGAAATTTATGAACAAAAGTAAACATTTTTTAATATATAAGTAATAATTTGATTTAAAGGTAATTCTAAACAATACAATTATTTAATATACAATCAATTATGTAGAAAATTGAAATTCTTTAAAATCTAAACATTTTTAGAAAAAGCTGTGTCTTATATTTCATAAATAAAATGTGCTACATAGTGAAACATTGATACCCTGAAAATCTTAATGAACAATCTTTTGATTACTAGCACTATAAATAAATATATGATATAGATTCATATATAAAACTTCATATATATTATTTTCAAATGGTTATTCAAAATAATTAATTTGAAATACTTGTTATATGTGATGTCTGATTTTTTTGTTAGAAGATTGCATGAGTTAATTATCTTTTATTGAAAAATAAAGCTTTTTATAAAGAATTTTTGGAAGGATTTGAATTTAGCTGTAGAGTCTTTACACACTTCAAGCATTGTGTTTTCTAAAACTACCAGTTAAAGGATGACTGTTAAATAAACAAAAATATCTATTTAACAGCTTTTTAGACTATTGAAAAACATTGATGTTAAAATATACAGTAGCTTTATAAATGCTGTCATCTACCAAAGAATTTAAACAGCCATCAGACTGCATGCTCTATTATAACAATTAGTATTTTTAAACATCTAAACTAAAAATTGCATTTTTAGGCATTTTTATGAGACTTTTTTTCTATTACGTCTCAAGCAAACCTTGTCTTGCCCTCCCTCCCCCTCCACCCTTTCTGCCAATTTTCTTAACTGATCTAAGTAATGTGTTTGGTTATGCAATAGAAGATTTAAATATATCTTTTGCATATTTTAGTCAATGTAAATAGGTGCTTTACTAGTGCCTAATTTTTCAATGTCTTCTTATTCGACTTCATATCTTGAGTTTTTTTTATTTATTATTATTCTTAAAAAATAATTCCTCCAATCAAGAAAAATTTCTTTTAGAGCTTGACTGAAATTTTAAAGATCATTTATGTCATTATCTGTACATCTGCGTTTCTCAAAGGAAAATATTTTTTAAATCTAAATATTGCATATTTTTCATCTATTTTATTTTTGCTAAATTTACATGATTTAAGTGTTTTCTGTAGAGTTTCAGATATGTTCATCAGTGCATGAAATATGCATTCTACATGTATACTAACATGACCTTGACTAGACTCACTATGTCTTATGGTGACTATTGAGATAAGACTTAAAAATAGAAATTACTTTCATCCAATATTTTGAAACACTTAAATTACAAAAATGAGAAAATATATTAAATTTGTTCTAAAAAACTAATTGGTTTGAACTGTACCAACCTGGCTGGCAAAAAAATAAAATTATAATGCAAAAAACCCAATCCCAATGTAAGAATGCAAAAAAAAAAAAAAAAAAAACAAAGGCTTGTTAAAATCACTAATCACAGAGCAAATAAAAAGCTCATTGCCAATTAATTATTCAATAGCATACATAACAAAAATAATTTCTGAAATGATGAAATCCTTAGTAAATCTTAACTAATTGCTGCAATTTAAATAATAAAAGTGCATTTTTAACTCGAGTCTGCCCTTCTGGCTATATATATATGTTTTACAAATAATGGCTATATATATATATATATATATATATACATATAGGCCTTATAAAAAAAGAAAGAAAGAAAACTGATTAGTTTTTTTCTAACCAGCTAATTAAAAAAAAAATAGTTATTCTGCCATATACATTTACAGCTTACAAGAAAAGTTGAGTTGATTAAAATTTTTTGTCCTTTTAGAAACTTATTAATTCATCATTTTTCTACAGCTTTGCTTGTAGCTTCTTCATAATTTGGATTTTGCATTTTTCAATAATGTGTAAAATAAAACATTTGGGTAAAAGAATAAAAAAAACCAGGGGAAAAAAAACCAGCATGGTTTTTTTTAAAAAACCACTTGGTTTAAACCATGGTTTTAACCACGGTTTAAACCAACTTGGTTTAAACCAAACAACCCTGGTTCTTACACATTCAATCTAGCTTTATAGCTAGTATTCTTGTGCACAAAAATGATATAATACAAAATTCAGTCAAAATCATTATAGCAATTTTCTAGATAAAATTAGTGTGACTCACTAATCAAATTTTTCCTAACATGTGACCCCGGGAGCAGAATCGGCACAACTCTGCAACGCACGTAGTAGACTCTTGGGAAAGTCTGCAGACTATATTTCAATTGTTAAAAATTTAGCAAAACTTAAAAAATTTCAGTCCAAAATCCAAAAAATCTGACATCAAATGTATCGCGAATTTTGACAAAAAGTCTTCGAAAACAAATCAATATCGTCATAGGTTTTGAAAAACACGCAAATTTTGTCCAAAAATCAAATTTTGTAAAAAAAAATCACGAAAAATCAGTAAATTTTTTTCAAAAGATCGCAAAAAAAGGCAAGTTTTTTCAAAGCATCGCAAATAAAGACAAATTTCTTCAAAGATCACGAAAAAAACCTGGCAGTTTTCGTCAAAAAATCACGAAAAACGGCAAATTTTCTCAATAATTGCAAAAACGGCAAATTGCGTCAAAAAATCACGAAAAAACGGCAAATTACAAAAAATTGCAAAAGGAAATATTTTTCAAAAGATCACGAAAAACGGCAGTTTTTGTCAAAAAATCAAGAAAAAACGGCAGTTTTCGTCAAAAAAAAAAATCACGCAAAAATGGCAAATTTCGTCAAAAAAATCACGAAAAAAATGGCAAATTTCTTCAAAAGGTTGCGAAAAAACGGCAGTTTTCATGAAAAGTTCGTGAGAAAACGGCAGTTTTCATATAAATATCACAAACCAACAGCGAATTTCTTCAAAAATCGAGAAAAAACGGAACATTTCTTTAAAAAATCGCAAAAAATGGCAAATTTCTTTTTAAAAAAAAAAAAACGACAGTTTTCGTGAAAAAATAGCAAAAAATGCTGCAGATTTCTTCCTAAAATACGAAAAAAATGGCAAATTTCTTCAAAAGGTTGCAAAAAAAGGCAAATTTCTTCAAGAGATCGCAACAAAACAGCAGTTTTCGTCAAAAGATTGCGAAAAATGGCAGCTTTCATCAAAAGATCACGATAAATCGACAAATTTCTTCAAATGATCGCGAAAAAACAGCAGTTTTCGTCAAAAGATCGGAAAAAAACATCAAATCTTGTCTAAAAAGCACGAAAAAAAATGCAAATTTCATCAAATGATCGTGAAAAACCAGCGAATTTTGTCAAAGGGGAGACCCCCCCCCCCCTCTTTCAGACAATGGATGAGGCGTTAAAAATTCTGAGAACAAAGGCAACTTCTTTTTAAAAGTATACTTTTCTCTTATGTCTATCACAAATACTTGGGAGATTTGAGTGCATATAATGTAATGCGAGGGATTGGTCTGCAGACTGTTTTTTAAGTTTTTACTTGTGTTGCAGACTGTATAAAAAAAATTCTGCTGCTGGGCATGTGACTCAACCCAATGATCTTCTCGCTATCCAAAACTGTAGAATACAAAATTTAGTCAAAATCGTTTAAGCTATTTTTTAGGTAAAATTGGCTTGACTGAAAATGACCCACAAATCAAAATTTCTCGAACATGTGACCTAACCCAACAGTATTCTTGTGCACAAAAAATGATATAAATACAAAATTTAATTAAAATTGTTGGGGCCATTTTCTAGATAAAATCAGCATGACCCAAAAATGGCCCACTAATTGAAATTTTTCAAACATGCGACTCAGCCCAATGGTCTTCTCACCAGTAGCGCAGCCAAGGGGGGGGGGGGGTAAAACCCCTCCCAGAGCTAAGAAAGATCGCTATAATTGCCGCTTATATGAATAAAAACCAAACTTAATATTTAAATGTTTTGGCACATTTTGGAATCTGCCGCTTTATAGAATCAGATTTTATTTAATAAAGTGATTCAATTAAATGGCAAAAAACTCTATTTAAAACTGTGAAACTGCATATTACATGGATTAGTTAAGTAAAAATTTATTATTTAAACTAAATCACTTTTCTGAGACGTATTATGCTAAAAAGTTGATGATTTCCTACCACACAGATGCTCTTTGAGTTTAAGTATTATACAGTGAATACTTTAATTAGTACTGATTTTATTAACCGGCAATCACCTTTATCAAAAACTCAAAATCCCCCCTAAAACCAAATTCTGACTGTGCCACTGCTTCTTGCTATCCAAAATGGTAAAGTACAATATTTAGTCAAAATCATTAAAGCCGTTTTTTAGATAAAATTGGCTTGACCCATAATGATCCCAAAATGACCCACTAATCAAAATTTCTTGAACATGTCACCTAATCCAATAGTTTCCTCGTGCCAAAAAATGTTTGGATACAAAATTTAGTTAAAATTGATTGAGCCGTTTTTTAGATATAATTAGATTAACCCTGACCAATTATGACCGAAAATGACTCACCAATTAAATTTTCTGGAACATTTGACCTAACCCAATGATTTTCCCATGCTCGAAAAAGATATTAAAATAGTATTTTTGTGCCTTTAAACGATAGAAAACAAAATATAAGCAAAATCTTTCAAGCCATTTTCTAGATAAAATTAGCATGACCTTAGTTAAAATGGATTGAGCCTTTTTTAGATATGATTCAGACCCAAAATGACCCACTAATCGAATTTTCTACCTAGCCCAATCCAGCCCAATAATTTTCTTGCCTGAAAATAATAAAATACAAAATTTATTTAAAATCATTTTAGCCATTTTCTGTATAAAATTAGCGTTACCCAAAATTGACCCACTAATCGAATTTTCTCTATTATGTAATTTAATCCGATGGTCTTTTCGTATTCTAAAATAGCCAAATAAAAAATTCAGTCGAAATCGTTTGAGCTGTATTTTAGATAAAATTAGTTTGACGCAAAATGACCCACTAATCGAAATTTCTTGAACATATGACCCAGTCCAATAGTTTGTACATGCCAAAAAACGTTTGGATACAAAATTCATTTTATCTTTTAGTGTCTTTATCCAATTTTCATGGTTTTAATTTTAAGCATTTTTTCCCCAGAATTTTTGTTTAGATTTGTATTATTCTTACAAATTGATTTATTTTTATTATAGGATTCTAGTCCTGACACGAAATCTCCAGATTCGGATTTTGAAATAATTCCAAAATACTATGCTACAGAGAGTGCAGATGAAGACACAAAGAGAATGTTAGACATTATTGGCAAGATATGTCCTGAACAAGGCCTTGATTCTCAAAATTTCCAGTGCTATTCTTGTGGACGACCGCTCGGCTTAATTTTTGGTAAAGCTCGACTCTGCTATTATGATGGATTTAATTATTGTTATGAATGCCATGATAATGATGAATCATTTATTCCTGCTCGTATTATACATAACTGGGATTTTAATAAATATCCCGTTTGCAAGCGATCCAAAGCATTTTTGTCCAGAGTGGTTAAAGATCCTTTGCTTGACATAAAAGTTCTGAATCCTGTCATATACACTGCAGTTGAAGAAATGGCTCAGTTACAGCTTCTGAGAACACAGTTAACATTCTTACGGTCTTATATATTTACATGCAAAGCATCAGTCGTTGAAGAACTTAGAACAAGAGTTTGGGCCAGAGAATATTTGTATGAGCATGTGCATTTATATGCTATTGATGATCTCCTAGAAATTCCCAATGGTACTTTGGCTCAAACTTTGCAAAAAATCATTGTTTTTGCCAAAAATCATGTTTCAGGCTGTCAACTTTGTCTCTTAAAAGGCTTCATCTGTGAAGTATGTAATAACTCTAAAGCTATATATCCGTTTGATATTGAATCAACTTATCACTGTGAAAAATGTTTAGCTGTGTATCATGCAAATTGCATGGATGCAAATAAGTATTGTCCTAAATGCATTAGGAGGTTAAAAAGACAACAGATGCTGGAATCTGCATCAAATGATTAAAGCTGTGGCTCTATGTTTTGTTTATCCAATCATATATATGATGACATTACATAAAGCATTTTTATATGTCAATTATTTTTCTTTCTTAGATATTAAATTGCATTAGTAGCTAAGAAATTGAAGAAATGAAAATTATGTATATAAAATATATTTGTATATTGACATACATATGTAGAAATCAAACGCAAATTTTATTTATTTTATCTTTAAAACCAGACTATTGCCTTTCAAATGTGTTACATTTTCTTTTCATAAATGTTAATGTGCAAATACTGAATTTTAGCAGACAAATATTTTTGCTGATAGTGAATTGTATTATATTTAAAAAGAATATAAATTCCTTATAGTAATAGTGTAAGATCATATAAAATGTTAGAGACGATTTTTTTTCTTAAGTGTTGATTTGTATTTCTGTACCATAGTGGAAAAAAAAAGCTTATGTCCAGAATTATTGTTTTTGGTCTATGTCTACAAATCACCTCTCAATAGCCAAAGATACAATAGAAAAAAATAAAGTATGCCATCTTTAATTAAATTCTGTAAAAATAAACTTTTTTTTTTTTACTACTAACCATTTTGTAATAATATTAGTTGTTACATATAGTTAATGTATTGTACATCATGCTAAGCCCTCTAATTTATTGTTTAAGGAAATTGTTTGTTTGATAAACATTCAAAGAAACAATATATATATATACTGAAGAGCCAAAATATTATGACCACCTATCTAATAACATATTGGTCCACATTTGGTATGCAAAACAGCTGCAACCCATCTTTGTATGGATATCACAAGCCTTTGATAGAGTGCTGAAGACAGATTGTACCAGATGTTAAAATAGGGGCCACACAAATCTGGGGATATTCTGGCATAATTATTTTTCAGCACTGAGCTGCTGTTTCATGGCATTCCAAATGTGCTCTATCGGATTGAGATTCGTTGAGTTAGGTGGCCAGAACTTTAACTAGAATTCAATATTATGTTCCTGGAACCACTTTAGCATGGTTTGAGCCCTGTGACATAGAGCATTGTCTTGCTCAAAGTCTTCTTCTCCATTTGGGAAGACAGATACAATGTGAAAGTACAACTTGTCTGCAGTGATTTTCAAACAGTCTGTAGCCTTCATAGTCTTCTACCACAACCACAGGCCTGGAGATGCCCATGAAAATATTCCCCAAAGCATACTGTATTCCCCCCGCAAAATTCAAGGGAGACCAGATTTTTAGTATTAATCCCTGATCTTTCCTGGCATGCCGAAAAAAGTGAAGATCTTCAAAAACAAAAAGGAAAGAGGTTTAATAGTTGTATTGAGTAGCAGTGGATTCTGTGCAATATAGAGTTTGTCCCCGATTTTCTAATTATTTTTTGTACCTTTTTTTACTTATTCAAGGGAAAACAAATGTGTTTTGTGTGTCTGATACTATTTTACATTAGGCTTTATCTCCAGCACCCATCCAAATGTACAATGTAGATATGGATTATCTTATTAATTATTCTATAAATAGAAATATTCTTATTATATATAATAAGAAAAAATATAATAATTATCTAAATATATAAAGAGAAAAGTATGTTCTTACCATATCAAAAAAACTATTTTATATGATAATTTAATTAACTTACTAGAAACGTCATTCATGAAAATTTTGCTTAATAATATGGCAAATAAAATATATTAATCACTTAAATATAAATGAGTATTTTAGAGAGAGATAGACATAGAGAACAATAAGTATATATTTTTTTTTTTCTTAAAATGAAAAACTTTGTTCTAAAAACCAAAATAAATCCAGAAGCCTATTTTCTAGTTGAGAAACCTCATTTTTTATGACATGCCGGTAATATGAGGGAATACGGTAATATCATTGCCACAGGTCTGTGCATGACCTGCTGTGTAAGGAGAACAACAGCTCACCTGGAAGATGCCACCTACTTTGACACATCTATTGATGTGTTGAAAGGTGAATCATGATTCTTTCGACCAGATAACTCTGTGTTGATGATCCCTGATCTGATCATGATGTTCCTGGTTGTAGTGTAGGAGTAGTTGGTGATTATTCTTGGTCAACAGAGGTCACACGAGTGAGACATTTGTGGCATGGTATTATATTCAGCAGTGTCATCTGAACTGTGTGCTTCAAACCAGTTTTACTATGAACTTTTTAGATTGGAATGTCTGTTGATCCAGTTATTGGCTTTGATTTGGCTTTACCAAATGGAAGCGTCTCCAACGTCCTTTTATCTGTAGTAACACGTAAAATGTCATGGAATTTACTGAAAGTTTTACAGTCATTCATACACTTTGCATAAGTACTAACAGTGATGTCACAAATAATACAAAAGCTGTACTGTTTCAGATATATTCATTCTGGGCTGTCAGGTGATTGAATTTTGCTCTTTATCAAAGTTGCTTAGATCAACAGTCTTTCCCATCACAGGAAGAAGTTAGTGCAAAAAAAATTCCTCAGACTCTAGCAGCAGTTAAATACCATTTGCACTTGATTACTTGCTATCAGTGTCATCCAGGCTAGTTTATTGCAAAATATGTGGATGGTTATAATGGTTTGGTTCTTCAGTATATATACCGTAATTTCGGGTGTATAAGCCACGGATCAAACAATTCTTTTTGGACCCAGAAATCTTATTTAATGATTGAAGACAAATATTTACGGTGATCTAACTAGTTATGTTTGTTTCTTAACAAATTCTGGGTCGAAAAAGAATTGTTTGATCTGCGGCTTATACACCTGAAATTACGGTATATTATGTAGGTGGATTATTATTTACCATTTCTAAATTTGGATTTCAGTTTCTTTATTGTTCGAATGTGTTAGTTTTTTAATTCATAAAAGGTGTAATTCTACATAAATTAAACATATGTCATCTTAACAATAGAGATTATCTGGTCTTGTTATGAGTGCATTGTAGATGTCTTTACTTTCTTATGTATTATATATGTATATATATAACATGCTTTTTTATAAGAGTACTTAAAACAGGAAATAACTTTCATAAATAAAAAATCTGAATATCAAAACAAAAATAATAAAAACATGTAATACTGGGAGAAGTACTCTAAGTCAATCTGAATTTTAAACATATTCATAATATATTTAAATTTTCAGTCTTGTGATTTTCATTATAGTTTTATTCCTTTACAATATTGTTTACAATAACTCACACTTTTATAAAAAAAATTTTTATCTTCCAAATTTTTCATTTTAAAAGAGTTAATATATTTTTAAGTACATTAATGAAAGCATGTTTTAAATATTTTTACTTTAATTTTTTCTACTTTCTAATATTTATTATATTTCAAATAATTATTGTTATATATTTTTATTCTTGTTGAGTACTTCCATTAATTATTTCTTCAAAAAGTGAAATCGTTAAGTGCATTATAATGTTAAAATAAATTTATTCATTGTTATTTCATTGTTTTATTCTTTTTTATTGTTAAATTGATGTATGATTGTGATTTTATTGTTTGTAAAGAAAAAAAAAAGTATATCTGTAATCATGAAATGTCATAAGGCTCATTCTATGACTTCAAATTCTAAGAATTAGTAATGGGGAAAATAACTTTTGATATTTATGTTGTGTACAATTTAAAAATAAGGACCTATACACTATTCTTTTGTACTCCATTGGTGTACTCTATATGGTGACATACTAACATTAAACACAAATCTATTGGCACCTATACAGTGACTTACTAAGTTTAACTACAAATCTACTGATATCTGTATGATAAGCAACAAATGAACATACAACAAATAAACTTTCAAGGAATTCCCTTCATATTATTTCAAGCAGGGTTCTCGTTGGCTTTTGAGAAACATTAGCCATTTGGCAAATAAGAAATAAAAAACAGTTGGGGGGGGGGGGGGGGGGCTAGTTAAAAGAAATGTTACCAAAATAGACTTTGTGTGAAACACTGAAAAATATATCTTTTACCCCTTTATTGTATATCCGTGTTTTCCAAAGGTTCTAAAATAATCTAATTTTTTGCAATTATAAAATTTGAATTGAATAACCTAAATATATATTAGTACAGCAAAAATATACGTGGTGTCTGTCAGGTGCTAAACAATCTTTTACATAACAATACGCGGGCATTGCAGAGTTATTAATAAAAGTCGTATTCAGTGTTCGAAATTAGCGGTCGTTAGTCGTCAAATGCAATTAAAAAATTGAATTTGACGACTACAAAATTACTCTCGGTCGTCAAATTTGACGCCTAACTTTAAAAAAAAAATACATTTATTAAGTATTTGGTTCCGACAATTTAAGAAAAAAACGGTCTAGTCTGAAAATTCGGAACTAAAAACATCGTGAATTTCGATAAAAAGTCGCGAAAAAAATCAATTTCATTAATCGTTCTCATGAAAAATCGCCGATTTCGCAAAAAAAAAAAAAAAAAAAAAAAACGCAAAAAACTACGAATTTTTTCAAAAAATAACAAACAATTTTTTTTTTATACGATAACGAAAAAAAACTCAAATTTCTGCAAAAGATCGCGAACAGAAATGCTAATCTCATCAAAGAATCGCTGGAAAAACATGAATTTCGTCAAAGAATCGCGAAAAGATCTAAAAAAATCCCGGGAAAAACGTCATAGTATAAACTTCGTCATAATCGTAATAACTTCTTCGTAATAACTTCGCAAAAAAAAAAAAAAAAAAAAAAAAACCCACAAATTTCCAGAAAAGGATCGCAGAAACAAACGTCAATTTCCTCAAAGAATCTTTAGAAAAACGCGAATTTTGCCAAAGAATTACAGAAAAAATAAAAATCTTGTCATAGGAAAGCGATAAAATCCGTTTATTCCACCAAAGGTTCGCGAAAAAACGCAAATTTCTTCAAGGAATCACAAAACCTCCGCAATTTTCGCCAAATGATTGCGAAAAAAATGCATAATTAATGAGGGAGGTTATTCACAGGCCTTCCTACTCTGCTGTAACCTTTCAAAACACTTTTCTTTTCTGTGAATTTCAGTAATTTTTTTAAATTCAAAATAGCCCCTTGATTTGAATGTAGATGCATTGTGTTATTATTATTATTAGTTTTTTTTTTTTTTACTAAATTCAACTCTAATTACCAATACTAGATAAATTTTGTTTTGAAGTTGCTAAATTTTAATTTCGTTTTACAGATTAAGTGCATTTTTCTATTAATTACTAAATATAGCAATAATTAGAAAAGCTTTGCACCAGTTTACAGATGCTTCAATTATTATAATCTTAGAGATTAATTTCGATAATTTTAAATAAAAATAAGTATTTGTGCTATTCTAAAAAGTAGTATCAAAGATGCTTACGGTCCGTATTTTCCAAAAAATTAAGGTAATCATTTCCGAAAATTATAAAAAATCGATCATATATCCGAACATAAAATATATCGCAAATTTCGAGAAATGGTCGCCGAAAAAAATTTATTTATTCAATCGTTCTAAGAAAAATTGCCGATTTTTTCACGGGATCTGAGCAAAAAAATCCAAATTCCGACATAAGGTCGTCAAAGAAAAAAAAATCGTGGAAAACGGTAAATTTTGTCAATAAATCGCGAAAACCGATAAATTTCGTCAAAAGATTGCGAAAAAAACACGGAAAATTTCGTCAACTGATCGCGAAAAATACGGCAAAAGTTGTCAACAGATAAAAAAAAAAAACACTAAATTTCGTGAAAAGATCGCGAAAAAACGGAGAGTATTGCCATAAGATCGCGAAAAACACCGCAAAATTAGTCAAAAATCACGAAAAAACACCGCAAAGTTTGTCAAACGATCGCCAAAAGACCGCAAAATAGGCAAGTTTTGTCAAAAGATCGTGAAAAAAAACCGGCAAGTTTCTTCAGTAGATCGCGAGAAAACAGCAAGTTTCGACAAAAGTTGGCGAAAAACGACAAAGTTTGTCGAAAGATCGCAAAAAAACGGCAAAAGTTTAATAAAAAGATTGCGAAAAATCACGGCAAAGTATGTCAAAAGATCGCGGAAAAACGGCAAAAATTTCTTCAAAAGATCGGAAAAACAGCAAGTATCATCAAAAGACCGCGAAAAAATACGGCAAAATTTGTCAAAAGATCGCGAAAAAACGACAAATTTCGTCAAAAGATCGCGAAAAAATGGCAAATTTTGTCAAAAGATCGCGAAAAAATGGCAAATTTCGTAAAGAGATCGCGAAAAAACGACAAATTTCGTCAATAAATAGTGGAAAAACACAAATTTCGTTAAAAGATAGTAAAATACTCAAATTTCGTAAAAAGGAGCGTACCCCCCCCCCCCCAAAAAAAAAAACAGCACTGGGAGAGGATTTCTCTCCCATCTCTGCTCTAACCTTTCAGAAAATTTGATGTAGATTTCAATTTTTTTTTTAATATACTCAGAATCACCCCTAAATTATATACAGTATTACAGTAATATTAATATGAATTTTAGAAACTGCAACTAAAAATCTTAATTTGACGCCTAAGATTTTTACAGTAGTCGTCATTTGACGCCTGCCTTTTATCTCCCAATTTCTATCACTGGTCGTATTAAAGTTTAATTGTAGATAACTGTACTTTGATACACACTTGAATTGGATATTCTGTGGTTAAAATCTTGTTACACTCATTAATTCTTCATTAGACTGCTTTGTCAGCTCAGATTATAAACAAAGCCAAAAACACTCTTTAGATGACATCATGCATTTTCAGTTAATTTTGTCAGTTAGAGCCTTGTCATTTCAAAACAACAATTTGTTTAATAAAGGAAGTTTATATTTTCTAATTTTTATCATGAACTTTGATTGCATTAAATAAGGTATCTATTATATTATGTTTGCCTGTACCTGTGGATGAGTCACGGCCAACTTCATTTGAGCCACAAAAGGTTTTTGCTTTTTTAGGCTGTATTAAAGCTGCTATCAGATTCACCAACATTTTGAGCGACTTTTGAGCCAACACTTGATTTTCTCCAACTTTTCGCTAAATATCCTCACAACACCTGGTGTGATAGCAAACAGTTATGTCCCCCAACTTTTTTTTGCAGTTTTAAAAAAGTCTCCTCTAGCTGAGATTTTTCATCCAACATTGAGCATTTCAATGAATCAGAGATAAGCGATTGTTATGAATAGGCGATAAATATTAACGGCTGGTACTAGTAGTTCTGGTTTCCCTGCTTTTACTCTGACTTTTTCCAAGACAATTGTAACCTCTCTCTTTGAACAGGAAAAAGTTGGGGTTAAAATCGGCTGAAAAGTTTATTGCTCGTAAAGTTTGCAAATCTGATAGCAGCTTTAGGATGGAGTTCATTACGCCAGATCATGTGATCTCTGGTCACCCAATCTCGAGAGAAAGCTGTCCTAGCAAGTGGCCTTACAAGCAAGAGCTGTCTCTGCCGATTGAATCAGTATTAAATCACATGATAAGATATCATGAACTCTATCCTAACAACCAAAAACTTTGTAGGCCTTTAATGAAGTTTGCTGAGTATGAGTGCAGATTTCTTTCCAAAATATCTTTTTTAAAGCCAAAATAAATTTAATGTACATAATTTATACTGTGTGTTATGTAAAGGTATTTATATATTGATCTCAAATCTAATTGTATTTTTTAAAAAAAGGCCAGTTTTTCTTAAAATGCTTTATTATTATTATTATTTATTTTAAGTAATATGTGTGTTTACATTTAATAATTGACATATACTCTTTTCTATTGATTGTATTACATCTAAAATTATTGGTTGTATAGTTTGTATATTATACATACTGGTCCCCCCAATATATTCACCAGACTGTGCTCCTTCCGATTATCATGTATTTCACTCTTTGAAACGCATTGATTTCTAAGAACCATTCAGTTCTCTTTTAGAAATTAATAAGAAAGAAAAAACATGCATCACACATGATTATGAAATACTTTCTGATATATTCAGAGTAATGTAATGGAACTTTTCTCTTTAATAAAATAAAGGAAAATATCTGAGTAAAAAGTATAGAAAATGCAAAACACATTAAATAACCCAGTTTCAACAGTTGCCATCCACAGTCAGAAAAATATTTGAGTTCTTTTATGAAATCTTGCACATGTTCTATGGATTTGTGTATATACTACATAGTATGCTAAAATTTAGTGCAATTAAGAAATGCATACTACAACTGTCCAGGAGTAATTCTGTTTCAAGGATTCTGAAAAATTAAACAATCATTTCCAGGGGGGGGGGGGGGAGAAGGTCATAAATCTGAAAATTTGGAAATAAAATGTATCACAAATTTTGATAAATGGTTGCCCAAAAAAAAAACAGTTTTATCAATTGTTTGCAGAAAAAAAAGGTTTTTGTCAAAGGATTGCAAAAAAATGCAAAATTCATACAAAGATCACGGGGGAAAAAACCCACACAAATTTCGTCAAATGATCACAAAAAAAAAACTCCTGCTAATTTCTCCAAATGTTCATAAAAACACCCGGCAAATTTCATCAAAAGATCACAAAAAACACCATTTTCATCAAAAGGTCATGAAAAACACACAAATTTCATCAAAAGCTTGCAAAAAAATCCTAATGTTCATCAAAAGAGTGTGAAAAAATAAACACAAATTTCGTCAAAAGATTGTGAAGAAAACTGAAAATTTCATTAAAGGGACGAGAAAAAATCAAATAGCTAGTACCAGGAGTGAATGCTCTGCCCCCTGCCCTTTGTTATAACCTTTCAGAAAATTTACTATTGTTTTTCTTCTTTTTTTTTCTCAGCATCACCTTTGAAATTGCTCAATAAATGGAAAAATACACAAGATCTTTTGTTCAGCTCTGTTTAAGATCTGTAGAATTCATACATTCCAAGTAATATGCAAAAAATTAGTTAAATTTAAAAAGTGTAGACCACAACTAAAAACACACTTCCAGCAATTATTGCTCCTAGGAAGTATACTGTAACCAAATTCTTGTTTGCCCATGTAAATGAACAACAATGCTATGTACACTCAGTTTTGCAGTAAGCATCTTGAAGATTTCAGTATTGTATATTAATTTCAACAGGCATGAAATAATGTAGTATCATTAAACTAGATTGTAACCAAATTTTCCTCATAAGTCATAAATAAGAGAATTCTTTTGAGCGTCCTTGTAAACAAATTATAAATACTACACAATTCATTTTCAACACAGAATGTGCCACAGTAAACTGTAACAATATGTATCACATGGCAATGCGAAAATATTTACAAGAGTCAGAGCACAGCCAGCCATAGAAGTTGCCAGTCAAACTGAAATTATAAACATTTTTGAACGGTTTTGGAAAGTGGTGAAAATCAACTTGACTGCTTTAATACAATCATATTTCTCATCATTGCAGAAACTGCTTGTTACTGACAAATGAAATTGTAGCTTCTGATAAGATATAGATTGAGACGCTGCAACACAGACAATATCGTTATAGTCATCGAATTCATGGATGAAAATTTAAGATTAGTTAAATCTCTATTTGCATATTAACACACAATTGGTCTGCCAAGTCATATCTTGGTGGAAAACACCTAAAAACCAAATTTTAAAGGTTGATTCATAGGTTTACCATTAATTTTTCCTGCTCCCAGTCAGCCATGTTATCATACTTTTGTGTGCAGGAAAGCACAATGGTAAACCTTTGAATCAACCATCAAAATCAAATTTGTAGGTGTTTTCTATTAAGATATGATTTGGCAGATCGATTGCATTTTTAAGTGCAAATCGAGATTTAACTAATCCTAGATTTTCATCCGTGAACTTGATGAGGAGATTGTCTGTGCTATTAATTCTATCAGTAAACAAGTGTCTTTAGTTTGCTCGAAAAATGGCTAGGTCATGTTTATACAAAAAAATATATTTCAGATAACAATATATCAATGGGACATTTTAACCCTTTTGTATGATGTTTGCCGTTCATAAAACATTATCCTCAGCTGAAAGCAACTGTAGCATGATATGCCTATGAAATTTTGAATAGGCAGCAGTAACATAGCTGCCAACTTTTATGATTCTGTTACCTCTATTTTTGAATAGTAATATTTGCTGCATTTAGTCACAAAATTATGTTTCAAGAAGTTTATTTGGAAATAGTGGTGACAGTAAAAATCGACAGTTGGCTGTGTGCATTGATTTGACAGTTGTCGATTGAAGTCAATAATAATATCGAAATGGTTAAGAATAAGTACAAAATCTTCAATTAATGTGTGTATATAATTTTACATTCTTGGCATTTGTTTTTCCTAGCAGTTATATAACACATTATAGAAAATAAATGAATCCTGTTTTTTCTTCCTCTCATTAACTGTATTTTGTTGATTTTAAGTTTTTTTGAAAACAAAGTTTTACTGAATTAATATTGTCATTATTATTTAAGTAGTTTATATGTAATGCTTTCTATTTTAATTTGTGTATTACCTATATCATATAAAAGTATTCAATTTCTTGAATTTGAAATAAAGCTTTATTCTGTAATTTTTTATCAGCTTCATTTTGTTTTATTTTTAAAAGATCCCATAAAAATGCTTTTTTTTTTTTTTTTTTTAAATCCTTTTTTATAAATTTTCACATGATATTGTACTGTTTGCAACTTTTGTTTTACCTGTATTTATCAGGTTTATACTGTCCTTTTAAGTGCTTTAAAGCATTTTACATAATTTTTAAGAATGTTTGGATTTTAAGCATTTATTTGACAGTTTGTGCAAGTTCTTCATAAGAGATGTTTTTTATTGTTGTTGAAAATTATGAAGTAAAATAAAATAAGAAGAATGAATTATATTGTGATAAAAGTGTAAAAACATATCTTGTTTACCAAGGAAGTTTTTTTTTTTTTTTTTTTTTTTTTAATGTTTCCTTTTTCTCATAAGATAAGTCTGAGAAAATAACAGATGACGCTGTACTACAACATTACAGCTGTATTGAAAGATATTAATAATAAATGGTGCTGCCATCTTGTTTTAAAAGATGTGAATTAAAAAGAAGAAAGATTATTATTTGATTTTAAAAGAAGGGAAAAAAAAAGTATGAGAAAAATAATTAATTAATCAAATACATTACAAGTTATAAAATTAAGAATTATAAAAGCATACACACTAATATAGTTGATTTAATGTTAGTATATTTAAATAGGGTTAGTATATTTAAATTAATTTTAAATAAAGGAATATTAGTATAACAAAAATCCAATTTATTGAAGAAGTAAAAATGTTTTATAAAAACAAATTAAGTATTCAAATCTGTAAATACCATCAGATAAAATAAAAAATGCCCATGTAAATAATAGGAATCAAGTTCTATTATTATGGGAGGGGGGGGGGCTGTATAAAAATTTTGTTTGTGTATTTTCTCTAATACATCCCTCGGGGAGTTGCAACTTATGTCATCAAATTTTTAAAAAGTTTAATGAAATTTTGTAATTAGAAGTATATGTCTATATATTTCATAGGCATAGAGGCAATATTTAAGAAAATAACCTATTTATTTCATCTTTATGAATGGAATATGGATATTATATATACAATTAAATTTTTTGCAAAAAAATAACTATTAAATCACAGGAAAATTGACAAAATATAAATAAACCAATAATTATAATGCAATATAGAATCATAACAAACGCAGGAGCGTTTAGTATAATATGTTTAAGAAATGGAAAATGCAAATGTCTTTTCGAAATTTCTGGCAAACCAGTTGACCTACGACAGTGATTTTTTTATTTATTTATTAAAAGATAGAACTCAATGAGACGAATAAAATGATATAATTCAAAAAATTATCGTAGTTTACTGTAGTTTTTTATTTAACTTTTAATGAAAAAATGAAGACGGAAAATTCAACAAACTGTAGCTAACGATTCCGTGGATGTCTTATTTTTATCTTATGCTAAAATTTAAATTAGATTTTTTTTTTCATCTTTGTATGTTTTTGACGGTCGCTGGAAAAATCGAATTTGTGTTTTAAAACTCTAGTCGAACATTGTTTCTTGTTGTTGCTGATGTAGTTTTTTTTTAATTCATTGCCACCAAATTCAAGGCCCCTGTCCCTGTCCGTGAAGACACTCACGAGCTAATGCTATTTCTATGGGGAGATATTTTTCTGATAAATCTTTCGCATTTTGGCATTTCTAAATAATTTGTTTTGTATTAGATAGCTGAGGTCCCTCTCAAGATTGCTCCTTGATTATTTTTTCAATTTGAATAGCAAGTATTTTTTATAAAGTTACTTTCACTTTCTAAACCGATTCTGAAAGTGAAAGTAACTTTATAAAAAATATCTGCAACTGAAATCGGGAAAATGCGAAAGAGTTATCCCTTCCCCCAAAAGAGGGAGCGGGGGACAGCTGCCCTACGTAAGTCGGGCTCTGCCTTTGATCATCAATTGCGAGTTTTGAGAGAGGATAACTCTTTCGGGTTTTTTAAAGATTATCTTATTGTCTGATCTACATTAGTATTTCTCATAAGATTGCATTAAGTCTTGTCTTCACTTAACACATATTGCCGGATAATGGCAATATCTTGAAAATGGATTTTCACAACAATATGCTGTTATTCGTAATCGCCTAGTTTGGTAATCGTAATAAAACAAAAACAAAAAAAAAGATATATTAATCGTACTCTAAACGTAATCGTAATCTAGAATTACAAAATAAAGATAACAAAAAATGTAATTGTAATCAAACTGGCATAAATAGAGACATAATCCTAATCAGTTTTAAGAAATTAAAAGCAATCGGAATCGATTACATACAGTCCTCCATAATCGAGTCGAAGTCTGGTCAGGGTTAGAGATCTGTATAGGCCGAGTTCCGGCCAAATTTTATTTAAAGAGCTCGAGGCGAGCCCAGGCCTTACTTTTTTCTGAAGTCCGTGCCGGGAAAGGATAGTCACTAATCTTTTTGGACCGGACTCGGGCCTTATTTTTTCCCGGAAGGATCGGGTAAAAAGCAAGGCAGTTAAAAACCGAGTACATTGTTGCTTTTATTGCAGTTTTAGGTAGATTTCGTAAGAAATACTACCTATTGCAATCGCACCAGTTTATATTATATATATATATCTATATATATATATCTCTCACTTTTTTATGGACACGATAACTTCTATAATTCTTCACCAATCTCCACCAAACTGGTACATAAAATCAAAGGGGATAAAATCTTCGCAAAGCTCGTTAATGGGCAAAATCGGACCAAGGGGGTCGGAATAGGGGGCGTTTTTGTTAAAACCGAAAAAACGCCATAACTTCTTAATTAAAGTAGATATCGAATCGGTTTAACGTTTATATTACTTCTTAAAAATGGGCCAAAAGTATATGCATGACAGATTTTTGATAAATTTAGAAGTGGGCTAAAGGGGCGAAAAAAAACAGGGATTTTGAGAGAAAAAAATTCATAACTTCGTCAATTTTCAAGATATCAAGTCCAACTAAATTTTTTGTAAATGTTCTTAAAATTATCTAAAACTTTTGTATTTACAAGCTTTTGATAGGACGAACTTTTACCGATGAAAAAAAATAAAAACGAAAAGAAAAAGGGCGCTGAAAAAAGAGAAAAATCCATAACTCCGTCAATTTTTAAGATATCAAATCTGATTAAATTTATTTTACATCTTCTCAAAAATATCTACAACTCTTATATTTACAAGTTTTTCATAGGACCAATTCATATAGCAAAAAGAAATTAAACAAAAATAGGAGTTGGAGAAAACACCTCAAATCCAAACTGCTTATATTCTGACTCATTTTTAAATTCATTTTTGATTTTAAACGCATCTAAATGGTAAATCCTCTTATTTAGAAACTGTATAAAGTGGCGCATTGGTCAATTTTCTGATAAAGACAGAATATATTTCAAAAAAGGCTACCAAAAAGGGTATTTTGAACAGAATTTCCGAAAGTCATCGGGACTGAAAATTGAAGGAAGTATTCAAATAAGAAATTGCGTTTTTTTCTGACTCGTTTTTAAATCCATTTTTGTTCTCAAACGCATCCAATTTACAGATCCTTTTATTTAGGAACTATATAATGTGATGCGTTGATCGGTTTTTTGATAAAGACAGAATATGTTTTGAAAAAGGGTATTTTGAACAGAATTTTCAGAAATCATCGTGACTGAAAATTTAAGGAAGTGTTCAAATAAGAAATTGCGTTTTTTTTTTTTTTTTCTGACTCGTTTTTAAATCCATTTTTGCTGTCAAATGCATCCAATTTACAGATCCACTTATTTAGGAACTATATAATGTGATGCATTGATCGGTTTTTTGATAAAGACAGAATATATTTTGAAAAAGGCTACCAAAAAGGGTATTTTGAGCAGAATTTACCGAAGTCTTCGTGATTTGAAAATTTAAGGAAGTTTTCACATAGCAAATTGCGTTTTTTATGACTCGTTTTAAAATCCATTTTCGCTCTCAAACGCATCCAATTTACAGATCCTCTTATTTAGGAACTATATACTGTGACGCATTGGCCAGTTTTTTGATAAAGATAGAATATATTTTTTAAAATGCTGTCAAAGTGAGTATTTCACACAAAATTTTCCGAAGCAATCATGATTAAAGAATTAAGGATGTATTCAAACAACAAATCGGTTATTTTATGACTCATTTTTAAATTCAATTTTTTTTCTCAAATGCATTCAACTGACAGTTTTTTTTGTTATTTAGGAACTGTATAATGTACTGTTTTGGTCGATTTTTTAATAAATTCAGAATCTATTTCAAAATATGTTGTCAAAATGGGTAATTGAGCTGAATTTTTCTTAAGATGATAAACCCAGAGATCTTTTCTGATAAACCCAGTTTTTGCAGAAAAATGAAATTAAAAATTTTTCATAAACGACCAAATGAAGTTATTAAACTGGGTTTATCTCTAATCATATATTTTTTTTTTTTTTTTTGTTGAAATGAGCACTCTTCGAAATCTACCTCCGCTTATAGGCCCAGCCGACAGGGATTTTTTGGCCTTGGGACAGTTAAAAACCAATTTCATTTTTACTTTTTCTGCAATTTTTTTTTTTTTTTCATCAGCAAAATTTAAAATCAATTTTATTGTTGCACTTTCGGCAATTTTTGGTCTCAAGGACAATTAAAAAAACATTTCATTGCTACTTTTTCTGCGTTTTTGGTCTCGGGGCAATTAAAAACCTATTTCATTGTTGCTTTTTTTCTGCGGTTTATAACTTCAGGACAGTTAAAAAATCTATTTCAGTATTGCATTTTTACGGTTTTTCACTTTGGCAATTAAAAAAATAATTTCATTGTTGCTTTTCCTTCAATTTTTGGCATCAGGATAGTTAAAAATCGATTTCATTGTTGCTTTTTTGACAGTTTTCGGCCTCAAGGCAGTTAAAAACAATTTAATTGTTGCTTTTTCGTCGTTTTTTGGCATCAGTTGACCGTTAAAAATCAATTTTATTGTTGCTTTTTTGTGGTTTTTGGCCTCAACAAAATTTAAAATAAATTCTATTATTGCTTTTTCTGCGGTTTTTCGCCTTTGTTGCTTTATTCTGCAGTTTTTGGTGATAATACTGTTAAAAAGCAACGTCAATGGTGCTTTTCCTGAGATTTTTGGCTCGAGAGCGATTGAGAACCGATTTATTTGTTATGTTTTTTTTTTTTTCGGTTTTTTGCGATAGGACTGTAAAATATCAATTTCAATGTTGTTTTTCCTGCGGTTTTTGGCTTCAGCGCTGTTGAAAATCGATTTCATTGTTGTTTTTTCTGCGGTTTTTGACACCAGGGCATTTAAAAACCGATTTTTTTTTGTTGCTTTTTCTGCGGTAAATTGCATCAGTAGCACTAAAAATCAATTTTTTTATTGCTTTTCCTGCAGGTTTTTGGTGCCAAGGACGATTAAAAACTGACTTCATTGTTCTTTTTTTTATGTACTAGTTTTTGGCTTCATGAAATTAAAAACCTATTTCAAGGTTGTTTTTCTGCAGTTTTTTGGCCTCAGGACAATTTAAAAATTATTTCTTTTTTGCATTTTTCTGCGATTTTTGGCCTCAGAACAATTAAAAGCCAATTTCATCGGTTTTCTTAATCTGGTTTTTGACCCCAGGGAGTTAAAAACCTATTTTGTTGTTTTTCTGCTGTTTTTGACCTCAAGACAATTAAAAATCTATTTTATTGCTCTTTTTCTGCGGTTTTTGATGTTAGGACAATTAAACACCGATTTTTCCCTACCGATGTAATAACACCTTATCGTAAAAGATGGGTTTTTCACTATGAGTGCACCACTGCTGAATGAATTGAAAGTCATTGTTTTAGTATAAAACCGATATAGTCATGTAGATTGAACAGTACAGTTGTTTTAACCTGTAACTCACACAATGTCCGTCGTATTGGGATTTCAATGTCACTGGTATGGTAACCGAGCTCATTTACGTTAACGCGGAAAATTGATCATCTATTGCTAAAATTTAGAGCTAATTTTTTTTCTTATCGCATACTACTTATTTCTTTTTTGCGTATATTAAGATCAAATTTGAGGTCATTTTCACCAGTGGTTCTTTTTTTACAACATTTTGAAAATTAAACTTTAAGTATAATAACATTGTATTCCTTATTTAAAGATTCCATGAAAATTACTTAGGGACTATACATATAAAACGTTATCATTTTAGGGGTGACGGGGGTCTGGTCCATGATATCGTAAGATATCTCTAGGAAAGGGGAGGTTGTCTTTTGATATCGATATCATTTTTGATCCAATCAAAATTGTCTTTTTTTTACAACATGGTCTTTGATACAAAACGGTATGTTACCTTTTTTTTAGTCGGTTATCTATTTTGTATGAAAATACAAAATTATTATTAAAATCACTAACTTATTATAAAATTATTTAATTCTAAAATATGGAATACCCCAATATTTGGCATTCCTGTTCTTCTTCACATGTGTGTGCATACATAAAATATATAATCACGCTCGAGAAACCACATGTAAAGCATAACTAAAATGAAGCTTATGTTTACTTATAAATAAAAAAGAAAGATAAAGAATGTTGTCCTCTTGTTTTGTTGATAAGTATTTCTATCTACTCCTCATTCCTACTTCGTTCGGTACAAATTCAACAAGACTTTATTACTGTTGAATGCATTATATAACAAAAAGCTATAATAAATAATTTTGAATAGTAACTATTTCTTTAAAGTTTTATTTGATATAAAGTTATATTTTATTGATATCTCTTCATTTTTATCAATAAAGTATGCGAAAAATAAATATAAGCAGTTTTGTATATCACTTCAAATAAAAAAAATAAACTTAAAAAAAAAAAAAAAAAAAAAAAAAAAAAAAAAAAAAAAACACTTTGATAATGATATTATCACCGGGAGGGGGGGGGGGGGGTTCGAGGGATGATAATGTATAATATCGAAAAGGGGGGGGGGCAAAATTACCAAAAAGTTAATGTTATATTTGCACAGCTTCTTATCTCTAAGTTGGCTGAACTTATTTTTTCTTCAAAAAAATACAGAGGCATGAATTACTTTGCACAAATCCGTATAAAATTAAAAGTTTCCATGAAATAATGTTTGGGTCATAAAAAACATTTTGTTAAAAAAAGAAAGTTACAAAGTTAAAAAAATAAAATAAAATAAAAAAGATTTCTCGCATTATAAAGTTTTTATGCATGTAGTTCAATAATTATTCATCTGGTCCGTCTTAATAAAGGGTTCATTTAGCTCATGTAGACAATGCAGTCTTGTTTCTTCTTAAATTAATTATGTATAAATTATTTTCTAGCTGATTGGCTTAAAACAGTCTCCAAAGAATGCACTTAATATTCCAAAAATCATTTCACAATTCGTAAATATATTCTCCCCTGCTTAGAAATATTTGATGATTAAACAAATTTTACATATTAAAATTCTGAAAATTTCTCAAGCATTTTAAAGTTTTTTTTTTTTTTTTGTAGATACTCTGTTTATAAAAAAAAAAACTAGAAAACTCCACGGCTTTGATTGCAAAATAGCTGAAATATGCCAAGTTGTGTTTGTATGTCTATATACAGGGTGGTTAGTAAATTAACGTGAGGTGTTCAGAGCTCTCTAGCGAGTAAAGTTTTGGGCGAAACATAACCAAATTTGATCAGCATACATAGTAGACCATGGGATTTCAAATTCTTAATATATATACAGCTCATATTCAAAATATTAGAATAATTACCTTTTTTTTAGAAATTGAAAATATCGTTTGGTAATTTAATGTCTTTTATAGGGATGGGACGAATATTCGGCCACTATTCGGTATTCGGCCTATTCGGCCCTTTTGCCGAATATTCGGTTGGCCGAACATTGAAGGCTTATTGACCGAATACTTCGGCCGAATACCTGTAGCCGAATATTTAGAGATAGCTCGCCGAATATTGCTAAAATCTGGCCGAATAGTGAAAGATATCGTACTAAATAAATTTTGGATTTAAAGAATTTCATTTTTTGCATTTTTTTTTCTCTAATCCAAATTGGCTACTTCATTCATGAAGTCATTCTCATTCTTACCTTTCAAAGTATACAGTTATTTGATTACTAAAAAATATAGAGCCTTTTTGTATTTCCTATAAAAGTTAGTGATATTTTAGAAAATGCTGCCCAAGTTGGAGATTTAATTGTACGGGAAATGTCTTCATTAGAGAATGATATGATATTTTACAATTCAAGATATAAAAACATCTATAGAAAAAAAAAAAAAAAGAAAGAAAAACACTGCTTTTAACTACATATATGTTTAAACTATAAGCTATAAATATTATAGCTATAAATATTTAAACATAAATTTTAAATACTGAATATTTTTTTTTAATTCTATAGTTTCCACTTTTAAATAATTATTCGCATAATTATTGACTTAAATATGTAACATTATTATGTATACATTTTTAATTTATGTCTTCCTTCATTCATGTTGTCATCAGTTTCTGTTTATCATTTTAATGCTTGTTGAATAAATGGAATATTGAAGTTGAATATTGTATGCGCAGGTTCAAATGTGAAAGATTTTGTTAACTATTCTACTTTAAGCATAACCTTTTGCTTTAATGCAATTTCTAATTTAAAGCTTGGCAACTGATTTCAGAACCGTCTCATTCTTACGAATTTGCTTATCATTAAGGATACAAACTCTAAATGATCAAATTTACTTTATTAACAGTTATTTCAGAAAATATCTTCTTGTGAGTTCTGAGAGAAAGAGATTAAGAATATTATTAATTTTGAATGCAAGAAAGGATAAAAGTATCATTTGATAGTAAAAGTGAAGTACATTCTTCATATTTTAATGGAAATATCTCTCCATCCTGACTTACAGAAAATCAATTTGATGTTTGTGCACATGATATCTTAATGTACATTAAGATAAAAGAATATAATGCAATTTCATAATTTTTTTGTGTTAAAATAAGTGTTTCAAACTCAAAAATACATTTAAAGGCACATTTAAGAGTAATAATTATTAATGAGCTTCTATTTTTTAAATTATATATAAGCAAAATTTATTTTCTTTATTGGAAAAAAAGTTGGTATTCGGCCGCCGAATATTCGGTATTCGGCCTAAAATTTGGCCGAATATTCGGTATTCGGCTATTCGGCCAAATCACTATTCGTCCCATCCCTAGTCTTTTAATGAACCCGTAAGACATGGTGACGTCACAGTGACGTCGTTGTGAAGTCACATTGTGACTTTGTGACCGTCGATGTGACGTCACGTGACGTCGATGTGAAGTCACAGTGACTAAAATGTGACGTCGTTATGGCCGTTTTAGAGCTCGTTTGTGACGTCACATTGTGACCATTTTGTGAAGTCACGGTGTGACCAAAATGTGAAAAATGTGTCATTTGTGACAAAATTGTTATTAAAACTTTGACTATTTTGTGACGATAGTGACAAGGTTGTGAAGACAGTTTGCGATTATTTTTTGATTTGTGACAAATTTGTCACTAACTTTATGACAGTGGCAGCATTGTCAATGTTGTGAAGTCACACTGGGACACAATTATACAGTTATGAACATTGTTATGTAGTGTAAAATCACTTACATCTATAATTTTATTATACTTTGGCGATACATCTCAATTAAAACCTGGGAGCTGCGATAAAAAGAATGTACCAAAAGAAAGTTGCTGAATCAAAATGTAATGCCATGCAGACTTTAATCTTTGATACTTTTTTTTCTGTTTCAATAAATGAGAATATTTAAGACAATTTAATATTCGATCTATCAGAATTATTTCAAATTTAAAAATTTGTTTTTCTAATAAGCATTAAATTTATCAAATAAACTCTTCCTTTAAGAGCCCACAATAGTCACAGAAAAATTACTCAAAAAGACCCGGATGACCATGTAAAGTCTATGGGAGCGTTCTTTTCTAATATCTCGCTCAAATTTTAATATTGTTGCATGATTTTTTTGCACAAGATAGCTGAGGGCAATCCACAACCGGGCTAGTTTTTACTTTTTCAATTTTTGTTTCAGATTTTCTTTAAAAAATTACTTTAACTTTCGAAACCGGTTTAAACCGGTTCTGAAACTGAAACTATCGTAATATAAAAAATATATAACCAAAATCGAAAAAGTAAAAACTATCCCGGTTGTGGATTGCCCTCAGCTATCTTGTGCAAAAAAATCATGCAAAAATATTAAAATTTGAGCGAGATATTAGAAAAGAACGCTCCCATAGACTTTACATGGTCATCCGGGTCTTTTTGTGTAGTTTTTCTGTGACTATTGTGGGCTCTTAAGGTACAAAACTAGTCACAGGAAAAGAAGACCCGGATGATAATAAAGAGTCTATGGTAGCGTTCTTTTCAAATTTGAATATTTTTGCATGTTTTTTTGTATAGGATAGCTGAGGACGATCTGCAACCGGCCTCGTTTTTAGCTTTTCATTTTTGCTTATATATTTTTTTATATTTTGATAGTTTCAATATCAGAACCGGTATAAACCGGTTTTGAAATTATATATAAATATATATCCTATATATATATATATATATATTAAATCTGAAACCAAAATTGAAAAAGTAAAAACTAGGCCGGATGTGGATCGTTCTCAGCTATCCTATATAAAAAAAAAATCATGTACAAATATTAAAATTTGAGCGAGATATTTGAAAAGAACGCTCCTACAGACTTTACATAAACATCCGGGTCTTTTTCTGTGACTAGGGCTGCACCATAAAGGAAGTGTTTCTTTGATAATTTTAATGCTTATTAGAAAAACAAATTGCTAAATTTGAAATAATTGTTATCGATCGAATATTCAATTGTCTTAAATATTCTCATTTATTGCAAAATATATATGTGTATATATGTATATATATATATATATATATATATGTAACAAAGATTAAAGTCTGCATGGCATTAAATTTTGATTCAGTAACTTTCTTTTGGTACATTCTTTTTATAGCCGCTCCCAAGTTTTAATTGAGATGTATCGCCAAAGTATAATAAAATTATAGATGTAAGTGATTTTATACGACATAATAATGTTCATAACTGTATAATTGTGTCCCAGTGTGACTTCACAACATTGACAATGCTGCCACTGTCACAAAGTTAGTGACAAATTTGTCACAAATCAAAAAATAATCGCAAACTATCTTCAAATACTATCTTCTATAAATATTAAAATACTATTAAAACATGCAAAGAGGAATTGTGAAAAAAAATTAAAGCTAAATATTTATTAGTATATTAATGAACAAAAAACATTAAGGGGCTATCCATTACTGGAAGGATGTCCATCACAAACACATCTACCTAATAAAAATTCCAACGATAAAATAGAACAACAAATACGTTAATTGTAATTATTAATATTTTATTTATAATATTAGAGAGTAATTATAAATTAGAGACCCACTGTAATCACGATGTATACTAATACTACACATAATAGATATTGTGAAATTTACCTCTGTAAAATCATTCAGGAAAGGAAATAATAAAAGTGTCTAGAATGAAAAATAGATAATAAAATACAGTTATTAATTGCTAGCTTCATACTGTTTAAGTATTTGCGTTATTTGTTTTAAATACAATCATGTTTAAATTCTTATTGATTGCATAACTTCCAAATTTTCATTCAGACTTCTAGTTCTTTCTGAAAACATTCAAATAAGAATATTTACAACTGAAAAGTTATCACCCACTATCCATTTAGAAATTTTATAACATTTCACAGTTAGAAAAATACATTAAACAATCATTATTTTTTTAATATGAAACATCTACGATTTCTTTTAATTGTTCTTCTCGTTCTCTTATAAATTCCTCTTCTGAACATATGTAATTTTTTAAATAAATTTATGTAATGTTTCAGAAGATTACTTAATACAAAAATTAAAAAAAGAGGTTTGCAAATAATTTTATTTTATTTAAAGCTTCTTTATTAAAAAATATAAGATTTTATGTTTATGGAAACATATTATTTTAACCAGATATTTTAAATAAGGAAACAACGCAGATTAAAGTGCAGTTAAAATCACTACCTTTAACAACCAAATCCAAATTATTAATAATCAAGTGTTCTATGTCAATAAAATAAATAATGAATGTATTAGATTTTATAAAGTTAATGGAGAATTAATGTTTTATAGCATGTTTTTGAGTAGCTAATTAAAATCGCTCTAAGAACAATAATAATTAAAAAGCAACCTTAAAAAATATTTTTCCATACCTTTTTTCCATCGAAGTCATTCATTCTATTTATTCTTTTTGTTGCACAAACTAAATCCGATAATAATTAAAGTGGCAAAGACCAAATCATTTTCACAGTCAAAGCCCCATTAATTTTCTCGGACTTATATTTTGCTGCTTGGAAGAGCTGTAGTAGACCTTGTTTAAATTGTTAAATCCGTATCAATACCAAACTATCCACAACTGCCATAAATTCCAGCCAACTAACTTCTTGCGTCTATCATCAATTTAAAATATTTCTGTTTACGTTTATTTATTCTTTCCACGGAATAAGAAACCACGGAGTAAGTTTCTTACTCCGTGATCATTTCATTTGCAGACGATTTTAACTTTCCACGCGCATGGCCGTTTTGTTTTTTCTTTTTCTATACAGTATTTTAGGAACTTAAATACGCAATAATTTTATGAGTGTGTCTTTGATTAAATTTTTTTATTTAAAGAATTTTTTAATGTATTTTTACCTTTTATTTTTATTAATTTCAAAACAATTCAAGTTAAAATAAATTGTAAAACCATTTTTTGTAAATAATAATATTCATAATTAGAATTCATTAGATAAAATATTGTTTTTAAAGAATAAAAATGATAGATTTAATGCTAATATAAAGAAAAAAATTAAAAAATAAAGTTTGTATCACATGCAAAAATACATAGTATCTTCTTAATAAAAAAAGGGGGGGGGCTTATAGAGGATGAAAAGTTTTTTATTGGTCAGTCACTAATTATTTTCATATTAATTTTCTGCAGAAAAAAGCATTTTGTGAAGTAACTTTTTTTTTAAAAAACATACCTCTAAAACAAAAATTTGAAATTCGAATAAATAGTTATGTGACCTACATGCACATTATAATCTGCAGATTTAATTGTAATAATAAAAATTGTAGTTTGAAAATGCAAAAGTGATTCGAATACCTTTGAAAAATTTCTAGTAGAACAAATGATCATTTACAAAAATCATTATAAAAGATAAATGTAAGTATTAGGCCTAAAATATTTTTTAATCAGATAAAATTCGTATAATTAGAAAAGCATTTTGAGTCGCTGATGAATTAACCCGTAAAGCATGGTGACGTCACTGCAACACGTTCTGAAGTCTAATTGTGACTTTTTGACAATCGATTGTCGATGTGAAGTCACAGTGACTAAAATATGAAGTCGTTATGGCCGTTTTAGAGCTCTTTTGTGACGTTTCACAAAGTGGTCACAATGTGACAAATTTGTGAAAAATGTGTCATTTGTGACTAATTTGACATTAATGTGGAATTTTGGTCACAGATGTGATGTGACCAAAGTGACTCAGAGTGACGTCACTGTGACCATGCATGCTATTAGGGACGTTATTTGCAGTAACATTACAGTGACGTCACAAAAACTTTTTCCGATTGACAGAAAAGTACTTTTTCCATTAAATAACATCTTTTGAAGAATTTTTGTACATTTTTTAAATTTTCTAAGAAGGTCACATTTCAGTCACAATGTGACTTCACTGAGTGGTGGCCATTTGGTCACAGATGTGACGTGACGTACGTTATTTGCAGTGGCATTACAGTGACGTCACAAAAACTTTTTCAATTGACAGAAAAATATTTTTTTCCTTTAAATAACATTTTTTGAAGAATTTTTGTATTTTTTTTAAAATTATCTAAGAAGGTCACATTTCAATCAGAATGTGACTTCACTGAGTGATGGCCTTTTGGTACAGTGACGTCACAAAAACTTTTTCAATTGACAGAAAAATATTTTTTCCATTAAATAACATCTTTTGAAGATTTATATATATATATATTTTAATTTTCTAAGAAGGTCACATTTCAGTCACAATGTGACGGCACTGAGGGGTGGCATTTTGGTCAGAGATATGACGTCACATTTCAGTCACAATGTGACGTCACTGAGGGGTGGCATTTTGGTCACAGGCGTGACGTCACTGAGGAGTGGCATTTTGGTCACAGATGTGACGTGACCACAGAACATATTATTACTGTGAACATGCATGCTATGTGGGAAAATATGCAAACGATATTTTTATTAAGAACTTATTGTTGATTAAACTTACTTGTTATCTTAAATTTAATATCATTTTTGAAAAGATTAATTGCAAAAAAAATTATTTTGAAAAGTCAAAATATTAGAATATTTATTCAAGTGGTTCAAAATATTAGAATATTTCACATTAATTCTCCTTTAATTATTACCAATTCTTAACTGGTGGCATCATTGATTAAATTCAGACTATTTTATTTAAAATCAGTATTCTTTTTTGCAGTTTGTTTCTTTTTCGTCTTAAAATGGGCCGTGTGAGTGATATTCTTGAATCTACTAAACTTCGTATGGTTGATTTGTATCGGCACGGTAAAAATCAATGTTTTATAGCGAATTATTTACCATGTTCGCAATCGAGCGTTAGTAAAATACTAACACAATATTCAAAAATTGGAAAATTTCAAAATAATCGCCGAAATGGTGGCCGAAAACCAAAAACATCTGCTAGAGATGACAGGAAACTGAAGCGTATAGTTAAGAAAAACCGTTTTAAAAGTGTGCGATTCTTGCACCGAAAATGGAAAAAAGAAGGAGTTGAAGTTTCTACATCGACAACATTAAGACGTCTCCATAAATTTAAATTTGAATCTCGTGTACCGAAAACAAAACCTCTCATGACTGCAAGACAAAAGCGTATAAGATTGAATTGGTGTGTAGCTACCGATTTTAGTACGTGTAGCTAACAAAAGAAATAACTTTTATAACTAATCTTTAAAACCAATTTTATTCGATCGTCGACAGCGGTAATCTTTTTACCAAGACTAATTCACACTACATACTTTTTAAATAAAAATAACGATAAAATTAAGTTTTTAGAACAAGCACGCAAACTTTATTAGGTCAAAAAATGTTAACTGGTAGAAGGTACAGTTACAGTCAAAAGATGCACAATAATACACAGTTAAATAAGTGAAATATAAAAATACAAATTATTTTACAAAAACTATTTTAAATATTAGAAATGCATTTTAAAGTAAAGAAACATTATTTTAAATTATTACATTAGCAAAGAATTATTATAAAACATTTTAATTTGAAAAGATGAATATCATTTTAAAAGTTACTATTTGCGATGCGACACAGCTTACGATTCCAGTTATTTTTGCTGGACCAGTATCGCCAACTGTCGGCATATAATGGCCCGACATTACTCCCCTACCAGTAACTAAGTTACGATAACAGAAATCATGGTAGGGAATAATTAATTACCTTTCAAAATAATAATGGAAATAATTTAATGAAAATAATAATAATAATCGTATATATCCACAAAAATCTATTTCTGTTTTCAGTGAGACATTAATTTTAAACTAGTATAGAATTGTTATTAATTTAAATGCAACAACTATAAATGCAACTTTATCCACCATTGGGGGAAGAAAAAGAAAAAAAAAAGTAATATTTATAAATTATATCATAAAATTGTTATTACTCAGAGTAACGTCTTGTAGTAAGTTTAAATAATCTCATATAAAAGAAAATTATCTGAAATCTATGAGATTATAAATATTAATGGTTACTAAAATTGAAGACTATTTACTCGACTTAAATACTATATGAAACCATGCTAATTTAAACATGTAATTCAATATTATAAATCATATCATAAACTAAGCAAGAATAGGAGAAATATATCAAGAATAAAAATTGACAATCAATCTTTAAAGCGAACTGGCAAATTAACTTTTCTGCCACAACTTGTTGTTGAAGGCAATATTTGATCATCAGAAATGACTTGTGGAGTATGGGAGTGACTAGGCATGTTAGTATTCTCTGGAATTTCATCATGTGTCAACATATAGGCTGGCTTAAGCCGGTCAATTGAGATATTGACATTTTTGCCTTTTATTTTCAAAGTATAATATTTATCATATTTATGGACTACCAAAAAGGGTCCTTGGTAGGCCGGTTCTAGCGGTTTTTTTACTCGGTCTACCCTAATAAACACCTGGGAGCAAGATTTTAAATCCTTATGTACAAATATTGTTTTTGTGTTGCCTGTTTAGTAGGCATAGGTTTTAATTGCTCCATATAATTCTGTAGCTGAGTCACAAAAGTGTCAGAATCTGTACTGACTGTAGGGTTATCAAAAAATTCACCTGGCAGTCTAATATTTGTACCATAAACCATCTGTGCTACAGAATGATTCGTGTCACTTCTGATAACTGATCTTAGTCCTAAAAGCACTGTTGGTAAAATTTCAGTCCATTTCACATTGTTGTGTGCTTTAATAGCTGTTTTTAAAGTTCTGTGAAAGCGTTCAACTTTGCCCTGACACTGTGGATGGTATGGTGTTGATGTTCGAAGTTTTGCCCCACAAATTTCTGCTAAGTTTTTGAGCAACCGAGACTTAAATTGTTTACCTTGATCAGTTATGATTGTTCCTGGCACACCGAATCTACAAATCCAATGTTCATAAAATGCTTTGCTCACTGTTTCAGCACTATTTTCAGGCAAAGGGACAACTTCTGTCCAACAAGAAAATCTATCGATGCAAGTTAAACAATAAATATGTCTATTAGATGGAGGCAAAGGTCCAATTAAATCAATATGCACAACATTAAATCTTTCATCAGGTTCTTGAAAAGTAGAAAATTTAGATTTGGTATGTCTATTTACCTTGGTCTTTTGACAATTAATACAGGTTTGAGCCCATTCTTTTACTTGCTTGTTGATTCCTGGCCAAATGAACCTGGCAGCAATCTCTTTAACGGTAGATTTTATGCCTGGGTGTGACAAGCCATGAATTTGATGAAAGAGTTCTCTCCTGAATTTGAGAGGAATATATGGGCGAATCTTGTTGTGGGAGGTATCACACCATAATGTTTTTCCAGATGCCAGAGTGTAAGGTTTGAAGTCCAAAGATGTGTCACTAGAACGTAATTCTTTGAATTCTGCATCATTACTTTGCTCTTGAGCTATTTCATCATAGTCGATAACACAGACTGTTTCTATTCTGGACAAGGTGTCAGCAACCATGTTATCTTTGCCACTAATATGTTGGATATTGGTAGAGAATTGAGAGATGTACTGGAGCTGGCGCAACTGTCTTGGAGAAGCCTTTTCATTTTTCTGTTTGAAAGCAAATATTAAAGGCTTATGATCTGTCCAAATTGTGAATTCGCGACCTTCCAAAAGGTATTTAAAATGTTTGATGGAAATATAGATTCCCAATAACTCACGGTCATACGTACTGTACTCTTTCTGAGTTTCGTTAAGTTTTTTGGAATAGAAACCAATTGGCTTCCACATGTTGTCTTCAAATTGTTCTAAGACTGAACCAATTGCCCAATCTGAAGCATCTGTGCATAGAGATAATGGGAGTCCAGGTTTTGGAAAACACAGAAGTGCAGCATTAGCTAGATCAGCTTTGCACTTTTCAAATTGCTGGATACTTTCATCTGTCCAAGGGACTTTTCTGCGATCCTTTTTCTTTGCACCTTTTAACATCTCATGAAGCAGTGCTTGGGTTTGTGCTGCATCTTTCAGGTATCTGCGATAGAAATTAATCATACCAAGAAAGGTACGTAGATCGTGCAGGGTTTCTGGCAATTTATAATCTAGGATAACTTGGACTTTAGCTGGAAGGGGTGAGGAACCTTTCTCATTAATGAGGTATCCCAAAAATTCAATTTGGTTAACTCCCATTATTGATTTTGCAATATTAATGCGCAGACCATACTTATTTAATCTCTCAAATACTATTTTTAGGTGCTCCTTATGCTCGGCTTCTGAGCACGAAGCAACTAGCACATCATCCAAATAGGGAAACAAAAAATCTAACCCCTGAAAAACTTGATTAATAAATCGCTGGAACGTGGCAGGAGCATTCCGGAGGCCAAAACTCATGACATTGAACTCAAACAATCCGAATGGGGTAATTATTGCAGTTTTGGGCTTGTCTTCTTCAGCTATTGGAATTTGATAATATGCTTTGATTAAATCAAGCTTAGAGAAAATAACTGTATCTTTTAATATGTTATGAAAATCTTCAATTCGGGGTATGGGGTATCTGTCTGGAATGGTTTTGTCGTTTAATCTTCTGTAATCCCCACAAGGTCTTAGAGTGCCATCTTTTTTAATAACCAAATGGAGGGGATCGGCCCATTGGGATTTTGAAGGTCGGATTATGTTATTGTCAAGCATGAATTGAAACTCCTGTTTGGCCAACGCAAGCTTTTCAGGATTTAGTTGTCGTGCCTTGGAATGCACTGGTGGACCTGTTGTTCAATGTAATGCTTAACTTCATGTTTAACTGATTTATTTAAAATATTAGGTTTCGTAATATCAGGATATAAATTTAATAAATCACTAAATTGGGATGTACGATCAAACGTAGTTATAAAACACTCATCAGAAATTGTTGAAATTTCACTTTTTACAGACAATTGTGTGATGCCATCAATTGATTTACGTTTATGTATGTCAATAAGCAAATGAAAATGATGCAGAAAATCAGCACCAATGATTCCTTTACTCACCTTGGCTACTATGAATGGCCATTGAAATGCACGTCGTAAACCAAGATCTAGTGTCAGTGTTTTTATACCATAAGTTGGTATTTCAGTACCATTGGCAGCATATAACACATATGAGCATGGTTGTTCTGCTTTTACGTTTGCTGGAACCAAGGACACATCAGCACCACTATCGACTAAGAAGCGCACACCAGTTTTTTTGTCATGAACAAATAGTCTGTAGTTGCGGCAATCTATGTTCTTTGCAGCAGGACTTGCCGCTGACTCTACTGCTGGGAGGAGTTTTCCGCGTGTTGCCAACTACCGGGTTGTTTACATTTCTCAGGAAGACATTTTTTTCCAAATCTGAAGTGGTAATAGCAAAGCTTACCATTAGGATCATAACGCTTGCGGGATTGACTTCTGTATCTGCCAGCACGGCGATGAGGAGTACGACTACGAGATCGTTAAACATGCAAACTTGCAATCTGCTGCTCCAAGCTGGAGATCTTATCCAAGAGGGCTGCATAGCTGGGAGTCTCTTTATCAACTTTGGCAAGTTCCATATTAGGGTTCAGTTCAGTGATTTTATCAGCCATTTTGGCCAATTTTTCTAAATCTTCATCACTGACAACAATTATGTTTTTCACTGAATCCGGGAGCTTTTCTAACCAGAGAGTTCTGAGCACTTTGTCTGAAACGTCCTTCGTATCGCCTAATGCTTGCATCTTACGTAAGAGTTGGCTGGGCTTCAAATCTCCCAATTCCAGTCCAGTGAGAAGTCGTTTGATGCGCAAATTTTCGCTTTCTTTAAAAGTGCTTAAAAGTCTGTCTTTCGCGGCTGCATACTTATTTGGAGTGTCATTTTGAATTATGTCCCATATATTCTCCATAAACTTCGGGTCCAACTGTGCGATCAAATAATTGAACTTAGTTTCGTCACACGTGATTCCGGCTATCTTGAATTGCGCTTCAATTGTAACAAACCACATTTCAGGTTTTTCAGTCCAAAATGGGGGAATTTCGATGCTAACTTTGCTAGCTTCTGCTGATCCGGAGTTTTGGTCGGTAAGAGGCATTCTGAATGAGTTATGTTAACGAGGGTCACCAATTGTAGCTACCGATTTTAGTACGTGTAGCTAACAAAAGAAATAACTTTTATAACTAATCTTTAAAACCAATTTTATTCGATCGTCGACAGCGGTAATCTTTTTACCAAGACTAATTCACACTACATACTTTTTAAATAAAAATAACGATAAAATTAAGTTTTTAGAACAAGCACGCAAACTTTATTAGGTCAAAAAATGTTAACTGGTAGAAGGTACAGTTACAGTCAAAAGATGCACAATAATACACAGTTAAATAAGTGAAATATAAAAATACAAATTATTTTACAAAAACTATTTTAAATATTAGAAATGCATTTTAAAGTAAAGAAACATTATTTTAAATTATTACATTAGCAAAGAATTATTATAAAACATTTTAATTTGAAAAGATGAATATCATTTTAAAAGTTACTATTTGCGATGCGACACAGCTTACGATTCCAGTTATTTTTGCTGGACCAGTATCGCCAACTGTCGGCATATAATGGCCCGTCAGGTGTAAATCAAGACGTTTATGGAGCAATGAAGATTGGAAAAATATATTATTTAGTGATGAAAGTATGTTTTGTGTTTCATATGGTAATCAAGGTATTCGAGTTTGGAGAATGAAGCAAGAAGCATTTGATAAAGAATGCCTTAAACGTTCCGTAAAATTTGCTGCTAGTGTCATGGTTTGGGGTTGTATGAGTGCAGAAGGACCTGGAAAGTTATGCATCGTCTACGAAAAGGTTAACTCTCTGATATATCAAGAAATTTTAGAATATTACATGATTCCATCATCAGAAGATTTATTTGAAGATGATTTCATCTTTCAACAAGATTTAGCGTCCCCGCATAGCTCGGTGTCAACTAAGAATTAGTTCCGCCAACGCAACATTAAGGTACTTCCTAGGCCACCAAATTCACCAGATCTTAATCCCATCGAAAACTTATGGTGTATGATGAAGAAAAAACTTCAAGAAAATCCTCCTTCAAGTAAAACTGAGTTAGTGGCACGTATAAAGTCTATTTGGGCTAATATTGATAGAAATGTTTGTAAACACCTTGTATATAGTATGCAAGATCGATTGTACGCTGTTATGAAAGCTAAAGGGGATGCTACAAAATATTAACTACCATTTACTTCATATTCATAAGGTAATATTGTTGCGTAAAATAAAATATTCTAATATTTTGAACCAATCTAAATTTTATTCTAATATTCTGGTGTGTTTAAGGAAGCTGTATACCTAATTTATTGTGCTGTATTTTATATTTTATAAATGTTAAAATCTTATCTAAACATTCCAGATTTAATTTATAAGAAATTTAATTGCATTTACTTAGTATAAAAAATAAATAAATGACAAATAATTTTTTCTTATTACTTTTTCTCAATTATTCTAATATTTTGAATATGAGCTGTATATCAAACTTCAACTGTTTTTAATAATATGATTGTAAAAAGACTGGTTTCATTATTCTATTTAATGGTATTGTCTGAATAACTTTGGATGTATTTATAAAAGTATTTATATATATATATATATATATATATAAATCGCCACTAGGGGCAATTTTAGCGTTGTTTACCGAATAAAATGCATTAATTTGCATAAAAATAGTTCTGTGTAGCGATCATGAGTATAAAAGGAAAGGCTGGGAGAGTTCTCATCATTCTCAGACCAACTGCTTTTGCGATGGCTCTCATCTTAAGAAATCATGCTTTGCTAGTCAAAAAAAAAAAAAAAAAAAAAAAAAAAATTGCCACTAGGGCCAATTTTGGCGCATCAAAAGTGTATTAGAGTAAATGTTGAATGATTATATGCCAAAAAATACAGTACAGATCAATTTCATACTGCTGAGATGCCGCCTAAGTGCTGATGGTACCCTGCACATTTTTCATCTCTTGTTCGAGAATAGCAGTTACAACTTCGTCAACTTGTTATTGACTAGTCACTTTGCGTCCTTGGCCTTGTTGCCGCGTAGTTTCAAACCGATGAATCATCTTTTGTAAATTTATTATGCTCATCGGTCCTTTTCGCAAATTCTTTAATCGACGAAATTTAGGAAGAGCAGCATTGCATTTCTCGTTCAGCTGATAACACAGCTTGACTAGCAAAGCATGGTCCCGTATGGTGAGAATTGATAATGATGGGAACTCTCCCATCCTTTCCTTTTGTACTCAAGATCGCCACACAGAACTGATTTTATGCAAATTAATGCATTTTAGTTGATAAACAATGATAAAATTGCTCCTAGTGGCGATTTTTTAATTTATTTATTTTTAAGAATTTGAAATTCCGTGGTCTACTATGCATGCTCATGAAATTTGGTTATGTTTCGTCCAATACTTTACTCGCTAGAGCGCTCTGAACTCCTCACGTTAATTACTAAGCACCCTGTATTATTAGAAGAAATTATACTTTTAGGCGGAATATTTCAAAAATTATTACTTAAGGGTGTATTCGAAAAAAAATATTTTTCCACCCTCAATAGCTTGAAATTTTCATATACATTTTCAGACTCATTTTTAAAAGTAAAATCATGAAACTTGCTGAAGAGACTTTTAAGTAGATTTCGTAAGAAATACTACCTATTGCAATCGCACCAGTTTATATATATATATATATACAGAGTGTCCGAAAAGTCTGGAAACGGTCGAATAACTCGAAAAATACATATGAGATTGAAAAACGTAAATATACGTGTTAAATATTTTTAAATAAGCTACTCAGTGATACCAAATTTGACCTTCGTAACCGACCCCCTGTGGGTCAGAGGGGGTCCAACTTTGAAATCTTAAATTATAACCCCGATTTTTTATTGCAGATTCGGATTCTACGGACAAAAACACGTAACTTTTGTATTTGATGTTTATTTCGAATCCTCGTTTATCACGGTGTAATTGAGCATATTAAATCGATACAATTTTCGGCTTTTCCCTAATCGAAACTAATTGGGGAGAATTTATGACATCAAATTCCTCGTCTTTTGCAATAATAGCGTTTCCTGAAAATCATCCGTGCCGATTATTTCGGTAGTGCTACACAGTTAAAAATTTGATCCATTTGCTGTAGCGTCACTCCACAGCTTTTATAGAATATCTCTTTCATGACCAATGAGAATGTTCCATAACACAGTAAAGTACACTGTAAAAAAATTGACCCTTTTGCTGCATCGTCACTCCACCGCTTTTATAGAAAACGATTACTTTACTGTGTTATGGAGCATCCTCATTGGTCACAAAAGAGATATTCTATAATAGCTGTGGAGTGACGCTGCAGCAAATGGGTCCAATTTTTAACAGTGTAACACTATTGAAATAATCGCCACGGGTGATTTTCAGGAAACGCTATTCCTACAAAAGACGAGGAATTTGACGTCAAAAATTCTGCCCAATCAGTTTCGATTAGGGAAAATCCCGTTGGAAAAGCGGGAATATGTATCGATTTAATATGCTCGATTACACCGTGATAAACGAGGATTCGAAATAAACATCAAATACAAAAGTTACGTATTTTTGTCCATAGAATCCGAATCTGCAATAAAAAATGGGGGTTATAATTTAAGATTTCAAAGTTGGACCCCCTCTGACCCCCAGGGGGTCGGTTTCGAAGGTCAAATTTGGTATCACAGAGTAGCTTATTTAAAAATATTTAACACGTATATTTACGTTTTTCAATCTCATATGTATTTCTCGAGTTATTCGGCCGTTTCCAGACTTTTCGGACACCCTGTATATATATATATATACAGGGTGATTCCGAATTTTTTTTTTAAATAAAAGAGGGGTGATAGTACACATCAAGACAAACAATACTAAATAGGAGACCAAGGGTCCGAAACGTTTTCCTAAGGAAATAGCCGCCATTAAAGTTTAGGGACCAAAATTTCAAATAAACATAAAAAACGGAAAAATCGGTCGATTGATTTGCGGTTTTCACTAAAATTATTCTTTATGTCGGCATTTTCTTGAAATTAAATTATAAAGATAAATTTCAAAAAATGCCGATAGAGGGCGCTTTAGACTTTGGAGTAACGAACAACTATTTTTTGCCGCTATTTTTTGCATCTCATTAAATGTTTTCGTAAGTTCACACTCAAACTTAAATTTTAAGCTCAAAATCTGTAGTTGGGAGTGGTTAAGTAACACAAACTGAGCTGTGTTCAGAGAGTTCAAATTTCAAATGATTAAAAAAAAACGGAAAAATTGGTCGATTAATTTGCGGTTTTCACTAAAACTATTCTTTATTTAGGTATTTTCGAGAAAATAAATTATAAAGTTAAATTACAAATAATGCCGATAGAGGGCGCTTTAGACTTTGGAGTAACGAACAACTATTTTTTGCCGTTATTGTTTGCATCTCTTTAAATGATTTACGAAGGTTAGACTTAAACTTAAATTTTGAGCTGAAAATCTGAATAGTAGGGAGTGGTTAAGTAGCACAAAGTGAACTGTGTTCAAGGGGGAGGGGGAGGTTCAAATTTAAAGTAATTATAGAAAATGGAAAAATTGGTCGATTCGTTTGCGGTTTAAAATAAAACTATTCTTTAAGTCATTATCTTCTTCAAAATAATTTTTAAAGATAAATCAAGGGCGCCTTAAACTTCAGAGGAACCAACAATTCATTTTAACCATTATTTTTTGGTTCTAATTAAATGCTTGCAAAAGCATTTTAAATGTTCTCGGAAGCTTAGATTTAAACTTAAATTTTGAGCTCAAATCCTGAATCGTTATGAGGAGTTAAGAAGCGCAAACTGAAGTGTGTTCAGTTGTTAAAATTTAACCCTCTTTCCTCTTCGAGCACAATTCAATTTTTCGCTACTTAAACACTCCCAACGATTCAGAATTTCAGCCCAAAATTTAAGTCTATGCATTTGAAAGCATTTAATGAGATTAAAAAAATAACAGTTAAAAATAGTTGTACGCTACTCCAAAGTCTAAGGCGCCCTATATCGGCATTTTGTGAAATTTATCTTTAAAAATTATTTCCAAGAAAACACTGATTGACCAAGAAAACTGCTGATTTAAAAATTAGTTTTAGCAAAAACCGCAAACGAATCGACCAATTTTTCCTTTTTTTACAATTATTTAAAATTTGAACCCTCTGAACACAGCTAAGTTTGTCTACTTAACCACTCCCATCTATTCAGATTTTGAGCTCAAAATTTAAGTTTGTGTCTAAGCTTACGAAAACATTTAATGAGATGCAAAAAATACCGGCAAAAAATAGTTGTTCGTTACTCCAAAGTCTAAAGCGCCCTCTATCGGCATTTTTTGAAATTTATCTTTATAATTTAATTTCAAGAAAATGCCGACATAAAGAATAATTTTAGTGAAAACCGCAAATCAATCGACCGATTTTTCCGTTTTTTATGTTTATTTGAAATTTTGGTCCCTAAACTTTAATGGCGGCTATTTCCTTAGGAAAACGTTTTGGACCCTTGGTCTCCTATTTAGTATTGTTTGTCTTGATGTGTACTATCACCCCTCTTTTATTGTAAAAAAAATTCAGAATCACCCTGTATATATATCTATATATCTCACTTTTTTATGGACACGATAACTTCTATAATTCTTCACCAATCTCCACCAAACTGGTACATAAAATCAATGGGGATAAAATCTTGGCTGAGTTCGTTAATGAGCAAAATCGGACCAAGAGGGTCGGAATAGGGGGCGTTTTTGTGAAAACCGAAAAAACGCCATAACTTCTTAATTAAAGTAGATATCGAATCGGTTTAAAGTTTATATTACTTCTTAAAAATGGGCCAAAAGTATATACATGACAGATTTTTGATAAATTTAGAAGTGGGCTCAAGGGGCGAAAAAAACAGGGATTTTGAGAGAAAAAAATTCATAACTTCGTCAATTTTCAAGATATCAAGTCCAACTAAATTTTTTATAAATGTTCTTAAAATTATCTAAAACTTTTGTACTTACAAATTTTTGATAGGACCAACTTTTACCGATGAAAAAAAATAAAAACGAAAAGAAAAAGGGCGCTGAAAAAAGAGAAAAATCCATAACTCCGTCAATTTTTAAGATATCAAATCTGATTAAATTTATTTTACATCTTCTTAAAAATATCTACAACTCTTATATTGACAAGTTTTTCATAGTACCAATTCATATAGCAAAAAGAAATTAAACAAAAATAGGAGTTGGAGAAAAAACCTCAAATCCAAACGGCTTAGATTCTGACTCATTTTTTAAATTCATTTTTGATTTTAAACGCATCCAAATGGTAGATCCTCTTATTTAGAAACTGTATAAAGTGACGCATTGGTCAATTTTCTGATAAAGACAGAATATATTTCAAAAAAGGCTACCAAAAAGGGTATTTTGAACAGAATTTCCGAAAGTCATCGGGACTGAAAATTGAAGGAAGTAATCAAATAAGAAATTGCGTTTTTTTCTGACTCGTTTTTAAATCCATTTTTGTTCTCAAACGCATCCAATTTATAGATCCTCTTATTTAGGAACTATATAATGTGATGCACTGGTCAGTTTTTTGATAAAGACGGAATATATTTCAAAAAAGGCTACCAAATAGGGTATTTTGAACAGAATTTTCAGAAATCATCGGGACTGAAAATTGAAGGAAGTAATCAAATAAGAAATTGCGTTTTTTTCTGACTCGTTTTTAAATCCATTTTTGCTCTCAAATGCATCCAATTTACAGATCCACTTATTTAGGAACTATATAATGTGATGCATTGATCGGTTTTTTGATAAAGACAGAATATATTTTGAAAAAGGCTACCAAAAAGGGTATTTTGAGCAGAATTTACCGAAGTCTTCGTGATTTGAAAATCTAAGGAAGTTTTCACATAGCAAATTGCGTTTTTTATGACTCGTTTTAAAATCCATTTTCGCTCTCAAATGCATCCAATTTACAGATCCTCTTATTTAGGAACTATATACTATGACGCATTGGCCAATTTTTTGATAAAGATTGAATATATTTTTTAAAATGCTGTCAACGTGAGTATTTCGCACAAAATTTTCCGAAGCAATCATGATTAAAGAATTAAGTATGTATTCAAACAACAAATCGGTTATTTTATGACTCATTTTTAAATTCAATTTTTTTCTCAAATGCTTTCAACTGACAGTTTTTTGTTATTTAGGAAGTGCATAATGTACTGTTTTGGTCGATTTTTTAAAAAATTTAGAATCTATTTCAAAATATGTTGTCATAATGGGCATTTGAGCTAAATTTTTCTTAAGATGATTCTGATAAAACCAGTTTTTGCAGAAAAATGAAATTAAAAAATTTTCATAAACGGCCAAATGAAGTTATTAAACTGGGTTTATCTCTAATCATATATATATATATATATATATATATATTTGTTGAAATGAGCACTCTTCGAAATCTACCTCCGCCTATAGGCCCAGCCGACAGGGATTTTTTTTTCGTTCTGAGATCTCCTGCTTTTGAAAATTCGGTTCATAATGCACTCTTTGGCAGTATTTGTTTGCCATGTTTTCCGCATTTATCGAAAACCCGCTTGTATCAAGAACAGGGCATTGTGTAGCTTCTAAATAAGAGAATTTGCCAGTTTGATGCGTTTGAGAGCAAAAATGAATTTAAAAATAAATCCGAAAATAAGCAGTTTGGATTGAAATACACCCTTAAGCCACAATTTGACTAAACTTGCACTGTATTCGGATGAAATGAAACTTAAACTAAAACTAATTATAAAAATACTAGAAGACAGCCCGTCAAAATGACGTGTTTGCATTTTTAAAGTGATGATAAAAAATACAACTGTGGTCAATCAGCCACTGGCTTAAACAATTTTTAAAAATACAGCAGTTAAACATGGGGGGAAAAATCTATAAAAAAAGAAAATTTTAACAAAAATTTGCATTTAAAACTATAACAAAACTGTCTGGTGGATGGGGGGATTGTAGTGAACAAATCGTAAATACATAAATTTTAAAAGAATAAAGTAAGGCAAAAAAATCAATTATAAAAGAATATATTGTGAAACTACAGCCAAAATATATCGAAAAATACTGAAAGAAAATAATAAAAATATCTAAAATGGATAAAAAAATTTCCTATTTTGGCCAATTTTTTAGCTAATACTTAAAAGAAAACACTCTAATAAGATCGAAAACAATGTCAACAATAAAGAGTAAACAATGAACGTGTTTGGGAGATACAGGCGCTTCGCGCGCGAACTCAGGAGTTTTTACCGAGTGCTATTCCGCTGTAAGATCCACTCCACGTATTCTGTCTCCTGAGCGCTCGCGCTCAGCGCGCATAGATCCCGAACGCACCTGATCATTCTTGAGTCGTGATGTTACAAAGGATTCATTCTAAAGATTCAATCACGGAATTTGTCATTCTTGAATGGCAACAGTATTGATTTGTATACATTTTTTGTTTGGTTTGTTTTTTTCCGTAATTGCTGGTTGTTTTATTTAGAACTTAAACATTATAATTAAATAGTTTTTGTAGGTTTTAGAGAAAATGAGTAATGAATAAAGCTTTCACATGTATATCTTCATAAGTTGAACAGTTAGAATATTTGTGAACAGCTCGGAATAGTTAAGCCTAACGTGGACGCAGTTGCAGTAGGTTTATTTTTCTCGTGGATGGGTTGTCCCCGGAATCGTCGTACACGGAGGGGTTTTATATACAGGGTGTCCGAAAAGTCTGGAAACGGCCGAATAATTCGAGAAATACATATGAGATTGAAAAACGTAAATATACGTGTTAAATATTTTTAAATAAGCTACTCATTGATACCAAATTTGACCATCGAAACCGACCCCCTGGGGGTCAGAGGGGGTCCAACTTTGAAATCTTAAATTATAACCCCCATTTTTTATTGCAGATTCGGATTCTACGGACAAAAATACGTAACTTTTGTATTTGATGTTTATTTCAAATCTTCGTTTATCACGGTGTAATCGAGCATATTAAATCGATACATATTCCCGCTTTTCCAACGGGATTTTCCCTAATCGAAACTGATTGGGCAGAATTTTTGACGTCAAATTCCCCGTCTTTTGCAGAAATAGCGTTTCCTGAAAATCACCCGTGGCGATTATTTCAATAGTGCTAAACTGTTAAAAATCTGACCCATTTGCTGCAGCGTCACTCCACAGCTATTATAGAATATCTCTTTTGTGACCAATGAGAGTGCTCCATAACACAGTAAAGTAATCGTTTCCTATAAAAGTGGTGGAGTGACGATGCTGCAAAAGTGTCAATTTTTTACAGTGTACTTTACTATGTTATGGAACATTCTCATTGGTCATGAAACAGATATTCTATAAAAGCTGTGGAGAGACGCTACAGCAAATGGGTCAATTTTTTAACTGTGTGTAGTACTATCGAAATAATCGGCACCGGTGATTTTCAGGAAACACTATTCTTGCAAAAGACGAGGAATTTGATGTCATAAATTCTCCCCAATTAGTTTCGATTAGGGAAAATCCTGTTGGAAAAGCAGAAAAATGTATCGATTTAATATGCTCGAATACACCGTGATAAACGAGGATTCGAAATAAACATCAAATACAAAAGTTGCGTATTTTTGTCCGTAGAATCCAAATCTGCAATAAAAAATGGAGGTTATAATTTAAGATTTCAAAGTTGGACCCCCTCTGACCCCCAGGGGGTCGGTTACGAAGGTCAAATTTGGTATCACTGAGTAGCTTATTTAAAAATATTTAACACGTATATTTACGTTTTTCAATCTCATATGTATTTCTCGAGTTATTCGACCGTTTCCAGACTTTTCGGACACCCTGTATATAATTATAATTGATAAAGTATTTTGAAACTTTTATGCTCAATTATATATGATTATTTCAGTATTCACTTGAAGTTTTGAATTTTTTAGGAACCATCTTCTTAATATGCATTTTAAATTTTAAAATTAACCCTCATGTCAAATTCCAAACTTCTTGTCTAGTGGTCTACCATCTCTCTCGTGCAGTGGCGTAGCTAGGATTGGTGACACGGATGCAAATGGTGTCACCCCCAGTCATCATGAGGTCAGACCCAATTTCGACCCGTCATATTTTTTCATTCACAATTCTGCGTTATTACAACAAATGACCATGCCATTCCTTATTTAGCTTTTGTCCTCCTACACATATATATATATATAACACACCACAGAATCAACTTATCGCTCAACTGCATAAGTCAACGTGCTGTCAATATGTCGAAGAAAGTTCTTTCTTTAAAAATTTTCTTTTGCTACCCACTTATTGGATAGGTAGGTTTTTGTTTCCTGGTGCATGTCTCATTTAGATGCATCATTCTGTATAAAATTTCACATTCTCGAAGAAAAGAAAACTAACTCTATTGCGTCGTGCGCTAAAAATTTCATTTTGTTTCAAAATTCCTTTCAAAAATCTTATAAGGTTATATATATTTGCAAATAAAGATTGGGTGTCATCCCTTAGAGGGTGACATCCGGGGCGGACTACCCCCCCCCACCCCCGCTTGCTACCGCCACTGCTCTCGTGGTAGTGGAAGCAACACAAAACGCCTATGTTGAAATAGGGACTGTCACCATTAATTTGCCAACGTTAATTTTGAAATCGGTTTGGTATTTCCCAATATTTCATTGAAGCGTAATTTAAACAGTTTTTAAAGCTTTTTCTAGAACGTTTGCTGTTCATGCCAACCCCAAGTGGTAGTGGCACCGACATAAAATATAGCCTGTATAAGATCAGAGAATGTCACCATTGATTCGCAATCATTAATTTCTGTAATCGCTTTTTACTTACCCATCATACGTAGTATAGGGTAAGTCTTGCAATCGTTTTGAAAATCGAAAGAAAAATTTTGACGGATTTACACGTTTTAGATAGTGGAGATTCCGAAAAACATATTTTTAGAAAAAAAAAATTGCCGTCCGTCTGTCTGTCTGTCTGTCTTCTTATAAGGTTAGTATAAGAAGTTGTAGTGTGTAAACGCTCTATCTCCCGAACAAATTGAGATAGAGACTTGAAATTTTGTATGTAGTTAGTATGTAAGAATGGGACGAACCCTATTTAATATCAGCAACCTCGATTATCCGGAACTATTTTTTTCGGACCCTCGAAAAATTCGTTCTGATGAAAGGTATAGGTATAAAAATTTTCGAATTTTTTTGTTCTAAAGAATGGACGTAAAAGGCAATAAAATAACACACATTTTGCATATAGAACGAAGTCGATCGGATTATTAGTTGCCGAGATATTTGTAATCTTGTTTTCCACATTCTTCGATTTTTCATGACCCTGTATTTCATTCAAATTTCAATTCAGAAGTATATTTTAATTGGAAATGAGACGCTTAATCCGACGCAGTTAATTATTAGTTAATAGAATTATTATTTTCGGAGTTATAAGGATGTTTCTTTTACGCAGTTCGGCACTACTTGAGTAGTTTGGCGTTTTATATAATTTGTCGAAATTGGTACATCAGCAGTTCTTTAATATAGCATTATTATGTATATTAACAATATTTAAATTTTGTTTATGAATTGCAATGCATTGTATAAATAGTTTCACATGTTTTATTTTCATATACATATCCATGATGGGTAAGTATTACGGTGGCCCCCAACGGCTAGTTTATTTTGCTGGAATATGCATAGGAAGGACATTATTAGAACTCTTTTTCGTTCTATACCAACGTCCATTTTAAGTTTCGAATTTATTTTCGACTGTTCTTAGCGAAAAATAGGAAAAATGGAAGATTAAGAGCAGGAAAACATAATGGTAAAATTATGAGTCAACCACTAAAATCGGATTTTTAGGGTGTTTTTCACCAAGATATGACTTGGCAAATCCATTGCGTTTTAATATGCGAATCCAAGATTTTCTTCCATGAATTAAATGAGATGATTGTCTGTGCTGCCGCCTTCCGGTCTTAAACTGCATTTATTTCTTTTATTTCTCTCATTCTTTTATTTCTTTTTTTATTACTTGTATTACACTGATTTTATTATAAGTACTTTAAAGTACCGTAGAGGCATTTAGGGCTAATATACCCAGGCTTCTCAAAAGAATTCGAATACGTTACTGGCTAAGCGGTAATTGCTATTGGTAGTGGTAATTGTTATTGGAGTTTTTTATTTTCTTTTATTTCTTTTTTTTTTTTTATCGTATCAAAAAAAAGATGCATTAAAAAATAGCAACTGTTGGAAAATGTTTCGCAATCTATGCATGACACGAGATTTTTCTTTCAATTTAATTATTTATTTATTTTGACTCTTTTACTTACCCATCATACGTAGCTTAAATCTTGCAATCCTTTTAAAAATCGAAAAAATTCTTTCGTCAGATTTACACTTTTCAGACAGTATAGATTCCGAAAAACATATTTTTAGAAATAAAAATTGTCGTCCGTCTGTATGTGTGTTTCTGTCTGTCCGTCTGTATATAAACGCTCTATCTCTCAAACAAATTGAAATATAGAGACTTAAAATGTGGTGTGTATTTAGTTATGTAATAATGGGAAGAAGCCTGTTGAATCATTAATCTCGATTATCCAAAAATAAAAGATTTCTAAAAAATCCTCAAAAAATGTGTTTGTTGAGTCCGTATGTATCAACCAATTTTATGTACAAAAAATTTAATTTAATTTTTTTTCACTGTTAAATCTTTCTTAGTTATCTATTTGTTAATATAAATCCATAACTGAAATTAAACAAGTAAGAAAAATCATGCGTTAAGCATAGATTATGAAGCACTTTCCAACACTTAATGAAATCTTTAACAAAACTTTGTTATTTAGGGAAATAATAGTGGATAGCCAAATATACCCAAATATGTATTCCAGTACATTAGAACAGCCCTGTATTTTATATGTCACTTCATATAATGGGAAAATTTAGCTTAGCAAGAAAATACCCAGTAGCTTGTAATTTCTTTTTCAGCAATTCATACTATTAGATGGAAACATACTTGAATACTTTTGTTCAGCTCTGTAGTTTTACATTGTACCTTTATTACACGTCAGCATTAGGCTAAAATTTGTTGTAAACTAAAATACTTTTAAAACAACTGAAATCACATTGTCATAAATCATCATTCATAGGCGTCCATGTACCGAATTCTTTGCGTGGCCCTGTATATCCCTTTATCTATATTCTGCAAACATTTCTCAGTAAATTGAATGCATCTCAGCGTAAAAATGCATAGCTTATTTAAGAACCACGTTTAAATAATTTACGCTCATATTCAGTAACGTTGGTGAATTCTTTTGGGTAGCCCTGTATATCAACTATAACATTTATACACACCATATAATGTGCATATAATTAGCGAAATATAAACGCGAATATCATAATTAAAATGCATTTCCTCATCGGATATATATACGGTACTTCGGAAGGAATATACTATTTGAAATCTTTTGTATGGCCCTGTAAATGCTATGTACTTCATATTATGCAAGACAGTAGCGTATAATTTATATTAAGCTTCAGTGACATACATCAATTTTATTATACACGAAAAAGCTTAATATATTTAAAATATGTCACACACAATTCCCCCTTTTACCATTATCTAATGAAATTCTTTTGTGTGGCCCTGTAAATGAATAATAGCTACATTTTCACCTTATATTTTATAGAATGCATATTTTAATATGTTTGACAGGGTATAACATCTTTAAAATTCCTTTGAAACGATTTTTCCCCATAGGCCGTAATGTAATAGCAAACCTTTGATTCGCCCTGTAGATAAACTAATCATGGTAGAAACTTCATTTTCGATAGGACTTGTGCTAGGGTAAACGTCATTAACGTCCTAAAATTTCATGGCAATCCGAGTATATTAACGATTTTTCCCCATGGGCCGTAATGTAATGGAAAACTTTTGATTCGTCCTGTAGGTAAACTAATCATGGTAGAAACTTCATTTTCAATAGGACTTGTGCTAGGGTAAACGTCAATAACGTCCTAAAATTTCATGGCGATCCGAGTATATGAACGATTTTTCCCCATAGGCCATAATGTAATGGGAAACTTTTGATTCTCTCTGTAGATAAACTAATCATGGTAGATACTTCATTTTCAATAGGGTTCGTGCTAGGGTAAACCTCAATAATGCATAAAAATTTCATAGCAATCCGAGTATATTTACGGGAGTTAGAGCGCGGACAGACGAACAGACGGACAGACAAACCGAATGCATAAGCACTTTTCAACTTTGTTGGAAAGTGCTAAAAAGGTACTTAAATAAACCTTTGGGTCTGAAGAGGTTAATTCACAATCCTAGATTGATTTTTTCTTAATTGATGTGTGCTTCAGATGTAATTTTTTTTTCTTTTTTTTTATGCTGCTTTCAGGCAGTAGCGTAGCTATGTTTTTTGGCGCCCGGGGCCAGCAAGAAATTTTGCGCCCTTATCCCAATAGAGATATATAACAATTTCTCTCAATTTGGCGCCCCTAGGCCTCGGCGCCCGGGGCGGACGCCCCCCTTGCCCCCCCTTAGCTACGCCACTGCTTTCAGGAACAGTGCTAAAAAAAATTCTATCGTATACAGTTACGATACAAATTGAAATATTTTGATTGGTTCGAAAATTAAACACCAAAAAGATGAGAGAAGATACACCTTTTTTTTTTTTTTTTTTTTTTTTTTTTTTTTTAATGACGAAAAAGTCTCAAAGTTTTGGAAAAAGTCCCAATTATTTTGTGTATCCCTGTATATGATCCATAGATTTGCTTTGCAGTACGAAAAAAATTAACACTGTTAGGAAACGATAACAATGTCAAAAATTTTCCTTCAGCGGCTCCAAACAGAAATGTACTTGAATTCTTTTGTGCAGCCTTGTATATGAACTATGAAATTTTTATATACGATGTAATAAACGTATACCACAAATGAAAACGCATTTCCAGCAACTAATCCTCATAAACATTATTGCAACCGAATTATTTTCTGTGTGTCTGTGCACAGTAAATTACATCTAGAAACACATTTCAATGATGCATAATAATTTCAGTATGTTCTAAATAGTGTAACACTATTGAAATACACTGCAAATAACTCCCCTCCCATTCCCACATAGATCACAATGTAGCAGAATTCTTTTGAGTATCTTTGTAAATGAACTGTTAATACTAATGCCTTTAATGCTATTATCGTTAATAATAATAATAACATGCTGTAGTAATCTTTAAAAATATGTATCAAATACATAGCATAGCAACCCGAATGTATTTACGCAAGTTAGACACGACGAGATTTGATAGACAAACCGAATTCATAAACACTGTTCTACTATGCTGCAAAGTATTGAGAATGTAAGATGAGCTATTTTGGAAGAGCTTTTTTTTTTTTTTTTTTTTTTTGATGTAGTTTTTTTTTTTTTTTTTTTTTTTTTTTTGTTTTTTGATGTAGTTTTTTTTTTTTTTTTACTCTATTCGTACTGCTAATGCTAGTGCTAGTGATGCTAGTTTTACTAATACTTAGATAAAACTTATTTTCTTATAGGGAAAAGTGCGTTTTATTTATTTTACGATTAGTTAATGCATCAAAAGCATTAGATACACTAATAAAAAGAATAATGCCCCGTTAAATTGATGGCATTCGGCTCACAGGCTATTCACAGTTTCACACTAATTACATACAGCCTTATTTTTCCAAGGAATTTTCTTGAAAAGCAAATTAAGGGGTGGATTAACTCCCCCATTTCCATCCTTTATACTTAATGATTAAATCCCCAAAACCTTATCCAATGATACGCCTTATCATAATGAATCTATATCCAAAATTCGAATCAAATCGAATAATTCTGCATAAAATCCGATTTATTTGATTTAAGAGAGGCTATCCCCAATTCTCTCTTTTATACTTAACCACTGCATCCTCAAAAGTATTGAGGGATTCACCTTATCAGAAAGAATCTATGTCCAAAATTTAAAGTAAGTCGGATAATTCTGCATAAAAATCCATTTATCTAATTTAAAAGGAAGTAATCGCCCGTTCCCCCCCTTTATGCCTAACAAAAGAAAACCAAAACTTTTCAGAGAAGCTTCATATAAGTATGAACTTATATCCAATAATGAAGCAAATCGATTAATTCTGTATGAAAAATCTGTTTACCTAAATTAAAAGGGGTAGCCCTCAGATTCCCCTTTTATACTTAACCAATGAATCCGTAAAACAAATCAGGGAAGCGTCTTATCAGAATGCACCTATATCCAAAATTTGAAGCTTATCGATATAGTCTGCGTAAAAAACCCATTTACTTATTTTAAGGGGGGGGGGCGGTATTACCCCTATTCCTCTATCCCTTTATACATAACCAATAAACACCCAAAACCAATCATGGAGACGCCTCATCAGAAAGATTTTATACCTAAAATTTGAAGATAATCGGTAAATTCTACGTAAAATAATCATTTACCTAAATTAAGGGGGAGTACCCCTACTCCCCTCCCCCCGTTTATACTTACCAACAAACACCCAAAATTAATCATGGAGGCGCCTCATCAGAATGATCCTATACCTAAAATTTGAATGAAATCTGATAATTCAGCTTGAAAATCCCATTTTTCTAAATTAAGAGGAGCAGTGTTGAATTTAGGGGGGTGGCCCGGGGGGGGGACAACCCCCCCCCCCAGCGCTATCAAATATCCCCACCCGAAAATTTTGAGATTTTGTGTTTTCAATGGTAAAAAAGTGTAATGTCCCCCCCCTCCCGTAGCCACAGAATTCCCTCCCGGAGAAAAGTGTCTGAATTCAATACTGAAGAGGAGGATTATCCCCTCGTCCCCCTCCTATACTTACCCAATGAACTACCAAAACTAATCAGGGAATCGCCTTATCACAATAAACCTATATCGAAAATTCGAAGCAAATCGGATATTTTTATCTTGAGTTATCGCGTTTCATACATACATGCATATGTACGTGCAAGAACGGGCGGGCACATAAGCTCTGTCTTTAATAGCAATGAGCTAAAACAGTGCAAAAAGAAAAAAAAAGAAGTATCATTTTACGGATTTGTGTTATTAATAGTGATATGTCTATTTACATTCCATAAAAAAAAAAAAAAAAAAGGATAGTTATAGATTTATTCTAGTTGTAGATCGCTAAAAGTATCAGATATCGTTTTATTCATACCTCCTACATAAAAAACTAATCAACTAATCAAATTCTCTAATAACGGAAGCTTTTTTCCATATATATGGAAACAAATTCTGAATCGTTGCCATAGATACGATGACCCCGACACTGTAAACCTTGACCACTGGGAGGTTTGCATGCATTGTTTTCTGCAATGCGGGTTTTACAAAACTATTATTGGATGCTAAGTTTCTTTGACACTTTTGGCAACGTTACAGTAAACTCTTTTTTTTTTCTGATCTTTCAGACAAACATTGACTAAACTTTTTCCTGAGGTGAATGTCTGAAAAGTTGTCTACTTATACCCCTATCGTACAAAATTATTCTGTGACATATTTTTTCATCGAAATAGGGCAACAGGAGGAAAAAAAAAGTAAAAAACTACCTATTTTATCATAGTACATTTTCGTGATCTTCTTTTTTACTTTGTGTAACAATGAATTAGTGATTGAATAATAGAAAAATTAGTTTCCATTTTCTATTGATTTCTTTTTAGTACTGACTGCTTAAGATAAAGAAACGATTATTTGATTCGATCGCTGTATATATTAGCCGTAAAAAAGGGACATTTCATTTAGATTTATTGGTTGCGTGTCGTGACCGGTTGCTGTTAGACCGAATAACCCATATGACCAGTCAGAAATTTGTATTAGTCTTGTCAGAGCCTTTTATAATTTATAACCTCCGAATTAATATGATATATAACCTCTAAATAAAGAATAAGATCCTCTTACAGTATTTTTAATCCCTTATCCCCCTACGTTATTTTAAAGTAGTATTAAAATAACTTGTTATACAATTCATTTAATACTTAGATTAATATGGTACTTAGTATTATATAGTATTATATAGTATTAATAGTATAATTAGTATTATATAGTATTAATAGTATTATATAGTATTATATAGTATTAATAGTATTATTAGTATTATATAGTATTATATAATACTTTATATTAATATAATTACTGTATGGATTAATATAGTCAAACAGTTTAGAATGAGTTATAGATCGGGAGGCGGTAGCACAGACAATCACCTCATCGAGTTCATGGTTGAAATTTTAGAATTAGTTAAAATTGGATTCACATATTAAAATGCAATCGGTCTGCCAAGTCACATCTAACTTTAAAACACTTGAAAACTTAATGTTAGTGGTTGACTCATAGGTTTATCATTATGTTTTCCTGTACTGAAATGTATGAATACATGGAGGAAAACACAATGATAAATCTACAAGTCAATTTCATAAATCGTGTTTTCCAAGCAAGATATGACTTGATAGACCGATTGCATTTTAATATGCCAATCGAGTTTTATTCTAGAATTCTAGCCATGAACTCGATGAGGTGATTGTCTGTGCTGCCACCTCCCGGTTTATTATAGATATTTTATTTTATCTTGTTCCAAAAGCATTATTTGTTTCATAAAACAAAACAAAAACAGAGAAAAAAAATTAAAGATGATTTCAGTTGCCTTTGCATCTTTTCAGCTCTTTTTATGTTGAAAAACTGGAGGGTGGGGGTGGGGGGGGGGGTCAGTTCAGAAATATTTTGATATTTTTATGATAAAAACATTCATTATATTTGTACATTTCCTAACTCTACCATAAAAAAAAAAAAAAAAAAAAAAAAAAAAAAAAATATATTTTACATAAAAAGTTTGAGTGGAGTTATTGCATAAAATCTCTACAAATTCAAATTTAATTATTTAATTTTAACTGGCAAAATCTGTTTAAAATTTATTAAATGATTGTGTAAATAAATCTTCTAATGCAGTAAAAAAAAAAAAAAAAAACACGAGAAATGCTTTAGAAGATGAAATTTTCATGGATTCATAATTCAGTAGATACAGCTCATATTCAAAATATTAGAATAATTACCTTTTTTTTAGAAATTGAAAATATCGTTTGGTAATTTAATGTCTTTTAATGAAAATATGCAAACGATATTTTTATTAAGAACTTATTGTTGATTAAACTTACTTGTTATCTTAAATTTAATATCATTTTTGAAAAGATTAATTGCAAAAAAAATTATTTTGAAAAGTCAAAATATTAGAATATTTATTCAAGTGGTTCAAAATATTAGAATATTTCACATTAATTCTCCTTTAATTATTACCAATTCTTAACTGGTGGCATCATTGATTAAATTCAGACTATTTTATTTAAAATCAGTATTCTTTTTTGCAGTTTGTTTCTTTTTCGTCTTAAAATGGGCCGTGTGAGTGATATTCCTGAATCTACTAAACTTCGTATGGTTGATTTGTATCGGCAAGGTAAAAATCAATGTTTTATAGCGAATTATTTACATTGTTCGCAATCGAGCGTTAGTAAAATACTAACACAATATTCAAAAATTGGAAAATTTCAAAATAATCGCCGAAATAGTGGCCGAAAACCAAAAACATCTGCTAGAGATGACAGGAAACTGAAGCGTATAGTTAAGAAAAACCGTTTTAAAAGTGTGCGATTCTTGCACCGAAAATAGAAAGAAGAAGGAGTTGAAGTTTCTACATCGACAACATTAGGACGTCTCCATAAATTTAAATTTGAATCTCGTGTACCGAAAACAAAACCTCTCATGACTGCAAGACAAAAGCGTATAAGATTGAATTGGTGTAAATCAAGACGTTTATGGAGCAATGAAGATTGGAAAAATATATTATTTAGTGATGAAAGTATGTTTTGTGTTTCATATGGTAATCAAGGTATTCGAGTTTGGAGAATGAAGCAAGAAGCATTTGATAAAGAATGCCTTAAACGTTCCGTAAAATTTGCTGCTAGTGTCATGGTTTGGGGTTGTATGAGTGCAGAAGCACTTGGAAAGTTATGCATCGTCTACGAAAAGGTTAACTCTCTGATATATCAAGAAATTTTAGAATATTACATGATTCCATCATCAGAAGATTTATTTGAAGATGATTTCATCTTTCAACAAGATTTAGCGTCCCCGCATACCTCGGTGTCAACTAAGAATTGGTTCCGCCAACGCAACATTAAGGTACTTTCTTGGCCACCAAATTCACCAGATCTTAATTCCATCGAAAACTTATGGTGTATAATGAAGAAAAAACTTCAAGAAAATCCTCCTTCAAGTAAAACTGAGTTAGTGGCACGTATAAAGTCTATTTGGGCTAATATTGATAGAAATGTTTGTAAACACCTTGTATATAGTATGCAAGATCGATTGTACGCTGTTATGAAAGCTAAAGGGGATGCTACAAAATATTAACTACCATTTACTTCATATTCATAAGGTAATATTGTTGCGTAAAATAAAATATTCTAATATTTTGAACCAATCTAAATTTTATTCTAATATTCTGGTGTGTTTAAGGAAGCTGTAAACCTAATTTATTGTGCTGTATTTTATATTTTATAAATGTTAAAATCTTATCTTAACATTCCAGATTTAATTTATAAGAAATTTAATTGCATTTACTTAGTATAAAAAATAAATAAATGATAAATAATTTTTTCTTATTAATTTTTCTCAATTATTCTAATATTTTGAATATGAGCTGTAGATAAAGGGTTAAGATACTAGGCGGAAATTTAGTTGCATACAGGGTCGGTCACTAAAATCCAGCCCCGATGAAAAAAAAAAAAACACTGTAACCTACGTATATCATAGTTTGCAAACTTCGATTTTTTTCACCTCTGCTTTCGATAGTAATTTGAAATAAAATAATGCTTACTTTAAAAATAGATTTGACAACCGTTTATTTTGTCGAGATTGGATTTTCGTGATTTGCCCTACATGCACAGTGCCTTTTAACCAGGGCTGCGGAGTCGGAATCGGGTCCATTTATGAGTAAAAGAGTCGGAGTCGCTAAAAAACAATCCGACTCCGACTGCGGCCTTTTTTGTTAGACCGTTTGAAGTGAAATTAAACCAGTTATATGAAATTTTAAATAGATTACGAAATTATTATTGTTATGTTTGGATTGTATCGGGTTACACAAGTTTAAGATTCCCAATATATTTCTCGGCGAACATCAGTAGATAAAAACCGTTTTTGAATAAAAACTCTAGTGGATCCTGAATTAATACCGAAATACAGGGTGCGTAGTCATCAAGAAACTCAGAAGATTTTAATTCTTTTAGTATCAGGAATTCTTTAAAGTACTGATTGTTACATCTCAAAAAGGATTTCTTTTTCGTTAAATAAAAATATTAAATTATAAAAATTCTGGTAAAAGGTCCTTACAAGGTGCTTCCAGACTACGCACCCTGGAAATAGTAAAATGTTCACCTTTTTTTTCTTTCTTTCCATCAAAATTTTTCTGCTCTGGAAGACACGAATTAACATCAAAATTGTTAACATATCCTTTCCTCAAGCCCACGGATCTAAAATAGTAAAATTTCTGTATTGTTTTCTTCTTTAGATTTCGATAGTTGATTTTTTGGGTTTGTGGGACGCAAAATTTAAAAATTAATAAAACGGAAAATATTTTATTTTCCTTTTTTTTTTTTTTTTAAAGATCTAAGAATAGAATACTGAAGTAGTGAAATTTTCGCCATATGGCTCTTGCGTTACCTCGTAATTTTAAACAACAATACCAGTATATCAGCCAGACCGGAGTCGGAGTCGGAGTCGAAAGTATTAAGATTTCTGGAGTCGGAGTCGGCTATTTTTTTCACCGACTCTGCAACCCTGCTTTTAACTCTTTACTGCATCGTGTGCCAGCATCTGGAGCATGTCTAAAAACACTATATCTTATACTATAATGCGAGCAAAAATTGTGTGTGTGTGTGTGGGTAAATTTTATCTCAAAAACGGCTCTAACGATTTTCGCAAAAATTTGGATTTTACCATTTTCGGGCACGAGAAGACCATTGGGCTAGGTCCCATGTTCGGGAAAATTCGATTACTGGGTCATTTTGGGTCACAATGGGTCAGGATCAAGCTATTTATATCTAGAGAACGGCTGGGTGGATTTTAAGGAAATTTTGTATCCAATCGTTTTTTGGCACGAGAAAACTATTGGGCGGGGTCACATGTTCGAAAAAGTTCGATTAGTGGGTCATTTTGGGGTCATTATGGGTCAAGCCATTTTTATCTAAAAAACGGCTCTAACGATTTTGACCAAATTTTATATTGTATCGCTTTGGATTACAAGAAGACCATTGGGTTAGGTAACATGTTCGAGAAAATTCGGTTAGTGGGTCATTTTTGGGGTCATTGTGGGTCATGCTATTTTTATCTAGAGATCTTCTGACGCAATTTTGACTAAAAATTGCATTCTATGGTTTTCGGGCATGAGAAAAACATTGGCCTAGGTTACATGTTCGAGAAAAAATTTTAATGGGTCATATTGGGTCATTAAGGGTCTGGGTCAAACTATTTATATTTAAAGAACGGCGTGATCGATTATAACGAAATTTTGTATGTAACAGTTTTTTGACATGAGAAAACTAATGGACTAAATCACATGTTTGAGAGATTTTGACTATGTGGGTCATGATGGGTCATAACGGGTCATGGTCACGCTATATCTAAAGAACAGGTGGATCGATTTTAAAGAAATTTTTTATGCAACATTTTTTGGCACGATAAAATCATTGGTCTAGGTTACATGTTCGAAAAATTTCGATTAATGGGTCATTTTGGATCATAAAGGGTCTGGGTCAAGCTATATATAATTAAAGAACGGCAGGATAAATTTTAACGAAATTCTGTATGTAACAATTTTTAGAAACGAGAAAATTAATGGACTAAGTCACATATTCGAGAGCTTTCGATTATAAGGGTCATTTGTGGGTCTTAATGGGTTAAGGTCAAGCTATATCTAAAGAATGGGCGGATCGATTTTAACGAAATTTTGTATACAACTTATTTTTGGCATGAGAAAATCATTGGGGTAGGTCACATGATCGAGAAATTTCGATTAGTATGCCACTTTTGGGTCATTCTAATTTTATCTAGACAACGTTTCGCGCAATTTTGTATTTTATCGTGTTCGGGCACAAGAAAATCATTGGGTTATGACAGATTTTTGAGAAAATTCGATCAATGGGTCATTTTGGATCATAAGGGGTCAGGGTCAAACTAACTACATCTAAAAAACGGCTCAATCGATTTTATCTAAATTTTGTATCTAATGTTTTTCGGCATGCTAAAACTAATGAGCTAGGGCCACACGTTCGAGAGATTTCGATTATAAGGGTCATTTGTTGGTCATGATGGGTCATGCTAATTTTATATAGAAAATGGTACTCACCATTTTGACTATACTTTGTATTATATCATTTTTGAGCAAGAGAAAACCATTTGGCTTGGACACATGCTCGCGAAAATTCGATTAGTGGGTCATTTGGGGTCATAATGAGCTAGGGTCATTCTAATTATATATAGCAACGACTCAATCAATTTTACCTAAATTTTGAAACAAAAAGTTTTTTGTCACGAGAAGACTATTGGGCTGAGTCGCATGTTAAACAAAATTATATTAGTGGGTCATTTCGCTTCATTTCTGAATGCTGCCAAGCTAATTTTACCTAAAAAATGGCTTAAACGATTTTGATTCAATTTTATATTCTACTGTTTTTGATTACCTGAAGACCATTGAGCTATGTCACATGCTTGATCAAATTTGATTAGTGGCTCATTTTGGGTAATACGGGTTAGAGTTACGAGAATATGGCAACAGTGAATAAGTTGGCGATATTTGACAAAATATTGGCGACATATGGCCAAAAAATCGACTATAAAAATTGCGAAAACCAAAACACGTATTTGGACCCAAATGAAAGAATGCCACCAAATTTGGCTATATCTAGCAAAAAATATTGTCTTTCAGAATGTAAAGAATTTTTTTATACATTCTTAAGAGGATTCGAGATGCATGGTTAAACCAATCAGAGTCGAGCTAAAAAAGTTATTTAGATCGATGTCTTTTCGTTGTAAATTTTAAAATAAAGTAAAATTTATAAACATGCGCATAAAAACATAGTTTTCTTATTGATTGTTTTTCTAAATAATACTATTATAAACATGTTTTACAGTAATAATACAGAGTCATGGTAAAGTGAAAATACTATATCGCGTTGAACCCAAAGTTAATTTTGACCGAGTTAAGCTCGGTCACTCCTGCTAGTTTCTAATTATGCATCATGAATTTGGCTAATAGGATCACTGTAACTGACCAAGAATAGTCCAATGAACACAATAACACTTATTTTGTCCATGATGTCAGATGACTGCATTTGACAATAAAATTAGAAGGGACTGTGCAAATGTTACGTTATCAACTTTTTGGAAATTTCGGCCCCCTCCCCCTTTTTTTATCATTCCCTGATCCCCCCCCCCCCCCGGTAATAATAACGGGTACTACTTGGTTATCCCGTCAACCAAAAACACATCGCCAAACTATAAGATTAAATGCCAATAATGGATGATCGTGAATGTTGCATTCAATGACATTAAATACGATACACATGTTTAAAATGACCTTAAGAGATTTTTATTTCGACTTGTTATTTGTATTTTCATTAATATTCTACTAATTATTTGTTTTTTCGTTATTTAAAATGAACATTGCGTCAATATGTATAATTTGGCTATGAGTTTGGCGATTTGTATAATTTGGCGAAATTGGTCGACGAGGTAACCAAAAGTAGTTCCTAATAGCGTTATCAAAGTGCTTTTAATTTATTTTCGTTTGGAGTGATATATAAAACTGATTACATTTGTTTTTCGCATATTTTTATGATTCAAATAAAGAGAAGTAAATACAAGATCAATTTACATCAAATAAAACTTAAAATAAATAGTTACTATTTAAAGGTATTCGCAATAACTTTTTGCTACATAATGTTTTCAACAATAATAATATACTTCAATACAATAATATACTTCACACATGATTTATCAATCCGTAATTATGTATGCACATGTGAAGAATAGAAATGTCAAACGTTGGAAATATTACATTATGAAATCAAATAATTTTATAATAATTTAGTTGTATGAATAATAACCTGGTATAAACTAACGACTAAGAAACGATAACGTAATTTTTTGAACCGAAGATCATGTTCCAAATGAAAGTAGAAAATTTTGATTGGATCAAAAACGATATCGATATAAAAAGACAAACACCCTCTCCTCCTAGAGATATCTTACGATATCATATGCCAGACCCCCGTCCCCCCTAAAATGATAACGTTACATATGAACAGCCCCGAATTTGTTCTTCGAAAGAAAAAAAAAATGTCGATCAAGCTATTTAGGCAAAATTTACTTTTATTCTTTTTACTAAGTACTTGAAAATATTAATACAAAACTAACAAGGAAGGTCTCCATACTGGGCAAACTCACATTTTTTTGAAAAAAAAAAATACTAATTAAACTACTCATGTATGTAATAAAGGATCGGCGAAAAATAGCGGTGGAATTGCAGTAGAAAACATGTAAAAAAATAAAATACTTTCGAATATTTGGCGTGTAATGACGAAAGTGTCACACGACTTGGCGAACAGCACTTTTCTCCGCCAAAAGCAAACGATTTTAATGCAACTGAAAACTTTTGGATTTTTAGAATCCATGTAAATGAATTTAAACATTAATGAATTTAAACATAAACAATGAGCGAGTTTAATATATTATATACATATACATATATATTAAATTGCACATATACATATATTATTTGTTGCTGTAGTTATTTAATTTACCTCTGAAAAAATATTTGCATACATAAAACATTCTTATTCAGTAAAATTATTTTAATAAATTTAAGCGTATTCAAAAATAAAGCCAGATGGTTCCATAGTAACAAAATCGAATTGACAATGCTCAACTGAACTTTGAACTTGAAATAATTTTAATGAATTTAAATTTGAATTTCGTTTTAAATCTCAAATTTTGATGGTTAAATTTGAATATAAATACATATAAATATCAATATAACGAAATTATACTTAAAACAAACTAAAGCTGACAAAACAAAAGATATTTAATTTATCTAAACACGTTGAAGATGAAACTTTTTTCCTTTAAAATGCATTTGTCAAAAACATTTTTTGAATTTGCTTTTTATTGCCAACCGATGATATATCGCCAAATAACGAAATTCGCATTTTTTTTTTCGGTCAGTGTACGGAGGTTCCGCCGAAAATTTTTACATAATATATCTTCATTATATAATATATCATTATATAATATATCATTTTTATATACATATCCTCATGAGAAGAACATTCTGCATTTTTGTCAGATTTTTCGGAGTATGTCCGTATATGGAGACCTTCCTTGTAAGTTGCAGAGTGTTCAGCAGATAAAATTAATTAATTTAAGCCCATTTAATTGCAAAATACAGCAATGCAATATTTAAGAATCCTAATTGTGTATTAGGGTACACGCCATAAAACTTCACGTTTTAGGTGAAAATTTCACTGTATAAAAAAAAAAAACATCAGTTCAGTACAATTTACAGATTTTTAACGGAAAAATTTCCTTAAAAATGCCGAAAAAAAACTCCCCCAAAAAACTCTAATTATAATTCTTTTGTTAAAAATTTGCTGCCCTGCCTTCTGTTTCTTATTATATATAAAATGTAAATATACGGAAGTTATTTATAACAGAGAAAAATTTTCATGTTATTTACAAACTGATTTCTTTTTTCTACTTTTCAGTGCGTTTTATTTGAACAAACATCAGAGATTTTATTATTATTTTTTTTATTATTCAATAAATATAACGGATTTTATAACTTCCTTCTATAGTAAAAAAAAACTAGCCTTAAAAGGAATGACTCCTGGATTGATGCTGATGTGGAAGATTTCCGGAACTAACGAATCCGGGTTGTCCACTCCTTCCATGAGTCGAATAGACCAATCAGGAAAGGGCTCCGTCTATGCATCGCCGTATGGGTTACCATAAAGAGAGGAAAGGTTGCCATCGCCAACAATCGCCAAGTTTATCGCCAACTTAGCGATATATCGCCAAATTTGGCGACCAAAATTATTTGTCAAAAGTGTCGCCAACTTGGCGATAACTGTAATATTTCGCCAAATTTTTAATTTCTTTACAACACCAGTCATTTCACACATCATTTGAGAGGTTTGCAACTTCTTATTCATATAATGGATATCTTGTGTGTTATCCCCCATTCTGCTCGACAGGGGGGGCACATTTTAAATTTCTTTACAACACCAGTCGTGTTACACAAGATTTGAAAGGTCTGCAACTGCTTATTCATATATTACGGATGTCTTGTGTGTCACCCCCACACTCTGCTCTCCCCAGGGGGTCACATTTTTAATTTCTTTACAACACCAATTGTGTGACACATCATTTGAGAGGTCTGCAACTGCTTATTCATATTATGTATATCTTGTGTGTAACCCCCTCCCCCTCTGCCCTCAGAGGGGGCGCATTTTGTATTTTCTTTACAAGACCAATTGTGTGACACATCATTTGAAAGGTCTGCAACTGTTTATTCATTTTATGGATGTCTTGTGTGTCACCCTGATTCTGCCCCCCAGGGGGGCACATTTTTAATTTCTTTACAACACCAGTCGTGTGACATATCATTTGAGAGGTCTGCAGCTGCTTATTCATATTATTGATGTCTTTTGTGTCGCCTCACATTCTGCCCCCCAGGGGGGCACATTTTTAATTTCTTTAAAACACCAGTCGTGAGACAAATCATTTCAAAGGTCTGCAACAGCTTATTCATACCATGGGGTATTGGCGAGCGCAGCAAGCAGGGGTAGCCAATAATTTGGAATCGCGAAGCGATTACGCGGGGGGTTGGCGAGCATAGCGAGCAGGGGGGCGGGGCCCCCCCTAGTATTTTTTAAAAAAATTTCATCGCTTGACATATTTAACTAGCTTTTAAAGAAAACGAATTTACAAATAAATGCATGGGGTTTTATATGTGTGTATGTATACTGAAGCTATAAAAAAAAAAGAAAAAAAAAGAAAAAAGAAAGAAAAAAAGGAAAAAATAGAAGAAAAATAAGAAAAAAAGCTTTAGATGAGATGTGATATTTCTATTCATAGTAAAAAAGTCTTTGCTTTTATTATTATTATTAAAATAGTTATTATTATTCATTTTAATTTTTTAGAGTGTATATTTTCATATAGCCCGGACGACCCTTTCCTTTTTATTCACAAAGTAATTTTGTAAATGGATTTATTATACAATACTTTATGACTAAAAGAGATAGAGACATAAAAACGAGGTTACACGTATTGCATATACAATATATCTGGATGCATGTTGCTTTGTATTCTCCTGTGAAACATTATATTCCCCAGTCTCATTAACGTTATTGCGCTTTTCGGTTAACAAAAAGTCACAGCAAATAGACTGTTGTTAAGCTGCTTCTCTCAAATATTTCATTCATTGAAAATACATATTACAAATACATAGGAACTTCAGCTCTAGTTTTATGAAAATGAAACATTTATTATTATTATTATTATTAAGTGAGAAATGGGTATTGTTTTCGGTCGACAGAATCACATCGTGTACAGTTTAATACATAAAAGCACTCCGTTGCAATACGTGGATGTTCGATTTAACGCTAAGTGTTGTTATGTAACCATCTCTATAATAATAATAGCCTTAGTCATGTGACTGCCGTCAACAGTTACGGAACTGACTACCTCACTCTTTCTATGTCAAGTAGTCATTGTGGCACTTTATGTTAGTTGGGTGCAGATGATAATTCGCCAAATATTGTTCCATCGTCATCATTTCATCTTATAATTGTCGAAGTCGTGTGACTGCCTTAAACAATTACGGTCTGACTTTTGTGTTTTTCGTGTGCAAGGTGGCCATTTTTAATAAAAATTATTTTTTGAAATAAAATTACACTAGCAAAAGCCATGCTTTGTTTGGATTCGCGAAGTATTATGCTATAAGATAAATATTTGAAAGTAATAAAATATTTTTAAAATTACTTTTGCATCTTTATTAAGCAAAAATGTAGTTTTATGTTTCGGCGCATTTTAATTTTAAAATGTACTTTAACCAAATAACTAAGAATTGCCTCAGATTGTTTATTTATGATATAAGATTGGTATAAATAAAAATATTTTCGAAGATTATACAAAATATTAATTTTATTTGTTTACGATTCTTTTATTGCCACTTCACAAAAATATAATGTAATTCTTTTAAAATTCATAAACATCGTCTGCTTAAATGATTTCCCAAAATAAGAATAAATTGTGTATTTGAATTCCTAACACAGAAAAAATACTTTTATAATTGAATATTAATAAGAGAATTTTCACAAATATTAATTCATTAAAAATATGCTATAATTTTTCTAAAAAAAGTATTTTATAAATTTTATAAAAGAAATCATGAAACTATACATAATTAAAAGGAATGAGCATAGTTTGAAAATCTGAAAGCAGTTTTTGAGATATTTTGTCAGAATAATGAAAATATATTTTATTTATTTAATGATGATTCTAGCTATAATTACTGACCCCATGATTTAAGTTTTTCTTCTGAAAACGTACGTGTTTTACTTTTTATTTGAAAGAATGCGTTCGTAATGGAAAAACATGTAAAACAAATGAATTAAAATAATATTTTTTGAAAAGTATTTCTGTAAAAAAAATAATATTCTACAAATCTACAGATCATAATTTATATTTGTGTTTAATTTCAAATCAAAATTCTGTATAGTTTTTTTGTAAAGTGTACGACAAAGTGTCATTTGAGTGGTCTAGTAGAGGATTCGCTTCGCTCATCCTAATAAATTTTTTTATGATCACAAAGTTTTAAGCCCTCATTAATATTTTTATCCCGATTTTTTGTCCCCATACACTGTAAAAAAAAGGGTCGATCTACTAAAAAAATTTTAGTGATCCTTGTAATTACTAAAAAATTTTTTGTAATCTTACTCGGTTACAAGGAATCTGTAAGAATTACTAGAAAAAAGTTAGCAACGAATAGAGTTAATAGTTTTACATTTTTAATAGCTATTACTAAAACTCACTTGGTGTGGCCGTGATAGCCTAGTGGTCATAGCACCGGACTCCAGGCTGAAAGTACCCGGGTTCGATGCTGGACGCCACCAAGTATGCACCGAATGTATGCAATGTAAGTACTCGTTAAATAAAAGGATTATGAAAATCCTGTCGTGGAAGTTACCATGGGTAATGATCTCTGGACTTTCTCTCCCCTTTAGAAACATGTCAAAATAAAGCAAGTAGCAATGTTTGGTGCTGCCATCTATTGCGGCTTTGTCGAAAATCTTCCGCTTCAGAAATTTGTTTTCTTAACCATACTGGGTGCAGCTCGAAGGAAGCTTCTGCCCTTCGAGCACACGTAATGGTTACCAAAAATAATTTTGGAGCTATTACTAAAATTTGCTTGGTGGCTCATACTAAAAAGTTTTCAGTTAGTTATACAAAAAATTCTTTTGTTCAGTTTACTAAAGAAATGTTTTTTTTTTACTTACAAATAAAAGTTTGTAATGGTTACTAAAAAATTCTGTGAATACAAATTTACTAAAAAATTTTTAGTAACCTCTTGAATTTTTTTTTTTTTACAGTGTAGATTCTCTGTAATTTCATAGAAATTTTTCAAACAGTGTATCCTGTTGTATTTAGGGATTATGATACATACGTTTAACATTAGCAAAAAAGAAAAAAAAAAGTTTTCAATATAAGAAAGTTGACTAAATTAATAAGTTGTTAGTTGCTCTGATTGACTCTTTGAAGATGAGGATGTCAAAAAACTCTAACAATTACAATGACGCCTGAACTTAAAATTTTCTCTTTTTTCCCCCTTAGAAACTTTTTGAGCTTCGTAAAGCAAGTTTTCTAAGCTTTTATTAGTGACTTTTTTATTTGTTTGTCACTATCACTTAACTGTCAAGAAAAACTTTCTTTACGTAGAACCAAAAATCTTCAAAAATGTTCAAAGTGCATCTCAATTAAGGATTTTTTTTTTTTTTTTTTTAACCATTTGAAAAATGGTTGTTGTTTTCGGGAGAATGGACCCGATGATGTTACCACTTTTGAATGATGTTACCACTTTTGAATGATGTTACCACTTTTGAATTTAAATTAAATTCTTTATTTTTAGAAGAATTTTTATTTGAATTTAAATTAAATTCTTTACTTTTAGAAGAATTTTTATTTGAATAGTAAATTAAAATGGTTAAAATCATTGTAATAAAGGAGAAAACTAACAAATTTAAAAATGGGTAGACGGAAATTAACAGATACGGAAAAAGCCGAAGCCAAAGAAATGAATGAACGTGAATATCGCATTCAATGATATTAAACACAGTCAACATGTATAAGTTGCTTATTAGTTTGGCGATTCGTATCATTTGGCGAAATTGGTCGACGGGATAACTGAGTAATACTGTATTTGGTTTGGCGCAAAAACGTCTTTCAATGCAGAAAATGATAAAATCAAAAGATTATTGAGCCGCTGAAAACCAATTACGTGTTGAAAGGCGATCACGAAAAAGGAAGCAATTTAATGCCGAACCGATTAATTGTAAAACATCATGTCGCCAGGGCGACCAATCCACTAGCCATGGCGTTTTACTATCGGTCGGTTCTAACCAGGAAAATTTGAGTGCCAATAGTGATTCTAACAAGCCGGAAAATGTTATAGCTATTACTCTTGATTTTCCACCACCTAAAAAGAAAACTAAAAAGCAATCGGCTTGGGAAAAACTGGGAAAAAACTTTTTTGATTCGATGTCTGATGGACCCATTCACAGATGCATGTGCTGCGATCGATTTTGGTTTAAAACCTCCATCACCAAAATTCTGCTCTGTAAAATCAAACAATATATGCCAAAGTCTTACAAGTATAACAGTATATGCCAAAGCTGTATTTTAATAATGATTACTTTTGCACCAACAATGTTAAATAGTTTGAAATGTTTCTTTCGTCGCCAACTTTTATGCTTGGCGACAATAGAGTGATATAACTTAAACGAACCGTACCTTCAAATTGCAGCATGTATAAAGTCATTTATAGCAGTGGCACGGATAATACACAATAAAACAACTGGTATTTAGCTTAAAATGATAGATGAATGTATCGAGTGAAACATTTTTCAAATGGTGGGGTAATTTCTTAAATTACAATTATTTAAAAACGTAATTGTTTTTTTTTTTTTTTTTTTTTTTTTTTTTTTTTACCAAGCCAGACGACTTTAAATACGAGGAGATATAAGTCGAGAAGACTAAGTCGGAATACTACTGTATTTCTTTTTCTTTTCTTTTTTTTTTCTTTTTTACCTCTCAAGTATGCACTCAATAGCTTTTTTTTTACCCTTTCAATAAAGAATTAAAGTCGGAAGAGGATTTTTCTAAATTTATATATTTTTCGCCTTTGTACAGAATTAATATATAGCAAAAGCTGTACTCTAATTTGTTCGCTCTGACTCAGCTCGTGTAATTTTAGCTGCCGTGGGAACAGTTTAATCAATAATCGATTTCAGCGCCTCAATTTCATCTGGTTTTAATAAAATGACTTTTGTTCTAAAAATTGCTATTTTAGATTAAACTGAAGTTTCTGGCCTCAAAGGAAGACTGATCTATTTATTTTCTTTACTTCGTATTATCTGTATGAAAATTTATTTTAATTGTTGAAGAGCGTATTATTGTAAATCAATTTACATTTAGATAAATTCATAACCTTATTTTCGGCCTCAATATTCCTTTATGCATGACCCTATTAAAATTATATAATCTTCAATTTTATGCCCTTTTAACAATGTATAATCTTAATTTATAATCCCCCATCCCTTGAAATTATATAATCTTCATTTATATGATCCTCTTAACATTGCTTAACCTTTATTTATATGGCCCTCTTAAAATTATATAATATTCATTTATTTAGCCCTCTAAGAAGTTCGTATTAGTAAAATACCATCATACAAAAATAAATGCTATCCATTCTTAATTTTTTTTTACGCTTTCCAACATAGTTCAAAAATGTTTATGAATTCGGATTGTGTGTACGGTCTGTTTTTCTGTCAGTCCGGGCTCTAAAATTCGCGTAAATTTACACGGAATCCGGTTCGGTATTGAAAGAGAAATATATAGCAGTTATGGTTTGTTTACAGAGATATTAAAAAGAATCCCTTTTTATTACAGTCTACGAGAATATTAATTTGGTGTACATAATGGTGTTAGATTATTTCAAACATATTGAAAATTTATGTATATGACTGATGTATGCTACAAGATCCTTAATTGTAGAATAGGGTGCATATAGCATTTATCATTCATTGTCAGACACTAATTAGTTTTTCATCCTAAATAAATATTAGCATGCATGATGTTGTATACATACAAATCTATTTAGATCACGTATAATGAATCTAAATCTACGTATTATGATCTTGATCATAATACGTGGATGCACAAAAAAAATTTCCACAAAAAAATTTTCCGACTATTGAGAGTAACTTCTGAAAGTGAGTTTTCAAATGCGATTTTTCCGACTATTGATAGTAACTTCTGAAATTGGATTTTCAAATACGATTTTTCAACTATTGATAGTCACTTCTAAAATTGGATTTTCAAATACGATTTTTCCGACTATTGATAGTTACTTCTGGAATTGGGTTTTCAAATGTGATTTTTCTCACTGTTGATAGAATAATTTTTTTAAATTGCGTTTTCAAATATGATTTTCCGACTATTGGTAGTAATTTCTGAAATTGAGTTTTCATATGATTTTTCCGACTATTGATAATAACTTCTAAAATTGGATTTACAATTTCGATTTTTCCGACTGTTGATAGTAACTTCTGAAATTAAATTTTCAAATATGATTTTTCCAACTATTGATAGTCACTTCTAAAATTGGATTTTCAAATACGATTTTTCCGACTATTGATAATTACTTCTGGTATTGGGTTTTCAAATGCGATTTTTCCAACTATTGATAGTAATTTCTGAAATTGGGTTTTCAAATGCGATTTTTCCAACTATCTATATTATAAAGGCCAAACGTATCTGTGCGTAACGCATACGTCATTTTGCGCATGGCAACACTTTCAAATTTTGAATGAATTTCGGTATTGCAATTTTTCTACTAAAAGTTTTTAAACTTCTTAATGTCGCACATTTCCAATTTTTACACCATCGTGTAGAAGAAAAAATGTACTTTTAAATGAAATTTGTTTGAAAGCTGCATCTTAATTTGTTTTTGAAATATCAATTTTTTTGTATCTTTTAATAACTCCTTTCTAATTGTGGCAACAGGAGTACTCCATTTCTATTTAAAGCAAAGGAAAAAAGGGAAAAAATTGAGTGCTGTATCTTTATGTTGCCATTTTCTCATTAAAAGGGAAAAAATAGAAATTTAAATATCTTCTGTTATAAATCCCGGTGAATTTTAACTTCTTTAATAGATATTAAACTGTTGAATTTAATATCTATTTCAGCTAATAGCACCGAGACTTCAAGTTTTGAATCAAAATTATCAAATTAAAATGCCAATTTTTTTAAAACGTGAATACAGATGTGAAATGTACATTTGTAAATTTTGATATGGTGAAAATGATGACGGGCTTAGATTTCACTAAAAAAAAAAAAAAAAATCTGTGATTGAGTCAAAGTTGAATAAATTTTGCTTTTATCATTTTGAATACTAGCATTAGAACCTTAATTAATAACATATCTTTATTATTTTTTACTGCTTACATATACGATTAAAGTTTAATTTTAACAATTTCTACAACTGCATTTTATAGAAATAGTATTTTGTTAGTTTGACGATAAATATCGTTTGTTTAGGAGTTAGACGTACCAATATAAAATGCATTTTTTACTATAATTAATTTTGTAGGTTTATTATAATTTAATGAAACAGTTCCTTCTTAAACATTTTCTTTCGTCAAAATTTGACGGGTTCTACCTTGTTGATAGTAATTTCTGAAATCGGCTTTCCAAATGCGATTTTTCTGATTGTTGATAGAGTAATTTTTTTTAAGCTGGGTTTTCAAATGCGTTATACATTTTCCAAATTGTTTTAGGTATCATTTTTCACCTTATTAAAAATGTTGTTACAATATTTTGAATATGTTGGAAGGTATTTCATATTTTCTGCTTGACATATGCTTCATATTTCCTGCTATAAAAAGGGTTTTAAAAATGCAATTATTGGTTTACAAATTTAGCGAAATGTTTTCTTCCAATCAAAATCAGATCAAAATTCAAAATTTAAATAATTCCGAGTACATCGATATAAATAAATTAGAAATTTAACTATGGCGACCGGAATTTTTTATATCAAAACAAGTTTTTATAGAATAATAATAAGCAACTAGGCGAGACACATGTTTGACAATCTTCATAATCACATTAACATAATATTTACCTCCGCAACATGACTCAATAACACGACATTGAAAAACAATGATCGAAAATGTTTTTCGTCGACTGGCAACGTAATCGAGAAGTCGATATTATACATTACTTTCTGAGATCTGGCTACTATAAAAGGTTTTTCCTTGAATCTCGCTTTCCGAACCTATATAAGGAGGCGAAGGGAGTAACTGTTATGCGATTACCTCATTTCAATTACATCAGTATACAAATTCGAGAACATCGGGTCCATTCTGCTTATCTTGTTTTTGTGTCCTTGCCGCGATAATTATTATTCATAAAATGTGTTACACAAATTCGGAAGTGCTGTATATAAAAGTATTTTTGTCTATTTTCGTTCAACGTTTAAAATCCAAGCAAGTTACTTTTTGCCATATTCTCTAAATGATTTTCCTCTGTATATGTAGAAAAGTTTCATTTGAATATTTATTAAGGGGTTAATTCTGATCGAGAATTTTTGCAAAATCATTTTTTTTCCATATTCTTAAAATATATCCTGAGAGGAAATTTAAAAATTCATAATTTACAGAGTTGTATCTATTTCAGTGCCATAGCAACTAAGCCCACACTGTAAAACATTTGTGGAAACGTCACTCCATACAATTGGTGTAAAAATGGTGCCAAATGCTGCCTCCAATTTCATGGAGTAATTGTTTTCACATATGCAATCGTGTAATTTAAACATATATGTGACGATTTAAAAGTTAGGAGCCAGAGACATCAACGCCGGGTTTCCCTTTCACCGCAGAGAAGTCATGGCCACCGAGGAAAATAAATAAATAGATGTAGAGAATCCAAATAATTACTCATTTGCTGCTGTAAGTTCATTTATTTAATCCGTAATCATGAGAAAGGGAAAAGCTCCTTTTGCAAACTGTCTTTTACCGAAACATTCCATCATTATTTCAGCGAGCCGTACTCATCGAAGAAAAAACCCAAGAATCCTCTTTCTCAGCTCGAGACTTTTCCTCTTAAATCTAAAAAGAAAATTCCAGAACATTCTGTAACGTCAAACCATCATTCTTTTATGTAAACAGAATTCTTGTCCAGCTACGAGACTAGTTTCTACAGACGATAAATTTATTTTTTAAAAAATATTATTTAACCAATTTATAATCGACTCAGGATTTTAAATATCTTAGGCAGACGATTTTTATAGACTATTAATTTTAAGAGAAAAAGAAAAGAAATGAATTTATTGCTATGCACACTATCAAAGGTTGACTGAGGAAAATTAAATAAATAGATAAAATAAAATAATGATATTTTTTGAAAGGTATGGGTTTGGAATAAATTTAATAAGACTGTCTTAAAAAGGGTTGATAAAAACATAGAAGAAATTAGTTTTATTTGGAATATTAAGAAATAAAGTTTAATTAAGAATATTTTTAATTTAGAGCCATCTTTTTAAGTTTACGCATACTGGAATAATGTTTTTTAAGGCAAATTAAGAATTTATATCGTCTGCATAAAGATTAACAGATTAGATTTAGAAACAAGATTTTAATTTAATAATTTGAAGTAAGTACGGAACATTATTATAAGAAAATTAAGATTGTATAAAGATTAGTTTTGGCGAAAAATTTTAAATTTGTAATATATATTACTGGTGTAACATATGACAGTGTTACACCGGTTTTAACGGTTAAAATACTCCATAAAATTGGAGGCAGCAATGCTGCCACCAATTTTAAGGAGTAACGTTTCCACAAATGTTTCTCAGTGCATCGCCGCCGGAGCAAATCGGACAATAGACGGTGGACAATGATGTCTGACTATTCGATCGTTTTTGATATTGTAACGACTTGACTATTTATTAATGGAACCATGGTGTAAATAATTTAAATCAGCACTATTAGTCCAAGAGCCGACCGCACAAAACTCTAAGTCATTAAGCACAAGAAAAAATCCTTTATATTATAGAAGAGTAGTCATAGGGGAATCGAATGATCGATGCCTGCCGGAAGTGAAGTGGTGCATAAGCCAAAAATTAGGAGGTCTTCTTGTCATTTTTGTCAAAATTATAGTTTTTTGTATGCATCATGATCTTATCTATTCTTGAATTGCATGTAAGAAAAGCAAAAAAACAGAAAATTAATAAATCAGCTCTAAAGTTATTAATTAAAATATTCACAGTAATCTATAATAATAGAGACAAGTATGTGTGTGTGTCAGCGCTGTTCTGAAGAGACCGCTGCATGTAGAGTTACAAAATTTGGAGATAAGGTACCTCTAATCATGTAGTTTTGCACCTCAAAGCCCGATTTTTGATTAGAATTTTTTAATTTAATTTTTTAGGCGATTTTTGACGCTCTTTTTATGTTTCGAGACGATTTTTCCATATTTGTGAAAGGAATGCGGTTTCATTCTTTTCACTCAATATAGTACTTTTTTTTCTCTTTTCAATAAAGTTTATTCGGAATTCGTGCGGCGATTTTTGGAACATTTAGCGAATTTTTTATTGCGATTTTTAGTATTTCTTCACATTTTGAGAATCATAAAAATAAAATTGTTTCAAAGCCTAATTTACTATATTTTGTCAGGTATGACTTTTTAATTTCAGTGATTTTTTTTCATTGCGATTTTCAGTACGATTTTCGATGCGGTTTTTAACGATTTTTTGTGCGTTTAGCATCGGTTTTTTGTCAATTTTGCCAATATTACAGATTTTTATACGCATCATGGTCTTATATATTTTTAAATTGCATGTAAAAAAGGCAAAAACTATAAAACTAATGAATTAGCAGTAAAGGAATTATTTTGAATATCCACAGTAACCTACACTAATAAAATAACTAAACTCACTGTCTATGTGCATGTATGTTTTTGTGCGATGGCTAGCAAAATCTACGGCACTTACGAGGCTCAAAACTTTCTTGAAAATATCCCAAAGTCTCTCCTGATGTATCTGACATTGAGATTTTCAAAATTCTAATTATTACTTGAGTAGTTCCTTTCCCGTTTCCCATTGCTGTCCTTTTGAACATTTTTACCGCTAAATATTATTTGTTCATTTTTTAAACCAATTTTTCACACAGTCAGTAGCCGTGTATTTCAGACAACGTAATTTCACATATTTCGAGTTAGAGATAAAATCACAAATTTCACGTTCCTTTAATATTATTTTCTCGGAACCGTGCAACGCCGGGCGGATCAGCTAGTTTTAAATATAGCAATATGTTTCAAGTGTTATCTGTGTAAAAAGTAAAAATAAAATAGATAATAATAATGATAAAAATAACAGGAAAAAATAAAAATAAAATAATTTTCACGATCCAGAAAAATTTGATATGATGTTAGATAAATTCAAAGCAATATTAAAAACTTTTTAGGTGCGTTCGTAATTATGTAAATACGTAGCACCTATTGTTGTCGCTCAGTCCGTCCGTCTGTCTGTCTGTCCGTCTGTTTGTCTGTCCGTCTGTCTGTCTGTCTGTCTGTCCGTCCGCATATAACAACGCAAAAACTACCCAACCGAATCGTTTGAAATTTAAAATACATAATTATTACATAATTTTGTCGAGTCATTTCAAATTTTATGAAAATCGGATGGATAGATCAATTACAGGGACAATCAAAAGTATTCCGTTACATTACGGTCAGTGGGGAAAAAAGTTTCAAATGCATTTTAATCGTTTGAAATTTAAAACGTATATTTATTGCATAATTTTGTCGAGTCATTTCAAATTTTATGAAAATCGTATGGATAGATCAATTACAGGGACAATCAAAAGGATTCCGTTACATTACGGTCAATGGAGAAAAAAGTTTCAAATGCATTTTAATCGTTTGAAAATTAAAACGTATATTTATTGCATAATTTTGTCGAGTCATTTCAAATTTTATGAAAATCGTATGGATAGATCAATTACAGGAACAATCAAAAGGATTCCGTTACATTACGGTCAATGGGGAAAAAAGTTTCAAATGCATTTTAATCGTTTGAAATTTAAAACATATATTTATTACATAATTTTGTCGAGTCATTTCAAATGTTATGAAAATCGGATGCATTGATCAATTACAGGGACAATCAAAAGTATTCCGTTACATTACGGTCAATGGGGCAAAAAGTTTCAAATGCATTTTAATGGTGTTACACTTATTTGAATATAATAGAATCGACATGAATCTATGAAATATGTACTAAAAATACATTTTGCATAATCTGTGATGCAAAGAATATTTATTATTAAATTATAGGACCACACAAATGTATTCCGCTAAATAATGTGATACGGGGAGACATTGTTTGGGGGTTGTTTTAATTATATTAAACTACTTCACATTTTATGAATAAGATATACGTTAATGAAGTATAATAAGAATTACTCCCTGCATATTTACAGGAACACAAAGATTTCGACCACTATACTGTATCTGAAGTACGCTCTACTATATTAGCAAGATCTGAATATTTTAAAACTTCGTTATCAACGAACGCACCTCATTTGCTATGCTTTACGTGCAATTTCCAACTTGTTTTCTTTGTTCTTAATTTGATTTTTTTCTCCTCACAAAATTTAGCTCTGAAATTTTTCGTTTCTAGAAGAACCACTACAATATTCACTGTAAAAAAACAATGTTGAAACCTATTTTCTTGAACTAGCAAAGTCAAAATTAAATTATTGCACTAATTAAAAAATTACACAATTTTTGATAAATATCTTACGTATTAAATTTGGCGAAATTCCATCCCATTCATTAGCGATGAGAATTTTGAAGCATTTACAAATCAAGTTTGAGCAACAACTACCCCTCCGCGCGCGCACAAAAATATGGACACACACAAACATGGACCCCTATTCTTTGATTCATAAAAATGTATTTTTTTTTTTTTTTTTTTTTTTTTTTTTTTTTTTTTAAGCAAAATTAAGAATTGGCAGCACTAACGGAACCTGATTAAGTTCATATGGGTCACTTGGTACACATACTATTTTAAGGGCCTGTTTCTTAAAATAATTTCAAGTTGAATTTTAAACGTTTTGGATTCAATTGAGTTTTGATTCGGGTTACCGTAACATTTCAGAAGAAGATCTTGGATATTCTTTTAATGAAAAAAAAATCTATACTTTGGAATATTAATGAACGTATATACATTCATTTTTATATAAAAAAATATATATTAGACTACTTTTCCATAAATGTATTAAAATATGTATTTTTTTTTCACTTCGAGTTCGGGTTTGAATATTTTGGTTTTGGGTGTGTTGGGTTGATTTTAAGCAGAATTTTCCGGTTTCGATCAAGTCTCTGCAGGTATAAATACATATAGTCATATGCTCTTTAATATATAGTTGACAGCAAGTTGTGTTGTGTGATTCTGTAAAATAATTACAACTCCCCTATGAATAACAGGCTCATTTAAACTTGGAACGGCCTAACCCCCCCCCCCCCCCCCACACACACACACATCTTTCTTTAGCTTTGATCGAATCCTGGTTAGAAAATGTTAAAATTATGTCTCATAGAAAACAGTTTTAAAGCTATTTATTTAATTTAAAAGCAATGAATAAAGTATCCCATCTCTGATCACAGTTCAACTTATTACTTATAAACATATCTCTTACACTTTAAACTCGCATAAGTTCAAGAGATCGATCCCCCGTTCCTCTTCCCCTAAATCTATCCTTTTAAAACTTTCTTACTTTATTGCACTTAATTATCGCTAAGAAGTTTTAAGCATTTTAAAACATGCTTGATCATCAACTTCTTAAAAAGACTTGCTGACTCAAAATCAGGCCAGACGTATATAGAGCGTTTTTAGTCAGAATATATTGATTCCATTAACTCTTAATGTTTTGGAGGGAGGGGATGGAGGCTAAAAGGCGCCCCTTGAATTTCGATTTTTCCTGCGAGTGGGAGAGATCCAGTCATGCGCTCTTTACGCAACTGCATCTCATTGGTCCTGGGAGGTTCAAGATGCGGCGCAAATTTCTGCAGCGAACAATTCAGGTTTAGGGCGAGGTACGTTGCACATCTCGTGACCTATACCAAGTAAAGGCCTTCTCATCTCTTCTCTCCATACGAGGTAGGAGGAAATATTTAGATATATATTTTCACTTTCACTCCTTTAAATATGTATATATATATATATATATATATATAGATAGATAGATAGATAGATAGATAGATAGCTATAGATAGATAGATAGATAGATGCTTGTTAAATGTGTATTTAAATTTCTGTTTATAATATCAACAGCTCAAAAATCTATCAATATTTAAAAAATCAGCGGCGCTAACTTTTGAAAAATACTGGGTTGGCTCAAAAAATATTTTGGTAAAATGGTACGAGAAATTAATTCTTTTTTGAAGGGTGGGCAAATGGTGAAAGATGAGAATTTTAAGTCAAGCTACCATGTTTTAATAAAGTTGCAATTTTATTACATTATATTCTCATGCGTTTTTCCTTATAAAATATTCATAGTATTCCTAATATTCATTGTAATATCATTATTATACCATGAATATGACTACAAATTGAAATAGCTGAAAGTCAAATATGCACATTTCAGTTATTTGGGATTTATGGATGTCAGTTGGAGAATTAAAACACATGGTCATCGACAAAATAAATTTTGGTCTAGGGAGAAAAAAATTTATAAAAAATAATGAAATAAATAACTAAATAGAACAATGGAAATTGGGCATGCTAGGGTTCAAAATTATTGGGTGGGCTCCATGGGCCCATATAAATTGGCGCCGCAGTAAAAGATAACATTCGTTTCTTTGAAAGAAAAACACCCAAAAGAGCAATAAAAAAAAAAAAAAAAAAAAAAAAAAAAAAAAAAAAAAAAAAACGCCCATATTTAAAAGAAGTTAAAATTAAGCTAGTTATGAAAAAATAAATAAACATAAAAAAAAAAAAAAAAATTATATCACAAACTGATATTTCTCAAAACGCTCTTTTTATTTTTAACCCCTTAAATCTCGCGGCGTAACTTTCATTAACAGTGTGTTTTTAAAAAATTCAAGTGGTTTTAATCTCACCGTTTGTTTATCTTCTTATTTTAACAGCGTAATTGACTTTATTCTCGTATCATTTTATCTGCCATTAAATGTGGTGATAGTACACTATTACAAAATAATGGCGGAAATCAAACAATAAATAATAATTTTCTTTAAAAAACCGATGGAGAAGGAGTCTTATACACGTTCAGAGGCACTTTAAATTAACATTAATATTTAATTTTACAGTACTCCTGTACACAAAACATTGTGTGTAAATTGTAGTTACATATTCCTTTTTTAAATGTGGATTCTTTTAAAAACTTTTATATATTAATTTTAATTGGAGTGTTTGATAAATTAATGTGCAAGGAATCAACATTTATTTTAATTAAGTAAGAAAAATCATGCGTTAAGCATAGATTATGAAGCACTTTCCAACACTTAATGAAATCTTTAACAAAACTTTGTTATTTAGGGAAATAATAGTGTATAGCCAAATATACCCAAATATGTATTCCAGTACATTAGAACAGCCCTGTATTTCATATGTCAGTTCATATAATGGGAAAATTTAGCTTACCCAGTAGCTTGAAATTTCTTTTTCAGCAATTCATACTATTAGATGGAAACATACTTAAATACTTTTGTTCAGCCCTGTAGTTTACATTGTACCTTTATCACACGTCAGCATTAGGCTAAAGTTTATTGTAAACTAAAACACTTTTAAAACAACTGAAATCACATTCTCATAAATCATCATTCATAGGCGTCCATGTACCGAATTCTTTGCGTGGCCCTGTATATCCCTTTATCTATATTCTGCAAACATTTCTCAGTAAATTGAATGCAGCTCAGCGTAAAAATGCATAGCTTATTTAAGAACCACGTTTAAATAATTTACGCTCATATTCAGTAACGTTGGTGAGCTCTTTTGGGTAGCCCTGTATATCAACTATAACATTTATACACACCATATAATGTGCATATATTTAGCAAAATATAAACGCGAATATCATAATTAAAACGCATTTCATCCCTCCATCAGCCATCATCGGACACATATATATATACGGTACTTCGGAAAGAATATACTATTTGAAATCTTTTGTATGGCCCTGTTAATGCTATGTAATTCATATTATGCAAGACAGTAGCGTATAATTTATATTAAGCTTCAGTGACATATATCAATTTTATAATACATGAAACAGCTTAATATATTTAAAATATGTCACACACAATTCCTTTTTATTTTTGACCAATAGTGAATTTCTAAATCGTTAGTTTTAGAGGCATAGTTCAAGTTGAAAAAAAAAAAATCGTTTATCATAAAAGCTTTTTACACTAAAATAGTTTTTGTTTTTTGAGTAAAAATTATGAAATTTAAATTTTTATGCGGTACCTGAATCTTTTATTGAGAAAAAAATAATAATGCTGTAGAAAAAAAAAAAAAAAATCTTTTGAACGAACAAAAATTACTAGGTTGTGTTTTCTTGAATTTCATTAATTTTGAAAAACTGAAAAATGCATACTTAGTAAAGGGAAACACTGAATTTTCATAAAATTTAAAGTATTGTATAACTCGGTAAACTTCTATAATAAAATAATACCCCTTTTCTTTGTTCCTTGCTAGAACATAAAGTTTTTCTAAATAAATATAACTGATAGCACTTTGGAACCATATAAAATGTTTTAATTTCGTAACTTTCACAAAAATAAGTATTTTGATGCAGATGACTCGTAGATCATGTGAAAAATTTTTGCGTATAGATATACCCAAAAGAGATGAAGTATAGCATCTAAGGATGATGCCAAAAATGTAACCCTAAAATCCGCTGCATTAGGCCCAAAACAAAATCACGTGCTCTCATGAAAAAAGAAGAAAAATTATAATGATACAGTTTTTAATTTGTAATACAATGAAATGTCATTTTAGATTGTTTAAATATAAACATATCAATTTCATTTAGAGAAAAAATGCTCAGTTGATGTCAAAGAATTCGATTCCTGCTCCACGTGATTATTTTGTTTGGGCCGAATGAGGGCATTTAAATTTGAGCGATAACGCGCATCATATTGCAAACCAATTTTATGACATACTACACCTCCATCTATCTCTTTCCTCCATGAGATATACCTCCAAAGTTAATGCTTTAGAAATTAACCATTGGACAACAATAAGAGGATCTAACCAGTATAGATGATGGGCATATTTATAAAATGACCGTCATTTTCACTATTTGAATGGCAGAATTTCCACGTGTTTTCATTAAAATCCATTTTTTCTAACTTTTCTTTTTTTTTTCCCCCGAAATTCTACAGTAGTGTTGCCAACTCCATTTCCCTTCACTGAAAATAAAACCCCCTACTCTACAGACCGGGAGGCGGCAACAAAGACAATAACCTCACCCAGTTAACGAATATAGGATTACTTAAATCTCAATACCCATATTAAAACACAATCGGTCTGCCAAGTCGCATCTTGGTGGGAAACACCTGAAAACCTGATTTTAGTGGTTGATTCATAGGCTTACCATTAAGTTTTCCTGTTCCCACTCTTCCATGTTTCATACTTTTGGGTGCAGGAAAACACAATGGGTCAACCGAAAAAAATCGGGTTTTTAGGTGTTTTCCATCAAGCTATGACTTGGCAGACCTAATGTATTTCAATATGCTTATCGAGATTTAACTAATCCTAGATTTTCATCCATGAACTCGGTGAGATGAATGCTGCTGTCTCCCGGTCTATTAATAATAAATTATAAGTTCAATTAATTGAAATAAATGATTACGGATCATATTGACCACCAAATGAGACAGTTTCAAAAGGGAGAATAATTGCTAAATAGTTTTAAAAACTAAAACACATGCTTTTATATCAGGTCAATGATGGTCAGGTTTAAACTTTTTTTTCGGTTGTATAGTTACGGTTTTGATACCTTTTAGTGATTGTCATGTGCAAAGGGTGTCAGGTGACTTAATTTTTCAAATTGCTTTTTATCCGTTTACCCGGCGTTTTTTATACTGATCCTTTTAAACAGCGGCTTTTCAAATTGTTGAATTATCATTGGTTCTTAATAAGTGCGCAAAGTTTCAATTCAATCTGATATCTTAAAGTGGGTGAAAATAACGTTCAAAGATTCTTTTACATACATACAGGTGAAGCTAATAAAACAATGTTAAAAAAAAAAAAGCCCCAGCTAACTGGCAATATAGTTCTACAATATTTAGAGCATTTTTTAAAACATTGAAACTTTTCCATACTAACAATTGGACTTGAATGGCCAACGCCCAACATATACACGACTCCGAATGCATCTTCCTCTCGTTCGATATCGATTGGCCCCCGAGAGAAAGAGAAAATTTCTCTCTCTATCATCCGGCTCAGAGAAAATCCTCCGCATCTGCACCGGATGGAAGTTTGCCAAGATGGCGACGCCCAGTAGAAATGCGGTGTTGCAGTTGTGGGACGCAGAATCTGACGTTTTGGAGGGGGGGAAATCACCTTCTGTAAGAAAACAAAGCTGTATACGTATGCTGTTTTGAATGAATCTGCGTAGAAATCATTTGGATGCGTCATTTCGAAAACTACGTAAGCGCCTATTCAAAATTTTCTAGGAATCAATAAAAAGTATGTTTAAGACAAATGCTAGAGGTTTTTTAAGAACGTTCTTTAGGCTTACAGCGTTTCTTAAATGTTTAAATTTGTAAATTGGTTTTTGGTTATTTATTTCATAAGAATTTAAAAAAAAAAGGGATTTAATGTTGTTTTTGCTAGAGATGGAATTTAGTGCCCTACAAATGATACAGAAAAAGAAATTGAGCCATTCCACGGTAACTTACGTTACAATCAGAACAATTTACTGCAGTAATTTTAGTAATATAGCGCTGAAAATATTCGAATGTGAAATTAACATGATTTGTCAATTAAACCTATCTGAGGGTCAATTTGAATGGAAATTACTTAAAAAATGATAATGAAAATTACACTTTATAGGATAAATTACATTCCTTTTTCAGTAATGGTTGTTACCATAGTAAATATGACTACCAAATTTAAGAAATAACCTTAAAATTAGTTAATTTTCATCTAAACTGGGCTCTGAATAAGTTTAATTAGCAAGCCCTGTCAAATTTACATTTTGAATAATTTCTTTGTGTGTGTTATATTACTAAAATTACTGAAAATAGTTCAAATGTAACGTAAGTTACCATGGAATGACCCATTAATCATAGACAATCATAGGCCTAAATCGACGAGTTTTGAGATAAAATTATGATGTAAGACAAGATTGTTAAGAGTACATGAAAGAACGATGGGCTTGCCTCGGCAAATATTGGTTACGACAAGAGAAACAGGGGACGCCAATTGCTCACTTTGGCGGCACGATCATGTAATCCAATTTCGAGATGAAATGGGTGCCATATTAAAGCTTAAGCAAGGCGTTTTTAAGATAAGTTGATTTGCCTAAGCATATCCTGGTACGACATTCCCGGCAAATTGATGTATGTAGTATTATTGAGTCTCGGTAAATACAATATTTTACCTTACATTGTCCTATACATTAAAACAAGATCGTATTTCAAGATGGATTTTTTATATATGGGTGATTCTACGATAAGAGGTTCAAAAACATGGAGAATTCGGCCAAAAAGAAAAGTTTGAGTTTGATCAAGAACCTTTAAATTATGATTTTTGTCCCGTTTATTTACTTTTTCATATAAGGGCAAGTCACTTTATACATATTTTATGATTTTTTCTGGTCAGTGACTCGCTCCCCTGGCAGTTATCGTGCCAGGGGAAATACGGCAGGGGAGAGACATTTTCGTGTAAATTCAAACTTTTTAACTGACTGAATTAGTTTTTCGGTTAATTGTGTATTTCACTTTAAGTATTACCATATTGTTTAATTAGGGCAGTAAATGCAATTGAATTAAATGAATATTATAAGTTTTATGACTTACCAGGGGAGATACACAATCACTGTGCGAAACCACTACAAAACAGGGTCGCGTCGCAACAACTAAAAATGGTGACGCTTAAATGGCTTGTGCGTTTAGTATTGCTAACTTCAAGCCAATAGATGTCCTTAAGCACTACTTCCAATATAGCCATACTTGAATTTATATTTGTTTCAGCGGAACGAAATGTGACAGGGGAGAGACACAAAAAAAGCGGGACAAAAGTTAATTTTAAAAATTATTTGAAATTAACAAAATTATTTTATTTTTTATTTTATAATACGTAAGTATAATTACTTAAATTCCAATTAAACATACTTTAGCTAAGCATCTGGCGGAAAAAATATATGTATTGTTTGAAAGTTAAATTGAAACCGGCAAGGGGACATGCCAGGGGAGGGGACTTTTTAGACTTTGTAAGAAATTTCAGAAAAACGTGTTTAAATTAGGCATTCAATCGTGATGTTATTTAATAAAGTATATTAAGATGATGCGATTCATTGCAAAAAATAGCAAAATAGAGAATAAAAAATCTGTTTTAAACGGATTGCCGTACAAATTACCTCTTATCGTAGAATCACCCATATAGAAACAAATAGTTAAGGATGTGTTAAACAATGTCTTGTCTGCCTTCTCATATATATTGTACAATATGAGCAGATGGAGAGGGGATGCAATTCATCATCATAGTAGTGATATCATAGTTTCTGAATGAAATTTTAATATATTGTAGATCTCAACTCAACTAGTTCAATATACCTCAGGATATTTTGGTACGTTATAAGCAGGACGGGTGCAAATTCTTTAATTTATTAATATAATCACATCATGCAGTTTCGACGGGTAATATAGTTATATTATTTATTAGAAAAAATAAATGTATATTATTAATATGTGCAGTTATAAGGGTTGACTTTAGGCATATATTGCAACTATTGCGGATTTTGAATGCCACTATTTCCGATTAGCAATAGTTTATTAAATATCAGGATTATTCTATTAAATAGGGTGAAAATTACATTAAAAATGGTATTAAAAATCTTAAAATTTGGCTCCAATTAATTAACCCCTTCGCGACGGAAGCCTTTTACGAAATTTTTAATGTTTTGTCACCGGTTTTAAAAAACAACTAGTTGGATGTGTCAATCCCAAAACTTTCTTCTATCTCATAAGTACATTTTAATATTTAAAAAAAAACGTGGTGACCCCAAAGTTACCCACTATCGAATTTCCTCGAACATTTGACCTAGCCTAATGAGATTCTGGTATCCGAAAAGCCTAAAACGCAAAATTTAATTAATATTTTGAGAAAATGAGCTTAGTAGTGCCTCATGTTGGTTAATTTATACTAAAACCGAATAAGCATCTATTTATGTCAAGACCTAACAGAATCTGAAATTTGATGGAATTTGGTCCATTAGTTCTTGAGATATAGTTATCACAAAAAAATTGCAAAACGTAGCACAGCAACACCATATCTTGGACAATTTATACCAAAACGTAAAAAAGCGTCTAATTATGTTATGGTGTAAAAGAATCTGAAGTTTGATGAAATTCTGTGCATTAGTTCTTGAGGTATAGCTAGTTAAAAAAAACGTGTAAAATATAGCACACCAGCACCATCAGTTGAAGGATTTATAACAAAACGTAATCATCGTGTAATTATATGTCATTTTGTAACAAAATCTGAAGTTTGATGAAATTCTGTGCGTTGGTTGTTGAGATATAGCTATCGGAAAAATCGTGCAAAATGCAGCATAGCTGCACCTCCTATTGCAAGGTTAATACCAAAATGTAATCAGCGTCTAATTATGTTATATGTTCTAGTGTAACAGAATTTAAAATTTGATCAAGTTCTCTGCATTAGTTCTTGAGATATAGCTATCACAAAAATCGTGCAAAATGTAGCATAGCAGCGCCACCTATAGGGCAGTTCACACCAAAACTTTATCAGCGGCTATGTATCTCAAGGTATCGCGGAATCTGAAGTTTGGTGAAATTCTGTGCATTAGTTCTTGAGATATAGCTATCATGAAAATCATGAAAAACGTGGCATAGCAGCGCCACCTGCTGGCCAATTCACACCAAAACTTAATCAGCGTCTATGTATATCAAGGGGTCACAGAATCTGAAGTTTGGTGAAATTCTGTGCATTAGTTCTTGAGATATAGCAATCTTGAAAATCATAAAAAACGTAGTATAGCAGCGCCACCTGCCGGCCAATTTTCACCAAAAACCAATAGGCACTAATTTATATTAAGGTCTAACTGAATATAAGATTTTATTAAATTTCGAGCATTAGTTCTTGAGATAGAGCGCCCACAAATTTTTTGTCACATACAGACAGACAGACTCACAGACAGACACACAGACTCACAGACAGACGGACAGACTCACAGACAGACATTTTCTAAAAATAGTCAAAACGTGTTCAGGACCTTCTAAAACGTATAAATCCGTCGAAAACCGGAAGTCGAAAATTTTCATGAATCCAATACTTTCTTCTTGTAAAGATAGAAGAAAGTAAAAATTTGTTCCTTGTTAAATCGAGAAAATGCTCCGATTCAGTCAGGCAAATTTTACAGTATAATTTTACCGGTGAGAATAAACGAGGACTTTTAAGTTTTTTTGCGGCACGTATACGTGTCGCTCGTCCCCAAGGGGTTAAAGCACATCGTCTTTTTAGCACTTTCCAACAAAGTTGAAAAGTGCTTATGCATTCGGTTTGTCTGGCCGTCTGTCCGCGCTCTAACTCCCGTAAATATACTCGGATTGCTATGAAATTTTTATACGTTATTGAGGTTTACCCTAGCACGAACCCTATTGAAAATGAAGTATCTACCATGATTAGTTTATCTACAGAGAGAACCAAAAGTTTCCCATTACATTACGGCCTATGGGGAAAAATCGCTAATATACTCGGATTGCCATGAAATTTTAGGACGTTATTGACGTTTACCCTAGCACAAACCCTACTGAAAATGAAGCATCTACCATGATTAGTTTATCTACAGAGAGAATCAAAAGTTTCCCATTACATTACGGCCCATGGGGAAAAATCGTTAATATACTCGGATTGCCATGAAATTTTAGGACGTTATTGACGTTTACCCTAGCACAAGTCCTATCGAAAATGAAGTTTCTACCATGATTAGTTTATCTACAGGGCGAATCAAAAGTTTCCTATTACATTACGGCCTATGGGGAAAAATCGTTTCAAAGGAATTTTAAAGATGTTATACCTTGTCAAACGTATTAAAATATGCATTCTATAAAATATAAGGTGAAAATGTAGCTATTATTCATTTAAGGGCCACACAAAAAAATCCCATTAGATAATGGTAAAAGGCGGAATTGTGTGTGACATATTTTAAATATATTGAGCTGTATCATGTATAATAAAATTGATATATGTCACTGAAGCTTAATATAAATTATACGCTACTGTCTTGCATAATATGAAGTACATAGCATTTACAGGGCCATACAAAAGATTTCAAATAGTATATTCTTTCCGAAGTACCGTATATGTGTCCGATGATGGCTGATGGAGGGATGAAATGCATTTTAATTATGATATTCGCGTTTGTATTTCGCTAAATGTATGTACATTATATGGTGTGTATAAATGTTATAGTTGATATACAGGGCTACCCAAAAGAGCTCACCAACGTTAGTGAATATGAGCGTAAATTATTTAAACGTGGTTCTTAAATAAGCTATGCATTTTTACGCTGAGCTGCATTCAGTTTGCTGAGAAATGTTTGCAGAATATAGATAAAGGGATATACAGGGCCACGCAAAGAATTCGGAACATGGACGCCTATGAATGATACTTTATGAGAATGTGATTTCAGTTGTTTTAAAAGTGTTTTAGTTTACAATAAATTTTAGCCTATGCTGACGTGTAATAAAGGTAGAATTTAAACTACAGGGCAGAACAAAAGTAATCAAATATGTTTCCATCTAATAGTATGAATTGCTAAAAAAGAAATTTCAAGCTACTGGGTATTTTCTTGCTGAGCTAAATTTTCCCATTATATGAACTGACATATGAAATACAGGGCTGGTCTAATGTACTGGAATACATATTTGGGTATATTTGACTATACACTATTATTTCCCTAAATAACAAAATTTTGTTAAAGATTTCATTAAGTGTTGGAAAGTGCTTCATAATCTATGCTTAACGCATGATTTTTCTTATTTGTTTTGAAATTGTGTGTGACCACATTTTCTGCTTTTTTTCGTTTTTTAGCAATGGAAAAATATGTTTGTATTTGTTACAAAGTGTAACATTTCTCTTTATTTATGATTTTAACGCAAAAAAATCTTGATATTTATTTTATAATTGTAATATTAATTAAACTTAATTTTCTCATTAATTATTCGTAATAATTGAAATTACAATTCAACTGGTTCAAGATTCTTATTCTTTTTAAAAAACTTATATCGAAAATAATCAATTTTATCTTTAATTAAAAATAATTATTGTTGAATAATTAATTACATCTTTTAAATAAGCAAAACTTAATTTTAATTCATTATGACTTTAACCATTCAATTAACGCTGAAATTGATTATTCGTATTCGATATAAATGAAAAATATTAGGAATCTTGAACCAGTAGAAATGTAACTTATATTATTGCAAATAATTATTGAGATAATTAAATTTTACTTAATATTATGATTATAAAAATAGATATATATATCAAGATTTCTTGAGTAAAAGTCATAAACAAAGATAAATTTTACACTTTGTAACAACATTGTCATCGACTAACGCCATTTTTGCAATAAAAGACAATTTTGAGTGGTAATGGATAAATAAATCTATGCAATTTTTGCCTATAAATGTGAGATTATCTTCAAGGATATGCTTGCAACAAAAAAAGCGTATTTTTTAAAAAAAGAAAAAAAAATGGATTTATGTATTTTTTGACACGTCTGATTCATTGACATCAGTGATTTGAATATATGCCAGATTGTCTTAATTTTCACTCCTTGTCCCGTCGAACAAATAATTATGCCTGAAACAAGATGCCGTTTTTAATGTCGATTGTTTCATTTTACACTGCTATGATTTCAATAAAGTAAAATAAGATTTGTTATCCTTTTTTTTTTTTTAATTTATTATTATTTTTCGTGGGAATGTCTCAAGTTGTTAACATAAATGTATTTAAAAAATAATAGTAACTCATTTTGTTGCTGTTGTTGTTGTTAAAATGAACCTCGTGCTGGAGATTCAAGATTTAATGCCAGAAAATATACGGGTAGGAGTGATGATCAATTACATGTTTAAGAGAAATGTGATTAAGGCTGCTCTCTTTCTTTTTTAAGGTTTCGTTCATCTGACGAAACCCTATTCGTCTCTGTTCTCTGTCTGACACAGTCTGTACACAAAAACTATACAAGTCAAGAGTTCAAATTTTGTGTACTTATAGTTACTATATAACACTTTGTCACGCAACAAATTATACAATTTTGAAAAAGGTTATTATTTTAATTAAAATATTTTTTTTAATATCTTCAGTTCACTGATAAAAATGTATTTATTAAAATACAACACATTGCTCAGTGGTGCACAAAACAAGAATTTTAATATACATTTGTACAATTAAAATAAAATTATCAACGTTTCGCGCCGTCTTCAGGAAAATATGATAACGGAAGGACTAAGTTTGCATCTTGATCGAGAGATTATCTCTCGATCAAGATGCAAGATCCATTTACAGAGAGGATGATAATATAGTTAAATACATTGCTTTTATAAGAATTATAATATTTCCATAAGAGTATTTTTGGCTAATTAATTTGATTATTTTTGTAAATATTTTACAAAAAAAAAAAAATTATAAATATCGATATATTTAATCAGCTTTAATGGAAAAGCACTTCTAAATTTCACATTATTATTATTTAAAAATTCCAGCGTATCTTCAGATATTAAAGAAGACAATTTTGATGTGAAGCCATTTCTTGATAAAAAACTTGGTAGATAAATGGTTAAACTAATAGAAAAAAGATTTAATTGGAAACATACAGCACTTTCTTGTATTTAGAGTATTTCTTTTTTCTTTTCTATTTTTTTTAGATTTTTATTAAATTGTGTAATTTATCTGTATTATTGAATACATTAAAAACTATTAAAAGGTTTGTCAAAATGACAATTTTGGAAAAAAAATGTATCTCACTAATGGTATGAGATAATAGTATAAAGTTTTTATTTGTGTTATTACTAACAAACATGTCCTGAAAAAACAGAATAAACTAGTTGGATGTGCCAATCCCAAAACTTTCTTCTATCTCATACATACATTTTAATATTTAAAAAAAAAAATAGTTATTCATTTTAATGCTTTAATAATTTTAATTCAATACCTTAGCAACTTTGATTTTCATCTTAAATTTCTGCTTCAATCAATTAATCGGAGTAAAAACGAATTTCCGTCTCTGCACGAGCCGATGGACAGTAGAATGATAAGCAGATTTTTTTTTCAAATTCAGGGAGGACTTACTTGCCTTACCAAAAAATAATCATGTACAAAATGTTTAGTTCAGTTCTAGAACTAACTTCATACACTTTTATGTGGTGCAATACTGAAAATGGTATAAAATTTGGTATTGCAGCGCCCCCTTTCGGCGGATTTTTTTTCAGATTCAGGACGATTCATCTAGCCATAGCCATACACTTACACAAAAATTTTCGTTCAATTCGATGCATAACTTCATATACTTTTGGTCGGTACAATATAGAAAATGGCACAAAAATCGCGATTGCAACGCCCCCTTCCGACGGATTTTTTTCAAATTCAGGGAGGACTAACTAGCCATAGTCATACACATACACAAAAAATTTTGTTCAATTCGATGCATAACTTCATATATTTTTGGTCGGTACAATATTGAAAATGGCACATAAATCGCGATTGCAGTGCCCCCTTCCGACGGATTTTTTTCAAATTCAGGGAGGACTAACTAGCCATAGTCATACACATACACAAAAAATTTTGTTCAATTCGATGCATAACTTCATATATTTTTGGTCGGTACAATATTGAAAATGGCACATAAATCGCGATTGCAGTGCCCCCTTCCGGCGGATTTTTTTCAAATTCAGGGAGGACCAACTAGCCATAGTCATACACATACACAAAAAATTTGGTTCAATTCGATGCATAACTTCATATACTTTTGGTCGGTACAATATTGAAAATGGCACAAAAATCGCGATTGCAGCGCCCCCTTCCGGCGGAATATTTCAAAACTGAAGGAGGACCTGCTTGCCACAGCCAAAAACATTCACAAAAAATTTGGTTTAATTCTATTCTTAACTTCATGCACTTTTTGATGGTAGAATGGCGACATACAGACACACAGACACACGGACACACAGACACACGGACAGACAGACATTTTGTAAAAACATGTTTTTTGGAATCTCTGAGCCCTAAAACGTGTAAACCCATCAAAAACCGGAAGTCGAAAAAAATTTCGATTACAATACTTTCTTCTTTTGAAGATAGAAGAAAGTAAAAATTTGGTTCAATTCGATGCATAATTTCATATACATTTGGTCGGTACAATATTGAAAATGGCACGAAATTCGATATTGCAGCGCCCCCTTGCGGCGGATTTTTTTCAAATTCATGGTGGACCAACTTGCCATAGTCATACACTTACACAAAAAATTTGGTTCAATTCGATGCATAACTTCATATACTTTTGGTCAGTACAATATTGAAAATGGCACAAAAATCGCGATTGCAGCGACCCCTTCCGGCGGATTTTTCTCAAAATTAGGGAGGACCAACTAGCCATAGTCATACACTTACACAAAAAATTTGATTCAATTCGATGCATAACTTCATATACTTTTGGTCGGTACAATATTGAAAATGGCACAAACATCGCGATTGCAGCGCCCCCTTCTGGCGGATTTTTTTCAAATTCAGGGAGGACCAACTAGCCATAGTCATACACTTACACAAAAAATTTGATTCAATTCGATGCATAACTTCATATACTTTTGGTCGGTACAATATTGAAAATTGCACAAACATCGCGATTGCAGCGCCCCCTTCTGGCGGATTTTTTTCAAATTCAGGGAGGACCAACTAGCTATAGTCATACTCTTACACAAAAAATTTGGTTCAGTTCGATGCATAACTTCATATACTTTTGGTCGGTACAATATTGAAAATGGCACAAAAATCGCGATTGCAGCGCCCCCTTCCGGCGGATTTTTCTCAAATTCAGGGGGGACCAACTAGTCATAGTCATACACTTACACAAAAAATTTGGTTCAATTCGATGCATAACTTCATATACTTTTGGTCGGTACAATATTGAAAATGGCACAAAAATCACGATTGCAGCGCCCCCTTCTGGCGGAATATTTCAAGACTGAAGGAGGACCTGCTTGCCACAGCCAAAAACATTCACAAAAAATTTGGTTTAATTCTATGCATAACTTCATACATTTTTTGATGGTAGAATGGCGACATACAGACACACAGACACACACACACACAGACACACACACAGACACACGGACAGACAGACATTTTGTAAAAACATGTTTTTTAGAATCTCTGACCCCTAAAACGTGTAAATCCGTCGAAAACCGGAAGTCGAAAAAAATTTCGATTACAATACTTTCTTCTATTGAAGATAGAAGAAAGTAAAAATCTAGTCTGCTGTTTCCTGTTACTTCTTAAATTGAAAAATTTAGGCTTTGATAAAATTCTATAAATCACCTTTTTTGACAACTTGTAATTTAAAATAGAGAAATGTTGTGTACGATACTCGAAATGCTTAAGTATAAAAAATTATTACGTCGCATTTACTCATTTTATTATGTACAAGGAGGTGGTATGAGGTGATTTATCTTATGGTAATGTTAACATACAAAGAATTTAATTAGTCTTGAAGATATATTTAATATTTATTTAAATATCAATATTAATAAGCTCTTCTAACAATTTACAATGCCAGCAAAAAAAGGCACTTGAGTTACAATTTTAATGTTCAGTTGTTTCGAACATTGAGATTGTTACCTTTTCCTGCTTTAAATAAAAGAGGCTGGCGAGAGTTTATGGCCCTAGAATCTTGATTTTTTTTTTCTAGTTCTGGTAGTGATTTGGAAAGAGGGACTTTTTTAAAATCTTTTCAATGATCTCAAGATTTTTTTTTTTGCTGGCATTGTAATATCGCCTGTTAATATTTCAAACCTAAAATATCACAAAGAATAAAATTAGTAAAATTTGCAACAAAAATCTTTCATTCCAAATTTTTTGAAATTTAATTTTTGTTACATAGCATTTTCTTTCACTAAGATCTTCAATTGACAAATTATAGATTTGTAATTAATCTGTAATGAAAACATTGAAGAGTACCTAAAAATATTTTTCTCATTTATTTAGCTATCAAACTTCAATGCATTTGATCACTCAAATTCCATTTTTCTTTTTTAAACTGTTGAAGGTCGCCGCCATTATAATCCTGCACAATGCGTGAATGTATCAGTATCCACGTCGGCCAAGCTGGAGTTCAGATCGGCAATGCTTGCTGGGAGTTGTACTGCCTGGAGCACGGCATCCAGCCCGACGGCCAGATGCCCAGCGACAAGACCATAGGCGGTGGAGACGACTCCTTCAACACATTCTTCAGCGAGACCGGAGCCGGAAAGCACGTCCCGAGGGCCGTGTACGTGGATCTGGAACCTACCGTTGTGGACGAGGTCCGCACAGGCACCTACAGACAGCTCTTTCATCCCGAACAACTCATTACAGGTCAGTAAGCAGCCAAAAAAAAGCGTCTTAAGGTCCAAACACATTTGACTAGTTCTTGTGGTCAGGCGTCGCTGTCTCTGATCTTTCGAGTCGGCGCATTTGATGTATAACTGCTTTTTCAGTGAACTGAATTTGAACTGCAAGAGAGAAATCGAACGCGAAATCAGTCGACAGCTTTACGACTGAAGATGGGGAAGACAATTGCACTAGGAACTTTCCCCTCCTTTGTCAATTCGATAGGCTTTGTCCCTCAAAAATTATTTAAAGAGGTTCCAAAACTAGCAACCCTTTGTTCCCGTCCCACCAATAGTCGGAAACGCTGCTTCTTCAAAGAATAGATTTATTGCTCTTTTAGTTCAACTGAAAGTATTGAAGTCTGTGCGCAGCCTTATTCGTGGCTGTTCGCAGGATTTTCGATAGAGGGGGGGGGGGGGGTTACTAATTTGTACCAAGTTGGTACATTCTGTTTGTATATCTTTAAATATACATATCTGACTATTTCAAAAGATTTAGAAGGGTAAGATTTGTAACATTCGTCTCGGTACGCCATGCTCACGTCCTACTAAACTTTTAATGCAGTTAGTTTTGAATTCTAGTTTCCTATACTATATTTTAAATCATAATTGAAACAATATTTCATGCTCATATCGTATTCACCATTTACCTCAATTTATAAAAACCTGGGTGGAGCACTAAAATTTTATTCATCAGTAATCTGATTGGTCTTCCGCCTATATCAAATGCAATCAAGTTAATCGAGGATGTCATTTGAGCGTTCAACCCACATTTTTCTAACAAGAAAGGACTCCATATTGAGCATACTCGGAATTTTATGAAAAAAATACTAATTAAACTATTTATGTATGGAATAAAGGATCAATCAAAATTATCGGCGGAATTACAGTAGAAATCATGAAAAAAAAAAAAAAAAAAAAAAAAAAAAACTTTCGAATATTTGGCGCGAAAAGACGAAACGTCACACGATTTGGCGAGCAGCCCTTTTCCTCGCCAAAAGCGAACGATTTTAATGCAACTCAAAACTGTTGGATATTTAGAATGTGTGTAAATAATATTTAATGAATTTAAACATAAACAATGAGAGACTTTAATATGTTATATACATATACATATTGTATTACATATATATATATATATATATATAGCTTGTTGAAGTAGTTATTTAATTAATCACTCGAAAAAATTTAATAATATAAATATAAATTTTCATGTGTAAAAATTCATATTGAGAAAAATTGTCTTCATACTTTTAAGCGTTTTTAAAAATAAAAGTCAGATGTTTCCATAGCAACGAAGTCGAATCGACATTGCTCAACTGGACTTTAATAACGAAATTTTCATTATTTTTTTACGGACATTGGATGGAGGTTCCGCCGAAAATGTATTTATAAGTGTATATATACTCATGATAAGAACATTCTGTAATTTTTTCAGATTTTTCGGCGTATGCCCGTATGGAGACCTTCCTTGTAAGTTAGGCAGATGGTGAATACGAGCACTAATGTCCGTCCCTAGTAGCAAATCAATAATGGAGTCCAATATTACGATTGTTTCTGAAGTTTACAGAAATGTCTTATTCAATATACATACTTTCTGGTGTTTTTTTTTTTTTTTTTTTTTTTTCAGAAACATTTTTGTAAATTTGAAAGCATTTTATTTTCTGAAATTTCTGTTTTATGTAAAATAAAAGAAAGTTTTTTGTAACAGTAGGGGAAAATATGAGGTCTTGAATTTTCATAAACGTTTTAATTCATACCATGGAATTTTTCTCCATATTTTTTTCTTCGTATCAAATCATTCTGCTTATTTTTCTTATTTCCACTTAATAAAAAAGAGGTCTTTTTTAAAAAATGGGAATGTATTAATTATTTGCAGGCAAAGAAGACGCTGCCAACAACTATGCCAGAGGTCATTACACGATCGGTAAGGAAATAGTGGATTTGGTCTTAGATCGAATTCGGAAGCTGGCAGACCAGTGTACAGGTTTGCAAGGTTTCCTCATCTTTCACAGCTTTGGTGGAGGCACTGGATCTGGCTTCACATCCCTGCTCATGGAAAGGTTGTCCGTCGATTACGGAAAAAAGTCGAAACTGGAATTCGCCATTTACCCAGCTCCACAGGTGAATGAAAACTCTGTTTCCAATAAAATAGCAATAGCGTTAAAGTTAAATGTCTTAAGAAAACTTAGTATCTCAAAAGAAAAAAATATATGACAGTAAAACCTTGTTAAACATTCATCTCTTGGGATATGACGACTCCGATGTTTTAAGGGGTGATGATACAATCAAATTACTTTATTTATTGCAGTTAAATTGAGTATATTTTTAATGAGTGCAATACCGAAGCTTATTGGTGAGCTTTAACGTTAGTTTATTTTATAAGTAAGGTAATTTACTTTTGGTATTACGTAAATGGTACAATGTAATACACTATTACATTGAACATTAAAATTGAATAAATAAAATTAATCTAAAAATCGCCACTGTAAAATTTTAAAACAGTTAACTATTATAATAACAGTTACAATTATGAATCTTTTGATTAAAAAAAAAAATCCTTCTCATCCTCTCTAACTAGACAATGCTTTCTTCAGGTATCAACTGCTGTCGTGGAGCCCTATAATTCCATTCTCACCACTCACACGACTTTGGAGCATTCCGACTGCGCTTTCATGGTGGACAACGAAGCCATCTATGACATCTGTCGACGTAACCTGGACATCGAGCGACCCACCTACACGAATCTCAATCGTTTGATCGGCCAGATAGTGTCCTCCATCACAGCTTCCCTGCGATTTGACGGTGCACTGAATGTTGACTTGACCGAATTCCAGACCAATCTCGTTCCTTATCCTAGAATCCACTTTCCTCTGGTGACTTACGCCCCAGTCATTTCTGCGGAGAAAGCATACCACGAGCAGCTCACTGTTGCCGAGATCACGAACGCATGCTTTGAACCCGCAAACCAGATGGTAAAATGCGACCCGAGACATGGCAAATACATGGCTTGCTGTCTTTTGTACAGGGGTGATGTTGTACCCAAAGATGTCAATGCGGCCATTGCAGCTATCAAGACAAAGCGCTCAATCCAATTTGTCGACTGGTGTCCTACAGGATTTAAGGTAAGACAAGATGGAAAATTAACCCTGAAATCACAAGGCTGGGGTCGTCAATGACCCAAAAAAGCATTTTTTGTATGTGGAAATTTGGTAACAAGTGTCCATTTACCTCAAAAGGTCAATCTATCTTTCATTCCAGTATTTGTGTAGCTTTCAAAGTCAAGTAGAGCGTTGACCTTCCCAAAACAAGTAAGAGAAGAAAAAATGTTGAATCTTTAATGATCCCTCCCTTTGTTATTAAAACATCAAAAATTATAACCTCAACTCTAAAAAATTAAACCTGCAGCGTTGCGATCTATTCAGCATCGTAACTAACAGTACTCACAAGGAAGGTCTCCATTGGGGACATACTCAGAATTTTTTGAAAAAAATACGAATTAAACTACTCATGTAGGTAATAAAGGATCAGTGAAAATTAGCGGCGGAATTACATTATTAGATATGTAAAAAAATAAAATAGTTTGGAATAATTGGCGTGAAAAGCTGGAAGCGATGCGGAATTTGGCGAGCATTGCATTTCCTCGCCTAAAGCAGACGATTTTAACGAATCTGAAAATTGATTTTAATTGACTTCACTCTTAAAAATCTGCAGCATTTACTGCAACGTCACTCCACTACTTTTATAGAATATCTCTCTTCTGACCAATGAGAATGCTCCATAGCAAGCTGAATTGACCGTGTCATACACTGTTAAAAATCTGCTGCATTTTGTTGCAACGCACTCCACCGCTTGTATATAATATCTCTATTCCAACCAATGAGAAAGCTCCATTTCACGGCCAAGTAACCGTTTTCTATACAAGCAAGGGAGTGCGTTGCAACAAAATGCAGCAGATTTTTAACAGTGTATTTTTCAATTTGGAACAATTTTAATCAATTTAAATTGTGTTTTAAATGATAAAATATATTAATTTCATTTTGTTATAAGTACATGTAAAAGTATATGACAAAATTACATTTAAAGTAAAGTAAAAATGCACAACTAAAATTACTTAAACTAAACTTATTCAAATAAATTGAACATAGAAAGTTTTTTCTTTAAAAAGTATTCGAAGCGTAAAAGCGTATTTTTCAAAATTTCGTTTTTTTCGCCAACCGGAGATAAATCGCCAAATAAACGAAATTATTATTATTTTTTTACGGACGTTATAAGGAGATTCCGCCGAAATTTTTTTTATAAACATATATAACTATATGAGAAGAACATTCTGTATTTTTTTCAGATTTTTCTGAGTATGCCCGTATGGAGACCTTCCTTGTCAGCCCTGTTTTCCTGATCATGGTTCCTGAGGTCAGAATAGAGCAGGACCCTCGGTGAATAGTCCCTAAGCAAACTTGGTGTTCATTTTATTGACCCTTAAGGAAATAAAGGTTGAGTAACCCTTACTTAGTCTGGGGTCAAACTTTAGATCTACAGCGTGATGGTCAGACGTGCTGACCATTACACCATTGGACTTCAAAACCTGCTCTCAGAATATCAAAAATATAAGTATTTAATTTTTTTCTCTATGGTTGCAACGCAAAACATGCAGGAAAAAATATATTAGATTTTCGATAAGCAAAATCGCAGTCTCTATAATCTTTCTCTTTTTTTTTTAAGAAGCTGCTCTTTTCATGAATATTTAAAGCATCTTTGAGCTAATGTATCACTCAACCGGTTAAAAAAAAAAAAAAAAAAAAAAAAAAAAAAAAAAGTATCACATCTTGCAAAAATTCATTTTGTTTTCTATTCCACTGATAGGTCTGTCATGAGTATTTCTAAGTGTGTTTCATGTGCAGTTAAAAGGAAAGTCATTTTATTATGAAACATATCCATTTGTGACTTCAGAAAAGGGATAGATTGCATAAGGAGGTAAAGTTATCAAACTCTCCAAACCTCGTTCTACGTCTTCGATCTTAAGAGTTTTATGCTTTTATGCATGTTTGTACTAATGTATGCAGAGCTAAGTGCTATCATTTTATGTTGCAGAAAAAATTATCCAAACTTTCTTTTGCCTCGCCAGCGAAATTTATTTATATCGAGCTATGTCATTTTTCTTGCGGGTGAGCGATATATTCTATTCATACATGTTTTCTTTACGTTATCTTTTTATGCATCAAGTATTCAGAAAAAAATTAATATATAAGATGTATCCTAAAAGATATCCGAACTTTAAAATTCAATAATCAGCTAATTATAATAAAAATAAAGTTGAAATAATGTTTATGAAGTAGCTCATAATTTTATACACAGTAATTTAAAAAATTAGTTCAAAAATTCGTCAACAGATGGCGCTAGACTGTCTCAAATTGTAAAAATGCTGGAAGTAACATTTAAAATGAATCAGTCAATTTTTATTCTCCGTTCTATTTAGTTTTTGAAATGTGAGAAGGAGAAAAACACAACAGATTTTGACAATGCAGTGCCATCTATTTACTAAATTTTTAAATTATTTCCAAAATTACTATATGGTAATCCTTGTACGCACCTTCTAAATATTTATTTCATCTTTAAATGTGTACAGTTCATGAATTATTGAATTTTATATTTGAGTGTCCTTTTTTATGGAGGAGGGGGGAATACCCTGAACATATAATTCCAGTTTTTGCAATTTTTATATATTCATGGCTTAAAACTTCTTAATCAATAGCGAGTACATTATCCTAAGCAAGATCGTTCACAATTAATTTCTAGATGTTTGACAAGACCTGTTTCCTAATTTTGTTCCCTAACCGTTAAACATTTAAAAATTCTTTTTTAATATTAAAATATTAAAATGCTTGTGGTTTCTTTCGGTATTTGTTTCAGTTATAATAATTATTCAATTGATCGAATCAAATATACATACAGTATACTCTTTCAAATCCACAACCCTAAAATCCGCATATGCCTTAAATTCCACACATAATCACAGATGTGAACAGTGAAACTTTCAATCGCATGTAGAGGGGGGGGGGGATTCGATACGTTTTTCTTTTTATATCATTCTCTATACATTTTAATACGTAATTATTGTTAATATGGCTGCCGCCTCCACGTCTATAAGAAAATTCAAATTTATTTCCGAAAAAGTTCAAGATATTGCTGATATCACTGTCGATCGTGATCATTTACCAAACATATTCATGTATTAAACATTTTAAGTCAAGCTAAACACAAATTAAAACTTCTATATTTTATTGTTTTAATGCGATTTATTAGTATACCTTTATGATGCAAGTTTCCTTGAATAATTCAAGAAAAAATTATTATATTATTCTTATACATTATTAATTATTCACTTGACATTTACTTTTAATAATTTAAACATTTTAAAATTTTTATTATTCTACTTTGCTTAATTATTTGAATACTTTACTATATTGTGAGTATTCATTATAATTTTGACCGCATTATGACATTCAATTAACTGTTTAAAAAATTCGAACAAAGCAATGATTAGAAAACCCGCAAAATTCTAAAATCTGCACAACAACCTCTGGTACTATAAGACATGCGGATTTGAAGGAATCACCTATATATATACGCATATTACCTTTTCAGAAAGAAATTTCCCATTGAAAAATTCATTTTTCATATTAATTACCATAAAAAAATAACTGATAAGCGAATAAGAAATTTAAGGGAGACCCGAACCCCATTTTCGGCCAAAAATCATCAAAAGTTCAAAAAAAAAAAAAAAAATATATATATATATATATATCTCAGAAAACGATAAAATACATATTTGCGAATATCCATGCAAAATTTCAAAAATCGGGGACACTTGGAACAGGTAGAAAATGAGCTTTTTTAATTGTACTCACTATAGAGTTTAAAGGACTAGCGGCCATTTAAAACGTGTTTTCCTGAAAATGACTTTTTTCACATTTTGCCTAAGTTCAAAGTACTAAGGGACAGTGGTAAAATGATTTAGAAACAAAGTGTTTATGCTTTTAGAATCTTAAAAAAATTTGCAACAAAAGTAAGGAGAGATATTTTTTAAAACTATTTCTGAAAATTTTACATAAATTGGTAAACATGAAAATTATAACAAATTTAAGGAAATTTACAATGCGTATTTTTTTTTTTTTTTTTTTTTTTTTAGCCGATTAAAATAGAAAATTAAAAATATCTCTCCTTAGTTCTTTTCTATATACTATATAACACTATTTAAGAAATTTTAATCATACCAAAATATTGAAAACTGAATGAGGAGTAGTAATTTTAAAAAGTGTATTTTTCAACAAAAAAAAAAAAATCATAAAAATCCCCCTAAAAAATATACTTTTTAATAAAAAGTGAATTTTTTTGCTAATTATTCCTTACAAAAAGATTTTTAAGTAGTACACCAAAATTCATTACTTTAAAATCAATAATAAAAATGTTGGGTTTTTTCTTACGGGTCTCCCTTAAAGATCTAAAAATTATTATAATGAGTAAAAGAATTTTTAAAAATACAGTATTTGTGAGTGGCACAGTTTTTGTTGATTCCTGAAAATTTTTAAAACTGGTGATTTACATACGTTTTAAAATTGACTACTATTTCAAATATATTGTCGGATTTGTATGATTGCGTGGCCGTTGGAGGGCAAAGTATGAAAAGGGTGTATGTCGGCATATTTCAACTCCATAAATGGACAAGTTTGTATTTGTCAAGCAATATGCTGAGAAACAGAATAAATATTTGAACAATGATAGTGAAACGCTGAGAGATAAAATGTGTTTGTGATCGCTTGAAACATCATCTAGGCTAAAGGAATAAAACACGCAGTATATGTTGTAGATAAAAAATGCATTTGTTGTTGTTGTTTTTTCCAGACCATTTGATGAATTTCGGTCTTTTTTTACTTTTTTCCCCAGACTCTTTAGAAAATATTTGTAAATGCCCTGACTCTTCCAAATGTATTTTGAATTTTCCCTGATTTCTTTGAAATTTCCTGACTTTATTTCGCTGGGAACCCAGCAGTATGTCATTAGAAAGAATTTTTAACATATACGCAGCCTATGGCACATGTTTTAAAATTAAGAATAGGGGTTTGAAATAAGCTAAACTCAGAATTCGTTTATAAAAACTCCTGATCAATGCAATTTTTAAATATAGCTGTGTGAAATGCAATGCAGAAATGTAACTAACAAAAAATACAAGGTTTTACTATCTTTTTTAAAAATAAAAAAATAAGTTTCATTTTTTTTTTTTTTTTTCCTCCATAAGAGGAACAAAGGCTTTCCTGAATTCCCCTTTAAGGCTGTTCTTAACTGCTCAACTCAACAAATGAAAAACGTTTTGACACATTTACAAATTCATTTTTTAACGGAAAGATATGAAATTGGAAAGCCTGACTATGGAAGCGATTTGGAATCAAACTAAATAATCTTAAATAAAAAAATCACCCACTGAGTTGTAAGTCATTTCGATTACGCGACAAACACATTTTCTCAATCCAGTTTGAATTGCTATTTTTTTTTCTTTTTCTTTTTTCGAGCTTTAATACCGCCATTCTGACACTAATTTCTGAAAAATCTGTTGTATTAAACAAAAAAAAAAAAAAAAAAAAAAAAAAAATTGAAGCTTAATAAATTAAAATTTATGTCATAAAGTTGCCCTTTTTGATTTAAGAGCAGCCTTAAGATAGTTTTTAAACATGCGAAAGCAAAACCAATATATTTTCTATCACGGGCGGAAGAGAGGGCAGAGCTTTTCTGACCGATAATCCTTAGTTCTTTTTATTAGTGCTCAATAATTTTAAAATATTTAAGAGAGATAAGTTTTACTTTTTTTGTTGTTGTTGGATTTTGTTTTTAAAGTCACTGGACAGAAATTGCTGAAAACGAATTTACATTGCGATATGTGTTTTTTAAATTGTTATTTAGGTATTGTAATTCACTGAAAAAAAAATTAATTTCTTATCACTATTCTGCTAACGTTGGAAAGTGTTTCATTTTACATGCCTGATTTATGATTTTTCTTTCTTGTTTAAATGTTCTGTGTGATAACCCTTATTCTTAACTAGAGATGGGAATGCTCGGAAAACCCCCGGAAAAATTGGGAAAAAAACCGGTTTTTTTCCGAAGGCTTATTTTTCAATTTTTCCGAACTGGAAAAATTGAAATTTCATTTATGAAATAATATAGTGAAAAAATTTGTAATAGCTACATTCTCATACTTTTTATTTATTTTATTTTTATGTTGAGTGTCTCACATGAAAATTTTAATGTGGGTAATCTGATCTCTGAGCAGAAATCTGTTTGAGAAGACTTGAAAGGATTCTTCACATTTTTTTCTTGTTTGAAACACAAGACCCTTTGCAAAATTTCTCTTGAAAATAGACTTTTCAGAAAAAGTTTAATCAACAAATTGAATCTTTCGCAAGTGCAGTGTTTGAAGAAAAAAAAATCTCATGCCATACAGCAACTGAATCTTATTAAGTTGCATATATGTATGTAAATAACCTTATTAAAAATGTCTAAATAGGAACCTAAATATAGTAATAATTTCTTATTCAAAAATTTTGAATATATTTTGTACAAGTATATACAAAAAGTTCGCAATTTCACAAAAACTTGATTAGATAAAAAAAAAAAAAAAAAAAAAATCTAGATATGTAATTAAATGCAACTTCTCCTTTTAAAAATTAATTCATGTGTAAAATCATTTCAATAATATGCCGATTAATGGAAATGATAAAATTAAACATTCAACATAAAATTTTGAAGTATGCATTTATTACTTTAATCTATATTTTCAAGAAGTAAGTATTGAATTCGTGAAAAATTTGACTTCCAATTTTTGGTGTATTTAAAACTTTTAGAAGGTCCTGAACACATTTTGATGGTTTTTGGAAGATATCTGTCACTCTGTGAGTCTGTATGTGACAAATTTTATGGGCACTCTATCTCAAGAACTGATGCACATAATTTCACAAAACTTTAGATTCAGTTACACCTTGATATAAACTCGAGATGTTTAGTTATTAGTATATATCGCCAAACAGATGGCGCTGCTATGCTGCATTATTCATAATTTCCACAATAGCTCTATCTCAAACTAATGTATGTATTTTTATAAAATTTCAGATCAAGTTAATCTTTGACATAACTTCGTGCTCATTACTTTTTGGTGTAAATTGCTCAACAGATGACGCTGCTATGCTGCATTATTCATGATTATCGCAATAGCTTTACCTCAAGGACAATTAAAAAAAAAAAAAAATCAAACTACAGTTTCTGATATATATTAATGTTGTTTAGTTTTTGATGTAAATCCCCTATAGGTGGCACTAGCTGCATTTTTCAAGATTTCATTATAGCTGATTCATTGAATGTTTTTTCAAGGTGTTGAATCTAAAATTGACCTCCATTTTACCTCCATAATGTACAGTAATATTGCAAAAATATGGACAGTTTGCATTAGAAAAGTACAACTGCGATGAAACAACCCCCCATATTTTATTACAAGTAACTGTGTTCCAAATTATACTTTCCCTCTTGATTAAACTTTGGATTTTTGTATTTTTCTAAAGCACAGTAGAAGTTTATCTCTGTATGTAACTGCTTTTGTTAATTCCTCAAATAGTGACCATTTTCTATTGGTAGTGTTCTGTTTCATAACTTTTGAGTTCCACTCTTAGAAATATAAAATTACCATGTGGAAACATTATTGAATATGGTTTCTTACTCAAGAATAGAATATCAGATTTCAGGGTAAAAAGAAAAAAATTATATTTAATTAAACTTATATAAAAAAAAATAATAATAAAAAATAAAATCTGGTTTCAGTGAGTAAAAATTTAACAGTCAATAAATCCTACGCTATTTTTTAGTTGCAGACCTGAGTAAGCCAAAGTAAAACTTAGTTTTGTTTGAATTTAGATTATAAAACTAAATCAAAACTTTTTGAGTTGAGATTGGAAAGCTATACCAAAACTAAACATATTATATAAAGGAAATAAAATTAGAATTCCCCCCCCCCCCCCAAAAAAAAGTAATAATATAAAAATGTACATTTTTTAAAAAAAGAATGGAATTTTTTAATACTGATATTCATAATAATGACAAAACTGCCATAATTTCTTTAAACTAGTATCATTTACTTAAAAACTATACTTATGTAAATGGAATGCATAATTTATTTCATTCCAAACTGTAGACATATTGGCTTAGGTTTTTACAATAGGTCAATTGGTAGTTAAACATGTAACTGAAAAATCATTTCAACAGAGGTATGATATAATAAACAATAGAATTTAATAAAAATTCTTAGGCTGTGGAAAAAAAAAAACTAAACTTTTAAAAGCAGGCTTTGCTACTTTCTTTCTATTTTGTAATATAAAGTGAAAATAATTTTCATTTAATACATATAAATGGAAAAAATGTTTATTATTTAATATTCTCTAAGAAAATATAATTTATTTGGGAGAAACAGTCATAAAAAATCAATTTTTCCGAAAAAAACCGGTAAAAAACCGGGGTTTTTTCCGACACTTATATTTTTCCGGAAAATTTACATCTCTATTCTTAACTATGATTTCATATTTTTTTAAGTTAAATGTGTTTCAGACTATCTTTAATTATAAATCTAAGGAGTGATTTTTTGTTATGTACAGAAGTATTTTTAATTTGACTCATGAAATAGTTAAGGCGAAGGTGGACTCTCAAAAAAATTTCTTTTTCTTTTGAACCGATTTGTTTGAAAATAAAATATGTGATTACAATTGTAGTTATTTAAGAAAAGCTAAAATTGCAAGAAAAATATTAATTACTTTAGTAATTATTAATTATTAAATATTGAAATAATTAATTAATTAAAAATGCTCCATGCGCATTTCTTTTGCATATAAAATAATAATTTTTATTTATGAGATACCTTTCAGACCTAAGAGTAAAACTTAGTTGAAATCCTAAACATAGATAGAAAATAAAAATTAATAATAATAATAATAAGCCGAAATACCAATTTTTATAGTGAAAAAACACTGAAATGATACTTTTGATGAAGAATTTACAGCTTATGAGGTCCGAAGTACAATTATTTTAACTAACATTTTTTCTATGTACTATGAGGTAATGACATAACAAATTTTGAAGAACTCAAAAAATTAGGGATGCGCATGAAACATTTTAAAAATTGAGATTATCCCGAAATTTTTATTTCGAGAAAATCCACTGTTAAGTTAGAAATATCAGTATTTCAATAATAAAGAACATTAAATACCATATAGTAAATGAATATTACTTATAATATACTTATAATAAACTCATAATAAGCGCTTCATAAGTTGGGAAATAAAAAAGTACTTTTCGAAATTTTGGATGATTTTTGTCGATTTGAAGGTCCACCTTCGCCTTAAAGAATGATCAATGACTTTAATAATTTTAACTATGACGGTCTTAGTTATCAAAAAACTATGCAAAATAAGTCTCCTAAATATCCACAATATTATTGATATTGATAATAAGATGATTGTTAATGATTTATCTAAAATTCCAAAATTGTATTTCTTGTCATTAATTTTACAAAACTTTTAGAGGTGTCCCTAAAGCGGTATTAAAGCACCGTTAACTAAATATTAAAGTGGTAATAAAGTAGTACTTAAGTGGTACTAAAGTACCTCAAATTTTATAAATATTTCATACCAAAATTTTTATTTAAAACTATCTAACTTATATATTTTCATTTGACTTAAATTTCTCTGTGCATTATTCGTAGATAACGCCTTAGTTTTCTATACAAAAAGTCTCTGGTTCTAAACTCGATAGGACTAATTTGAATTGGTATACTTTTCTCTCGTATTATCTAGTCAAAAATTTTCATCCTTTTTATTTATCTTTTTATATTTCAGCACTAGAAGTGCTAAGGTTAGACTTATTTTCATGGCTCTCCTATGATTTGCTAAACAATTACTTATATACAGGGAGTAGAGTAGCTCTGCTATTGGGTATTCGATCAAATGAATCACTTTGTGATGTTTCTCTCTACTCAATGTTTTTTGTTAAGTTTATAAATGACACATCGTTAGTTCCTTAAGTTCTTTATTAGAATTATAGATCAATCAATAAAAAAATAAATAAAACGACATTACAACTTAGTAGCAGCTAAACTCCAGTATTACACTTCGCTTAAGTTCGTCTAAGCCACTTTACATCTCCATACTCTCTTGTACATTACCATCGCGTTTCTCTCCTAACCACTTTCCTTCCCTTTTCCACACTCAATAATTCCGGGGTCCCCCCCTCATTGCCACTAGTCCAGTGCAATCAATTTTCTAGATATGTTCCTTGATATCAAAAGCATCTTTTCTTCTATGCTTTTGAATGATGACAACTTTCATCCCTGCATATCTTTTCACAATAAGACTTCGCTATTTATTTTCTGCCCAGATTAAAGTTGTCAGTACAATGTCACAACTTGTTCAACTATTTTTCTGTGATTTATACTTTATTCTAAGAAGAAATTTCTGGTTCGAATCACTTTATTTCCATTTGATGCCAGCCTAATGAGGGATTATTAATTTGTTTAAAGTTTAATTTCTACGATACCGAAACAAGAAGCAGTTTTTAGCTCACTGGCTATCATAGCCTAAGAGATTAGGTGCCCGCCCGTTCTGTATGTATGTACGTTCGTTCGTGCGTAACGCGATAACTCATGATAAAAATATCCGATCCACTTGAAATTTTGCATATAGGTATTTTCTGTAGGGATGCAACGGATATCCGGCCAATATCCGATATCCGGCATATCCGGCTGATTTTTCAATATCCGAAATATCGTCGGATATCCGGATCACAATCACCGGATATCCGACTTCTCTGTCGGATATCCGAAGAATGCAGAAAAGCAAATATAGATGAATAACAGTAATCCTTTGATCCCAAATAATACTGAAAAACTTTTGTTTATAATGCAAAAGATGAAATAATAAGTTCCCTATCAATATGAGTAAAAGATAATTCTCAAAAGCTTAAAAAATTGCCAGCTTTCCTTACTATTTATATTAAAATTCTGTAATAAATTCAAGATTTTACATTTATATCTTTTAGAAAATTGTATCTTTACTTTCGGATTGTAAAACAAAATTTGAAGTCAAAATCTATATTAATAAAATAACAAATCGCTCTGTGTGTGTGTGTGTGTGTGTGTGCGATAGTTAGCGAAAACTACGGTACGTACAGAGTTCAAATTTTTTCTGAGAGTAGCCCAATATCTCTCCTGATGCACCTGACGCTCAGAATTTCAAAATTCCAATTATTAACTGAGTAATTAATTAAAATCGAGAGGTCACTCTCATAAAAAAGCATCTTTTCCCCATTTCTTTTTCTCTTTCGTTTGTTTACGGTTGATTGGTTGTGTAAAAATTTTCGCAAAAGTAATAAGAAAGCTGAGATAGAATTAAAGAAACCCATGGAGGAATGAGATAAGTGGAGGTGAAGTAAGCCTCAAAAGAGGTTTGCAATATGAAACCATTTGTCGCTCAAATTTTAATGTGCCAAATAAAAGGACGTGGAAGAGATTTTGTATTATAAGACGAATTGAAAGAAATGAATTACAATTGAAGCATATTTTAAGAGGAAATAGCAAATTTTTAAAATGGTCTTTGTTCTATTATTTTTTATTAAAATAAATGTTCGTTTTTAAAATGAAGGAAAATGGAAAATTAGCAATAATTAAATATCAAATTAAAATTAAATAAGATATTGAAAACATTTGATACGAACTAAAAATTGTATTACTAAAAATTTCTTTCATTAATGTAATTTTAAATACTTTATAACGTAGACGAAAAATGTTTATGACTTAACAATTGCATGTAAATAAACATTTAAAATATAATGATGAAAATATTCTTTTAAAATCATGTATGAAAAGTTAATAAATATTAATCTAAAATATGGATTTCTGATTGCAGACGATTTTTATGGATTAACAAAAGAATGTCTATATTATAAAGGCCAAACGTATCTGTGCGTTACGCATACATCATTTTGCGAATGGCAACTTGAAATTTCAAATGAAATTTCGGTTTTGCAATTTTTAAACTTCTGAACATCCCACATTTTCAATTTTTACACCATCGTATATAGAACAAAATATGCTTTTAAAGGCTATTTGTTTGAAAACTATATCTTAATTTATTTTTGAGATATTAATTTTTTTGTAGTTTTTAATACAGTTTTTCTTCTGTGGCAACATGAGAACTCCACTTCTATTAAAAGCAAAGGTAAAGTCGAAAACAGCAAATTACTGTATTTTTATGTTGCCATTTTTTCATTAATCTCTTTGCATTTTCACATGTTGGATTTAAATTTCACGGGGAAAAAAATTCTATGATTAAATCAAGGTGGAATAAATTTTGCTGTTTTTTCATTTTGGAATGCTATGCACAAGAACATTTATTGATAACTTTGTCATAATAACAAATCTTTATTATATTTTACTGCTCACATTACGATTAAAGTTTAATTTTAATAATTCGGAAAAACTGAGTTTCATAGAAATAATATTTTGTTAAGTTTTAGGTTAAAATAATATGTGAACAGGAGAAATATGTATGTCAGAAAAACCAATATTAGATGCATTTTTTATTGTAAATAATTTTGTAGGTATATTACAAGTCAATGAAACAGTTCCTTCATAAATATTTTCTTTCGTCGAAATTTGACGGTTTGTACCATGTTATATTTTCAAGCAAAACGTTAAAATAATTGTCTATATTGATATTTAAAACACATACGATAAAATAATTAATTTTTTACCGGTGAAGCGATAGATTAGTTTTTTTTTAAGAAACAAGAGCAAAAAAATACGGGTTTAAACCTGTTTAATCGATAGGCGTGTCAAATCATGTGCTTCTGTTGGTACTTAATTGGACTTAATGTTGGGTTACATCTTTAGCATCACCTCCAGAGATAATACTACCACTCTATTAATTTCTTTTTACTCTATGAAAGAAACCTATTTGACATTTTGACATTTCAAAAAGTGACTGTTTTTTTCCCCTAAAGATCTTTAAAATTCATAGACTGGTAAAATGTCAGTTTAACTTAGAATTTTTGAATACAGCTGTTACGTCAGATCGTTCGTACTTCGTACATTAGAATCTATGCGTAGTTAGCTATGTTGCCGTAAATATATGTATATGTATATATGAGGCTTTTTTAGCAGTTTTTTAAAATCATTGATTAAATTTGAATGCATTTTATTTAAGTTAAAATTTTATTAAGACTTTAATTTGTTTTTAAAACAAAAATGAAATGTCTGTTTGACGTACAATTGTTCGAATCGGCAAACGATTCATACACAGTAATAAATTATCAAATAGCAAAATAAATTATGTATCAAAAATAGTCACTAAAAGAATAGTAGCAAAACATAATTTTTAGGCGTATTAACGAATAACCCGATCCCAACCAGAAAAGAGAAAACAGACCATACTCCGATCCAAGCAAGACAAAAATTTCATTAGTATAAACCCGACCCGAAACTGAAAATTCCATTTGAAAAAAAACTATGGATTTGATATCTGACCCGAATCAAATCTGAATCCCACAAAAATATTCAAATGAAGCATACCCCAATCCGATCAAGGAAAAATAATGTTCGTATATATGCAATCCGACCCGAACCTAAAACTTTTTTTTTGAAAAAAACCGAAAAATGACCAGAACGAAAACTGAAATCGATAAAAATATTCCAAAGAACTATAACCTGATAAGAGCAAGACGAAATAATTTCCGTGAACATAAACCTGACTCGAACCTAAAAAATTCCATTTGAAAAAAGACCTGAAGTTTTATGCAAACTACATCTGAATCCGATCAAAATATTCGAAAGAACCATAACCGGATTCGAACAAAAGAAAATAATTTCCGTGGACATGAACCCAATCCGAACCTAAAATTCCATTTGAAAAAAAATACCTGATAATTGAATCGAACCAAATATGAACCTGGCAAAAATATTCCACAGAACAATACCCGGCTCTGAACAAGACAAAAAATTTCCATGAATATGAACCCAATCCGAACCTAAAAAACTGAACTATATCTGAATCTGACAAAAATATTCCAGAGAAGCATATCCTTATGCGAACAATGCAGAATAATTTCCGTTGATGCGCAACCAAACCTGAACCTAAAAATTCCATTAAAAAAACCGAAATCTGAATTGAACGACATCTGAACCCGAAAAAAATATTCCAAAGACCCAAAACCGGATCCGAGCAAAACAAAATAATTTCCCTGGACATGAATCCGACCAGAACCTTAAAAATCAATTTGAAAAAATACCTAAAATCTGAATCCGACGAAAATATTCCAAATAACTATAACCAGATGTGAACAAGACAATATAATTTCCATGGACTTTAACCCAATCCGAATCAAAAAATTTCTAAAATAAATAAATAAATAAATAAAATCCCGAAATTTGAACCAAACCTAATCTGAACCTAACAAAAATATTTCAGTGAAGTATAACCTCATTGGAACTAGGTAAAATAATTTCCATGGAAGTACAACCCGATCCGAACTTAAAAATCCCATTTGAAGGAAAAAAACCCACGAAATCTGAATTGAACTGAATCTAAACTGAACAAAAAAATATTCCAAACAACCATAACCGTATCCGAAGAAGACAAAATAATTTCCTTGAACATGAATCCAATCCGAACCTAAAATTCGGATGTTCTACAAAACATAATGCGCGCCGTAGCGGTGGAAAATGAAACTAAGTACTTAGCGCAAGATGGTTAAGATATTTCGTTTATAGTTAGAGTTAAATTATAACTTGGTTATGGTTAGGTAACAGTTAGGTTTCAATTACGTTCCCGTGAGCCTTATGTTATATTTAATTTTCGGTTAGGTTACAGTTAGGTTAAGGTTAAGCTGCGGTTAGGTTGTGGTTAAATTATGGGTAGGTTATGATAAGGTGACGGCCAGGTTACATTTATGGTTTATTTAAGTTACAGTTAGGTTACTCTTAAGATACAGCTAGGTTACAGACAAGTTATGATTACAATACAATGAGGTTACGGTTAGGATTTTGTTCACAGAATGAACATTACGCATATTTGATAAAAAATATTATGCACCTATTTTTATAAAATGGCTCTGAAATTATAATAGTATATACTAACCTTTTAGCTAATCATCGAGAATCGATTTAATTCACGGTATAGTCAGATTTAAGAATTATTTAATTAGTTTGAAATTCAAAATATCTCAGTTGGTATATCTATGTGAAAAAAGTATTTAGTTAAGTCACTTAACAGTAATTTTAAGGATAAATATCAACACTTTAACACGAAAATCACGCAATCGTTGGACACAAATTCCCTCCTGCGTTTCCCATTGCAGTCATTTTGGGTATTTTTGGAGCTAAATATTAGTTTTTTTTTAACCAATTTTTGAAACAGTCAGGGGGAACGTATTTAATATAATGTAAACTGTAAAAAAATTGACCCTTTTGTTACATAATCACTCCCCCGCTTTTATAGAATATCTCTCTTTTGACCTATGAGAATGCTCCATAATAAGCTGAAGTAATCATTTTCTATAAAAGTGGTGGAGTGACGCTGCAGCAAAAGGATCAATTTTTTAACAGTACACTATTTACACATATTTCGAGTTAAAGATAAAATCATAAAAATTTCAAGTTCGTTTAACATTATTATTACGGACCCGGGCAACGCCGGGCGGGTCAGCTAGTAGCAAATAAAGCCTTTTTGTAAAAGTGTATAAAGATAGAAAACCAACATTTAAAAATGCTCAAATAATGAAAGAAAAGGTTGCAAACAGCTGTTTCGAATCTATTGTCGAGATTCTTCATCAGTACAAGATTCAGCATGTAGAAAAAGCTAAGCTGAGCAAAGTGATAGAGAAGCGCAGGCTTATATATCATCTAGCAGCCTTCACCTACGCTGGTCAGTGTTTTTTAAAGAAACTTTGAATCAAACGAAATTTTTATATCATAGTAATTTTTAGTTTTATATCATACTTTAGACTGTCTGTCATCGGTGAAAAGTCCATCATCTAAAAAGAAAGTTCAATGTTAGTCACCAATGAATGACGTAGCGCTCAACATGTTAACAGTTTTAATTACATAAAAATTCATTCAGCAGAGCCTTTAAAATAAAGCCAACCTTTTGTAATTGGGTTCATCTGATTTAAAACATCTCTCCATAAGTAATCAATTAAGCAACGTAGAGTGCTATATTTCATTTGCTACAAAATTTCAGAAAAATTATCCAAGTAACAATGTAAGTTCCATTAAAATCTATCTAGTAGAACTTAAGTTATAAGCGGCCGGAATGAAATTTCACTTTGCGTTTTATATATATTGATATAATTAAATATATCTTACATAATCATGTTAACCTGATTATAGAACTCTCTTTCAAAATTGTAGGTACAACAGATTTTTTTGTACAATGATTAATACAAAATTCAGACTTCCTTTTATATAGATAGATTGAAAATTTCAAGTTTTTGCGCAGAAGGCATCGCCAAATTAGGAAAATGCAAAGTATTTCACGAACTACTGGATTTAAAAGATTTTGCTTGGTACCATTCGATTCAGCATAAAAAAATACACTAAAATATGTTATCAGTTGAAAAATAACTACAAAAGCCGATTTTTAAGGATTTTTTTTTAATTCGTTCTTTTTTTCACCTCCCTGGGGGTGGAATTCTCGAAAATTTCTTCTTAGCGGCACTCAGTATTATGAGAAGTGTTTTTATCCCAATTTTCAAGATTTTTGGTTCGGCAGATTTTTTTGTGCTGTGAATAATACGAAATCCAGGCTTTCTTTTATATATATAGATAAGGATCGAAAATGTCAGGTTTTTGCGCCGAAGACATCGCCAAATTAGAAAAATGTGAAGTATCTCACGAACTACTGGATTTAAAAGATTTTGCTTGGTACCATTCGATTCAGCATGAAAAAATACACTAAAATATGTTATCAATTGAAAAATTCTGCTAAAGCCGATTTTTAAGGAATTTTTTTTAACTCGTTCTTTTTTTTCACCCCCCCCCTTAGGGGTGGAATTTTTAAAAATCTCTTCTTAGTGGCACTCAGTATTATGGGAAGTATTTTTATCCCAATTTTCAAGATTTTTGGTTCGGTAGATTTTTTTGTTCTGTGATTAATACGAAATCCAGACTTTCTTTTATATATATAGATTACAGGAGCGAATGATAGTAGATTCTAAATGGCTTTTTGTTACCTTACATGCATTATTTATGCATTTCTAAATATTGGTTTCTGTCTTTAGTCTTTAAAAAATTTTAAATTGTTTAATAAACTATGATTTTATTAATTTTCTTTCTTTCGCTTAGTTTAAATAATGGGTTAATTGGTTTATAAGTTAAACAACCAAACAAACATTTTTTACTTTCTTCTATTCTTGATAGTAGGAAGTAATGTAATCATTTTTTTTCGACAAATTTATATGTTTTAGGGATCCAATATCCCTAAAAACATGTTTATTCAAAACCTGTCTGTCCCAGTGTCACCATCATATCATCAAAAATTGTATGAAGTTATACATAGAATGAACCAAACATTTTGTACATGTTTTTGGCTGTAGTTTTAGACATAGGATCATTCTGATGAGGACACCTCCATGATTAGTTTTGCGAGTTCATTGGATAAGTCTAAGAGGGGGGGGGGGATGGGAGGTAACTCCCTTATCTTGAATTTAGTTTAATGGGTTTTTCACATAAAATTTACCGATTTGCTTCAAAATTTGGATATAGGTTCATTTGGATAAGGCACTTCCCTGATTTGTTTTGAGAGTTCATTGGATAAGTATAAATGGGGGATCGGTGGGACTACCCCTCTTAATTTAGGTAAATGATTTTTCTTGCAGAATTAACCAATTTGTTTTAATATTTGGATACAGGTTTATAGTGATAAGATGCCTAATTAGCTGTGGGGTCCTTTTGTTAAGCATAAAAGGGATACCGGAGATTACCTCAAACCCCCTTAAATTTGATAAATAAGTTTTTATGCAGAAATATCCTATTTGCTTTAAATTTTGGATGTACATTCTTTTTGATAAGGCGAATCTCTGAGTAGTTTTGGAAGTTTAATGTTTAAGTATAAAGAACGGGGATAACTCTTCTTAAATTATATAAATGGGTTTTTATGAAGAATTATTCAATTTGCTATGAATTTTGGATATAGGTTTTTTTTATGTGATAAAGCATATCCTTGGTTAGTTTAGGGGATTCAATGATTAAGTATAAAAAGGGGAAATGGGGGGGGGAGCTATTTGCTCCCTTAATTTTTTTTTCGAATGTTTTTGAATTGGCAGTTCATGCAGCAATGGGAATTTTGCATCTTGCTAAAACTGGCTATTCGCAAACAGCTGATGTATAGCGGAATAATAAAAAATATTAATTTTAATAAATAACATGATCGAGATTAACTCATTCTTAATCTAATTGACTGCAGCAAAAATTCTAGATGAAAATCAAAGTTGGTATGATATTGAACTAACAATATTGATGTAGTATTAATATTTGTAAATATTTTTTGAAAATTGAGATCTTTGAAATAGAAGTTATTAACCAACTAGTTATTTTTGTGACTTCATTATAAATATTTAAAATTAAAAGTAATTTTTTCTTTTCATAAATTTCAAAGTGATTTACCTTAAAATAAAATTAAATATAGCTTAAGGTAAGACATTTTTGAATAATTAAAACATGGAAAAAAAATCATCAATTAAACCTGTATTTGGATATAACTCTTCAACCATTGGTATATTAGTAAGACTTTTATGTTTACATTATAAAAGGATGCTATGTATTTCTTTGTGAAAATTCTTTACAATTATAGACATATTAATAAACATATAAAATTTGTTCTAAAAATTATCAGCCATTTCATTGTACATATTATAAGCAATTTTCAGCGGTTCAATGACAAATAAGCAGAGTATTGAAATATTAGAATTGCATTTTTTATTCAATAATATTATTATACACATACAGGGTTTGAATTTCGGGACGGGATGGCAGGATTAATGCACTAAAGAATCTTGTGTCATTCCTGTTTCCCAAAAAAATCACTTTTTGAAATTTTTTTCTTTGTGAAGTGAGGGTCAAGTCTCAGGACCGACTGACTATTTTCTTGATATTTTCCTCTATCGATTGACAAATCTCACAGTTTGCTCTTACGACAATTATACAAAATTCATGATTGTTTTTCTGCGTTTGACTGAAATGTTTTGTAATTTTTCTCACAAAATTTCCCGTTTGCTGGTCTTACAAAATTTTACAACTTTTTCTTTCTGGAGACCAACAGGCAAAATTCATAATTTATTTCTCTCAACTAATTGACAAATTTAGCTATTTTATTCTGCGACTGATTGGCAAATTTCCCTTTTTGTTTTTGTGACGTTCTGATGAAATTAATAATTATTTTCCTGTGTCCAGCTGAAAAATTTGTGTTTTGTCCTTTGTTATTGGCTGACAAATTTCATGATATTTCCTTGTGACAGATTAACAAATTTTACGATATTTTATTGTAATTGATTGACGAATTTCGATATATTTTCTCACTACCCAAATTCTCTCAAAGTTCAAATTTTTTCAGGCAGGTCGACAATTTTTGAAAATTTATTTTTGCCCCGGTAGCAGAAAGTGCGAGACGCGCGACGTGCGTCGCAGATTTATTTTTGTCCTTGCAGATAAATTTGCCAACTTGGAAAAGAAAAAAATATGTAATTATTTGGGGGAAAAAAAAAAAAAAAAAAAAAAAAAACGTGGACAGGACCCGAAAAAACCGGCAAATTTCATCTGAAAATCGCAAGAAAAAAATGACAGATTTCATCGAAAGATCGCGAAAAACTGCAGGTTCCGACAAAAGATCGCGAAAAAATGACAGATTTCGTCAAAATATCACAAAAAAAGTAAATTTCGTTAAAAAAATCGTAAAAACTGGCTAATTTCGTCAAAAAAGCGCGCAAAAAATGGTATTTGTTGTCGAAAAATCTTGAAAAGAAACAGAATCTTTTGTCAAGATCGCGGAAAAACGATAGATTTCGTCAAAAGATCGCGAAAAAAAGACAGATTTCATCAATAAATCATGAAAAAACAAGAAATTTCTTTTAAAAAATCGCGAAAAAACGGTAAGTTTTATCAAAAGATCGTGAAAAAACGGTAAGTTTTATCAAAAGATCGCGAAAAAACGATAGATTTCATCAAAAAATCTCAAAAAACGGAAGATTTAAAAAAAAAAGATCGTAAGAAAAAGATAGATTTCACCCAAATATTGCGGAAAAACGGCAGATTTTGACAAAAAAATCTCGAAAAAAAGGCAGATTTCGTGAAAAAAAATCGCGAAGAAATTGTAAAATTAGTTTTAAAAGATCAGAAAAAAACGGCTAATTTCATCAAATTTGCGTAAAAAATGGAATTTTTTGTCAAAAGATCGCGAAAAAACGACAGATTTCGTCAAAAGATCGTGAAAAAACGACAGATTTCGTCAAAAGATCGCGAAAAAAGGCAGATTTTGTCAAAAGATCGTGAAAAAACGAGAGATTTCATCAAAATATCGCGAAAAAACGAGAGATTTCATCAATAAATCATAAAAGCAAATTTCGTTTAAAAAATCGTGAAAATATAATAAGTTTCATCAAAAGATCGCGAAAGAAACGATAGATTTCATCAAAAAATTGCAAAAAACGGCAGATTTCAACAAAAGATCGTAAAAAAAAGATAGATTTCATCAAAAAATATCGTGAAAAAACGGCAGATTTTGACAAAAGTTTTCGAAAAAAAGGCATTTCGTCAAAAAATCTCGAGAAAAATGGTAAATTTCGTCAAAAAATCGCGAAAAAGCTGCATATTTCGTCAAACAATCACGCAAAAAATGAAATTTCATTAAAAAAGCGCAAAAAAAGTATTTTTTTACTACAAAATTCTTGTTTTTGCTGCTACAAACTTTTTATTCTCTTTCTTTCTCAAAAAATGATTTTCCTGTCCCAAGATTTTTTTTTCCACCAAAATTCATTATTTGATATAAATTAGCACTGCAAATTTTGACAAAATTTTAAATAAACATGGTTCGTACGCTCTGGAAAAAATAGAAAAAGTGCTGGAAAAAAAAGTATTCATTTTCAAGGAATGAAAAGCGCTGGAAAGAAAAAAATTCATTTTCAAGGAATGAAAAGTGCTGGAAAAAAAAAATTAGTGCTTAAATTTTGAAATTTCCTAAAGAAAACCCTTCATACATTTTATTTAATTTTTTTTTTACTACAATCGTATATTTCTTTTCCCAATGGAACATTGAATCACCTGCAGCCAAAGACTTCCTTCTCTCCTCTTAACAACCCTTTTGGCATCTTTCCTTGGCTGTAAAAATCGAATGCATACAGTAGCCAGAAGTGTGATTTTTTGCCAATATGCTCCTCCTGCCAGATGAGAGAAGAGAGCAGACGGTTACGTCACTTTTTACTACACATTAGCAGTAGGGCTACTAGATTTACGAGCTGAAGCATCCGCCATTGATATGCCTTTGGGTTTGCCATATGTACCCAGCGCCCATTCGCTTCTATGTAAATAGAGAGCAACGGGGCTGCATTTTGACAGTTATTTTCTATTAAATACACGTTATAATTAAATACGAAATTTATGGTAAGATGTTGCTCTGCTGTGAATTGTTCAAACCATTTTAGAAAAGGACACAAGGCGTTCCAATTTCTGGAAGAAAACACAAAACAAACAAAGTAAATAACCAACTGTCGTCGAAATGATTGGCGCGGTTTTTGAAAGCGCCAAATTTAAAAGTCGGTCAAAACTTGTAAAAATAAACGATGATTACGATTCTTTTAGATTTAATTTTTTTATATCTGTATTTATATAATTCTCGTATGATAGCGGTTCCCAATCAAGGGTATGCATGCTCTTGGGGATACGTTGCGGGTTTTCTGAGGGCATGTCTTAAATAAGTAATGTTTTAAATCACAAAAATGTTAGAAATGATAATGTAATTTTTATCGATTTATTATATGATTGAGAAAAGATAATAACAAATAAGAAAAATTGCACAATTAATTATTATTATTATAATTTATTTATTATTATTATATAGTATTAGATATTTTTATTAATTATTTTATTATATTAATGTATTATATTTTATAATGTATTATATTATATTATAATTATACAATTTTTGTAGCTATAAATATAATATATAACGTAATAACATATTAATACATAACTTTATAATTAAAAAAAAATAATAATATATAAACTGTTATATATAATTAAAATTATAAATAATTTTAAAATATAAATATATAAATAATGCAAATATAATTATATTATATTATAAATATTATCCCAATATATATACATATTATGTTACTTTGTATAATTATATTGCCTTATAGAATATAATAAATATTATATATATATATATATATATATATATATATATATATATATAATAAAATAATATAAAACTATATAAATGTAATAAATTATTCATATTTAATTTAATAATTGTAATTTAACAATAACAATCGTAATAATAATAGTTTAATAAATGACTAATTTATAATTTAATAATTAATAAAATATATTAACTATAATTATAATAAATGCATTATGTAAACAATATATTTAAATAATATATAAATTATTATGTATAATTATTATGCATTACGTTAATGTATTAATTATTACATTGTTTATTATTTATTATTTAAGGGGACAAGGGACCTTGAAATCCTTAAAAATAATTTTTTTTATTTTTTGTAAATTTCACCTAAATATTATTCAAGGGTACATTATATGCATTAAAACATGCATTTATCACAAAAAAAAATAAAAAAAAAAATTATTTTTGACAAAAAAATGGCATTTTACGCAGCATCTTCGAAATCTTCGAAATGCGCCTTGCGCATTCCATATCAATGAAAATCCCCAATATTTTTTATGAAAGTTTGTTTTATATATATAAACAAAACTGTGCATCGAAATTTTGAATATTTGAATTTAAAGGTAAAAAAAAAAAAAAAATTGAAATTTTGAAATTTTTTCGAAAATTTTTTCAAAATTTTCAAATTTTTTCAATTTTTTTTTTATTTTTTGTAAATTTCATCTTAAATATTATTCAAGGGTGCATTATATGCATTATGGCATGCATTTATCACAAAAAATTTTTTAAAAAAATATTATTTTTGAGAAAAAAAGGGAATTTTACGCAGCGTCTTCGAAATCTTCGAAATGCCCCCTGCGCTTTCCATATCTATGAAAATCCCCAATATTTTTTTGGAAAGTATGTTTTATATATATAAACAAAATAGAGCATCGATTTTTACATATTTGAATTTTAAGATGTAAAAAAAAAAAAAAAAATTGAAAATTTTGAAAAAATTTTCAAAAAAATTTCAAAATTTCAATTTTTTTTTTTTAACCTTTAAATTCAAATATTCAAAATTTCGATGCACAATTTTGTTTATATATATAAAACAAACTTTCATAAAAAATATTGGGGATTTTCATTGATATGGAATGCGCAAGGCGCATTTCGAAGATTTCGAAGACGCTGCGTAAAATGCCATTTTTTTGTCAAAAATAAATTTTTTTTAAATTTTTTTTTGTGATAAATGCATGTTTTAATGCATATAATGTACCCTTGAATAATATTTAGGTGAAATTTACAAAAAATAAAAAAAATTATTTTTAAGGATTTCAAGGTCCCTTGTCCCCTTAATTATATATTTATCTTTTTGATTTACTACGAGTTGATAGAATATCATTTTTTAAATATATATTTGTTAATGAGTAGATTTTTTAATATTTGATTTTAATTAGTTATACATTTAATTTTTTATTGATTTACTATGAGTTAATAAAATATTATCATTTTTTAAATTAATTCTTGCCAGTGAAATTAACTTTTTAATATGTAATTTTATTTATTTATATAATTATGTTTATTAATTTACTATCAATTATTACTATCAAATATAATTTTTTTATGAATTCTTGTTCGTGAAACTAATTTTAATTTAATTTTATTTATTTATACAATTATTTTTATTAATTTGCTATTAGTTAATAAAATATTATCATTTTAAAAATCAATTCTTGTAATTGAAACTAATTTTTAATATTTATTTTTATTTATTTTTACAATTATTTTTATTAATTTACTATCGGTTAATAAAATATATAATAATTTTTTATTTTTTTTAATAATTTATTCGAACAGAAAAAATACATTCTTCATTACTATTTTATTTTTAGCACATATTTATTAAGTTTAATATCTATCAGTTCCTTGTCACTTTTTTGCTGCGTCACATTTTTTCAGCATTTGTTTTTTCTGTCACTTTCTTCCAGTCACTTTTTTTCCGTTTATCACATAGATGATGCATTACTTGTAGTTTAAGTAATATATGATAAACAAATTTCTTGAGATCGCCAATAAGGCACTAAAGTCGCCTCTGTGGTCGCCAAGAAGCAGGGATGTACCCACAGTGTACCTAAATATGGCGGTGATGCTCCGGCCCATAATTCTAGAGGCTCTAATTAGCAGCTGGGAAGTGCGACTCAGGACAACAAATCAGAATGCACTAGCTTTGGAATAACTTCGCTTTTTCAACAGGAAGATATGTTTGTTTATGTTTGTTTGTTGATTTTTTAATTTCTTTCATCAGTCATATAATCAGTAAAGAAATATGGCAGGAAAGTGCGTTTTCAATGATTTATGGATTGAAAAACCGGGATATAAACTGTGGCAAAATATACTGGAAGTTATTAATACATTAAAAGATTTGCAAAGAATTTAACTCAATTTGAATTTGGACTTATATTTTACTAAGTTTTATTAGCCAAGAACAATTTTTTTCCTTTTGATCAGGGGTGATTCTCGTCCGAAATTTCCGAAAATTGAAGGCATCCTCTTCCGAAAATTTGAAATTGGGTTATCAGTTGCGCATAGTTTGCCAACTTGTACGATTTTGCTCGCGCGGAAAAAACAATCTCTGAGAAATGCAAATTTCGTGAAAGGATTGCACAAAAAGCACACATTTCGTCAATATTTCGTGGAAAAATGAGATTTCGTCGGTGTTTTTGTCAACGAACTTTATCAAAAGATAGCTGAAAAACTCAAATTTCCTGTGTGGATCGCAGAAAAATGGCAATTTCACCCAAATAACGCAGATAAAACGCTGATTTCGTCTGAAGACCGCAAGAAAACGTCGATTTCGTCTAATGATTGCAGATATAACGTCGATTTCGTTAAAAGATCGCTTACAAATATTTTGTCAAAAGATCATTAAAAAAAATCGATTTCATCAAAAGATCGCGGAAAAAACTCCGATTTCATCAAAAGATCACGAAAAAAACTCCGATTTCATCAAAAGATCACGGAAAAAACGCCGATTTCGTCAAAAGATCGCGGATAAAATGCCGTTTTCGAGAAAAGATTGCGTAAAAATGCAAATTTTGTCTAAAGATCGTCTAAAAAACGCCGATTTCATAAAAAAAAAACCACGGGAAAACGCCGATTTCGTCTGAAAATTGTGGATACCCCTCCCCGCTGCCTATTTCCGAAAATGCAATGTGAATATCCGAAAAAAAAAAAATTTCACCCAGAATCACTCTTGCTTTTGATTTTACATTTTAATCTAAATTTACATTTAATCTTCATTTACTTTTTAATTAATATTTTAATACTTTTTCTCTTTTTATATTACAAATAAATTTTCATTAGATGAAAATTTAGAAAGTATCTTTACTAACGAATAATTAAACACACAGGTAACATGATGACTATTTCCTTTATGATATATTATTCTAGAGCCATTTTTATGCATGCATTAAAATAGCCATTGAAAAGTGCTTGAAAAGTCCTTGAAAAGTGCTTGAATTTTATTTGGTCTCATGTGTATGAACCATGATAAACATCCAGTGTATTTATAAAAATTATCATTCAGAATTTTCTATTTCTTTTTCATAATATCACTGCAATAAAACTATAACATATGCACTTTATGGTAAAGAAATTGACTTTAAATTTTCAAAGCAGCCTTATTGAATAAATTTTAAAATTTTGATATTTTAAACTGATTTTTGTTAACTTTTTTTGAAAAAAAAAATTAGCACATTTCAACATTTTATTATAACATATTTTATTTTAACATTTTATTGTGATTTAACAAGTAAATAAATGTTAGGATTTAAGGAAGCCGTATAGCATCTACTATTCAATGGAATTGGAATTGTTTTCTTCATTTTATCACTATTTCACTTGTAACAATATAAAATGATTTTTTTTTCTTTAATATCATTGTATTTATTTCTTCTATCGATTTGAATACTTAGGCAAGGTAAGAAACTAAACATTGTTTTCAGTAGAAGCACACTATATATATCAATTTAATTTTAAATAGATTTAGCCTTAATTACAAACTTAACGAATTACTTTATGTATTCATTATTAATCTAATTCTTCAAAAGATATTAATTTTACTATTTACTTATTCAGGTTATATTATAATTGGAATATAGTTGTCTTTTTATAATATTAATCAGTAAGAACTATATTTATAATGTACATAAGAAAATTATAACACGCCCTGCCGCAGACAATTTTCATCCTGCTGCATTGCTGTCGCAGACACAACCATAACTTTCTGCTACTGGGATTTTTGCCATGATGGACGAAATCAGCTACATTTTTTCTATGACAGATTTATATATTTTGCGAATTTTTTTCCTGTGCCAAAACAAGAAATAACTAATAGGGCAGTAATGGTCACTAGAGTCTGAGCTCTATCACATGAGTCTGGAATTAGCTCTGAACAAAATGAGATTAAATCCTGTGTTGCACATTTGAAAAAAATAAAAAAAAAATAAATAAATAAATAAATAAACATTTTTTGTTTACAATCAGTGGATCAACATTAGATTTTTTCATTTTTCAAAGTCATCGCACATTTTGTCATCAATGGGCTCAATAATCATACCTCCTTTTTTTTATTTAAAAAACGATCTTTCATACAACGTTTCTGTTCGGATTCATTTTTTTCCATATCTGATAATTTGCACCTTTCCATTTTGTAACTTTTCTACTCTCTTCTTTATTAACATTGACATTTTGATTTCCTATTCAAATAAAAATTCTTTTAAATTTAAAGAATTTCGTAAAATAAATAAATAAAATGTGGACATCCATTGCCCAAAGCAAGATGTTTAAATGTTTCCCATTGAGTTATTGAAAATCAGTAAAAACATTTTTATGATGTTCAAAACATGATTTATATAATAAGTCATATATTATGTATATCATGGATTAAACGTTAATATTCCTGGATGAATCATAAACAAAATAAAATGCAGACATCACAAGGCCCATTCTCAACCGAAAACAACAGTCGTTTTCCAAATGATTTAAAAAAAAAAAAAAAAAAAAAAAAAAAAAAAAAAAAAGATGAACTTTAAGGAAACACATTTAGAAACAATAAATACTTGATGTGCATAGTTCACAGAAATTAGGACATGACTTTTTTAAATAATCCATTTCTTATGTAATAGAAGAAACCTATTGACTATGTCCTTTTCAGAATTTCATATGGGTTTAAATTCTAATAAATAGTAGAACATAATTCAATTAGCTAAAATGTCAGGGATTACACATTACAGTATTGACGATAATTCCACTAAGTGATATACAACCACCGAAGGATATTGACAATACAATCACCTACATGCATTATTCCTGAAAGTAAATTAAAAATGAATGCCAATCAGATTTTAAGAAAATTAAGAAAAAGAATTAAGAAAAAATAATAAGATGAAAAAAGCATAACCAAGTATTTTCGATAATTTAATGTGTTAGAAAAGTTGCTCTGTTCTGTTTGTCAAAAGTGTAACCTATAAAAGATTCTAAGCCACACAAAATCGAATAAACACGAATTGAAAAATTCATTTAGCAACTCAGTTATTAATTGCACATAACATTGAGTGAAAATTGAAAAATGATATAATATATATAAGGTTCGATTATTTTCCTTTGTTTTAATTAAAATAAACATTTTGGATAATTATCTTGAGTTGTTGATTTAATTTATTTCAGTGGAATTTTGTCCTGTCGGTATAATTTGTAAATATTTAAGTGGCATGTAAAAAATAATAGGGTTTAAAAAATATTCCCCCCCCCCCTCTCATATAGTTTAACTCCCCTGCATTTACAAATGTTATGAGGGAAACTCTCTCCTCCTGGGAAAACCTGAATTTCAAGCCCTGATAGTCAAAGATATATAGTTTCTGTAAAATATATTGCAATATGTTTAAAATGTTGTAATGGTGTGTGAAACATGTTTGCAATTTATTATATGAGATGGCATTGTATAAAGAAATAAACGAGCATTCACCATAACTAAAAACATATTTAGTACCGGATATCCGAATCCGGCAGGCAAATCGGATATCGGATATCCGGCAAAATCAATATCCGTTGCATCCCTAATTTTCTGATAAGGCGCTTCCCTGATTAGTTTTTGGAGTTCATTCGATATGCATAAGAAGGGGAACGAGGGGCTCATGCCCCTCCCCTTAATTGATATAAATGGTTTTTTCATGCAGACTTATCAGTTTTCGTTCAAAATTTAGATAGAGGAGCATTCTAACGAGGCATATCCGTGATTGGTATTAGGTGTTCATTAGATAAGTAGAGGAACGGGGGTTCTAATACTCCTTCCCTTAATTTATATGAATGGGTTTTTCAAGCAGAATTATCAGATTTTTCAAATATCTGAATAGTTTTGGAAGTTTAATGGTTAAGCATAAAAGAGGGGGATAACTCCTCTTAAATTGTATAAATGGGTTTTCATTAAGAATTTTCCGATTTGCTCTGAATTTAGGATATAATTTTATATGATAAAACATGTCGCTGATTAGTTTAGGAGGTTCAATGATTAAGTATAAAAAGGGGAAATGGAGGGGGGGAGCTGTTTCTTCTCCTGAATTTGTTTTTTGAACGGAATTAACTCTTGAAAATATAAGGCTGTAATGTTCAATTAGTATGCGTAGCCTGTGAGCTCAATGCCATCAGTTAACTGGGCAATATTCTTTTTATTAAAATGTTAAATTATTTTCTGCAGGTCGGCATCAACTACCAACCACCCACAGTCGTCCCTGGTGGAGACCTCGCTAAAGTCCAACGTGCCGTCTGCATGTTGTCAAACACGACTGCCATCGCAGAAGCCTGGGCTCGCTTGGACCATAAATTCGACCTGATGTACGCCAAGAGAGCCTTCGTTCACTGGTACGTTGGCGAAGGTATGGAAGAAGGAGAGTTTTCCGAGGCCCGAGAAGATCTCGCCGCCCTCGAGAAAGACTACGAAGAAGTGGGCATTGATTCCACCGAAGGAGCCGAGGAAGAAGGCGAAGAAGAATACTAAAAGCCAAAAAAGCCCAATTTAAACGCAGCATCTGTTATTTTCTGTATATCTGAGACTGGACATTTCGTTTAACTTGCATTTGACTGTGTCATGTCAGCACAAAAGTACTGTTTTCGTTTTTCATAAGTAACATTTTGTTTGTTTTCGTTCATTTGTTTGATATATTTGAATAATTAAAATAAGTTGAAAAAGTAGATGTGCTTGTAATGTTTATTTAATGATACAACTCAATTGCTGTTCTACAGTGGTAAACGAAGCATAAATCTTAGTTAAAAACATCTAGGGTTTATGATAAAAAACAGCTTAATTAATCTTGATTATATGAGATAATTACCGTAATTGCATTTCTAAATTAACGGGGATTTTGCGGAGAAACGCCGGACATTAGCCGATACTTCGACTATCACGATTGCAGAGCTCGACCAGGAAGTCTTACTCGCATCAGAGCTAACGAGATTCTTTTCTCATCTCAAAATGTTCCCAGGCCAGATTTTATAAAAGCTATACTCGATAAATACACATGTAATATTGAGCTCTATGTCAATGGGTCTTCCGTGGGAAACCGATGACAATTCTTCTTACCAGGCATGAGTGTGTTTTGAGAACCCAAAACCACAACTCCCATAAATGATTCTTGATTTAAGCAAGGTTTATGAAAATAAATAATTTTTCCTGAGATTATCCACGGGGATAATACTAAAATTTTTTATCTTTACAGAAACCTCAACAGACAAACATGCTAAAATATATATATATATATATATATATATATATATATATATATATATATATATATATATAAAAAAAAAAAAAGACGAAGAAATCTTACTTATTTTTGGATAAATAAATTCGGTTATGCAGTTAAAAATGTTTACTCCAGCATCCGTAAAACCGATATTTCGTATTTAGATCGATTTAAGAAAACTGATTAACACGCGGTAAAAATTAGTTCAAGGTTTCCGAAAATTCTGGACAACAAAAAGGCTGTTGTTTCAGAAACGCTACTTTAAATCTCCGAAATTGATCGATTTCAGAGGATAAATATATTGCCAAATCATATATTGTTTACCATCAACATATCATTTGGCAGACCAGTAGCATTTTAATATGCTAATTGAGTTTTGTTTTAATCCTGAAATTTCGGCCGTTAGCTTCAACTCAATCAAATGATGGTCTGTGCAGCCGCCTCCCGGTCTATAATAATAAAGTTGTAGCATTATTTCAAGTAAAACAAAAGTCGGAATTTCCGGCATGAATTCGGATTTTTTAAATAAGAAAAGGTAGCTAAACTGGCAACACTGCCTTATAGTGAGGTAATATATTGTTCTATATTTACAGACAAATTAATAATGGCGCCCTTCACTGTTTAACACTGGCCGAGGTGCACCCGCGATTACTGAAAGGTTTGACAGCCCTGATTTAAAACAACTTTTTCTTTACATTTACAGTTTTCTCGCAAGGAAAACTTTCTGTAAATCTATAAAATTAATCGAACTTCATTTAAAACCCACAATTGTAGATGTGACAACAAAAATTTACTATTAGCTGATTTAAAGCACAAATAAAGCGTTTTGAAAACTGTCAAAGTTACACAATTTTATCTCTGTTATTTTCATTTTATTCACATTGGCATTTATTAAAATGACTAGTTGGTGTATCAAAATTGCTTAATGTTTTCCCTTGAAAAGAAAGCATTGAGCGTTATAATACAGAATTGTTAAGTTAAAATTTATTATGGATAATTCCATTAATACCTCATACTTGCATGGACTGAAGTACCGTCGTTATTAATGTACGTTCATTTGTACCGGGTGTCCCAAAAATAACTGATGGACTTTAAAATTCAATAACTTGCAAACGGTGGCAGCTATTAAAAAACTTTTTGCAGGAGGGTTATGTATAATGACAGTTTTTTTTTTTCCCCCGTGATTTTTGATTTTAGTTCGGATTTCAAACAATAGATGGCACGGACGGCAATTGGCGCTCAGTCGACACCGAAACTGACGTCACTCAGCATTGATACAAAGAAAGGAGATTAAGGCTATGGAGTGTCTCCTTCGCTAGTACTATCTTGCTCTCGGTCCCCGATTCTGAACTCATTCGATATGATTTTAATGGAATGCGTTGTTGCCATTGAAATAACAGATTCTTCGATAGCGGAATACAGCGTTCAGAAGTGAGCATAAATTTCGCAAGCAGTATTCGAGTTTGCAGGAAATTTTACATTTATGAAGTTTTATTTTCCCGGATTAAATTATTTTTTATGGCACGATTTAAAGAATATTTTATGCATCGTATTTTAAAACTAGGTGAAATATTTATATGTATATATATATATATATATATATATATATTGTTAAATATTTTATAACTTTTGTTATATTCTAAGAAATTTTAGATCTTTTAACTAAATTTTTGAAAATTCCAATAGGAAAGTTAGAAATTTTATAATTTAGTTTAGAATTTTATTCCAAACTAAAATTTTGGAAATCATATATATTATAAAGCAGAAGTTCTGAAACTTCCAAACGAGTGTTTTCAAAAACTACCCGATGGATCTTTTTGTAGATAATATCATTCGATAGGAAATATTTTTGCGGAGGTTTATGATACAAATATACAGGGATAACTCTGATTTTTCGTACTAAATTTCATATTTTTCGGTAATTTTTGACGGAAGGGTTGCAACAACTATTTTTTTGGCGATAATTATATTTCAAAAAAGAAATGAAATGCTTTCGCTAATGGAAAACAATATAAACATTTCGAAAAAAAAAAAAAAACCTGTTAATTCATTGATTTAAAATAAATAATGATAAAAAGAAAAAAAATCCGTTTAAAGCTAAATAATATTATGAAAGGAAAATATTTATCTTTAACAAAAAAAATATATATATATTTATGATATTTAAAAAGTAACTCAATGTGAAAGAAAGTTTTGAAGTGACACAATATTTGGCTATTTATTTCTTTCGAGCCAGATTAAAATAAAACAACATCTCAAAAAATTCATTAGGTAAAACATATGTATTTTTTTTCTTTCTTTTTTAAAACTATTTTTAAAAAAGATTTAATTTTTCCGTTATGTATTTTACAGAATTAATTTTTTTTTAAAAGGCTCTAATTGTTATTTGTATGTTGTTTGTTCAATTGGGTATTTCAATCTACTTTTGCCGCCAATCAATGCGATTCTAAACCAAAAAAAGCACAAGACGGAGCGATGTTTGCAAGAACTATTTTTTTTCTCTCTCTCTTTTAATGAGTGAAAGCATTTTTAGGAAAAAAATTTACATTAAACTTAAATACATAAATAGCAGTTAATACCACAAAAATGAATAATATTTAAATTTTAAGGTAAATGTCTTTCCACATACATAGATATTGTAAAATAATTTAACTGCAACTTTAAATTTTTTTTTTTTTTTGGCACAGATATCTCATATGCACCACATTTGTGCGATTTGTCTCTTACGCCAAAACCATATATACATCTGGGTAATTAACGGAAGCCAAAGTGTCAATATTTTGCTTGATATGGCAACCCGGATGTTATTGTCTATTTATTAATAAACTGTCTATTTACATTTTTTTTTTCCAATTGTATGAACTATTTTAATCTAGGCACATATGTCTTACATGCGCCACATTTGCGCGACTGCAATAAAATGGCGATTTTATGCTTCACTTGGTAACCTGGATGTTGTTTATTTATTAATAAATTTTTATTTTATTTTATTTTATTTTTTAAAGGATATAAATAGTTTTGTTTTGTAATTACTAACTAAACTTTCTAAAATTTATTATTATTTTCTCTTTAAAATAACAGAAAATAATTGTAAACTATATATGTAATTGGTATTTGGAAACAAAATTTTCTCCGAATCGGCATCAGAAGAAGAAAAAAAAACCGCGCCAATGTGGTGCGTATATGTCATGTATACATTTTTTTCACTATACTACAGTATTTAAACATGCTGTATAAATAACGATTATTGTTTTTTCCAAACATGTTTGGCACAGATATATACACACTGAGGTATCTGACTATCGCCAAAACGGTGTTATTTTGCCTTATATGGTAACCCAACAATAGTTGTTTCTGTATTAATAAATTGTTTATTTATTTTCAATTTCTTTTTAAAAATTTTATAAATTGTTTTGCGCTATAGTAACTTTTTTTATTTATTAATATTTTCGTTTTAAAATAAAGAAAATAATTTTTAAAAATGCACATTTCTTCGCTATTCTAAAACGAGGATTTTGCCGAACTGGTATTGGAAGGAAATCTTGCAAATCCGGATTTGTGCCGGAGTGTTTTGTGAAATATGATATTTTCAAATGTAAATTGAGAGCTACTTGATTAACACGTTGGCCAGTTGCGCCAAACTATTCAAATTTACATAAATTTATTTTAAATAACGAAAGACTAAACATAAATAAAAAAATACAAATTAAAAGTCGAATTAAAAAGCACTTATGACGTACAAAAAATACGTGTATCACGTGTAATATCAATTGCTATCATACTTACAATCATCGATTATTGACATTTATTCCTATAATCTGCTATTAATTTTTTCCTCGACAGAATAATCAAGTAGTACATTGTACAAACTCCAGTTAATGTTACAAAAATTGAGCTAAATAACTAAATTTAGGTGCAAATGTACACACCCATGTTGTAAGAAAGAGGCACAAATGTCATATATGCACCACGTTGGGGTGATACATTTCTGGCGCCATTTTAACGGAAACTTCGTTTTCAAATGACAGATACATTTCTATTTTACTTTTCTATGTATAGGGGATAACATTTTGTATCATTTTAAAATGCAAACGAAAGTAAATAAATAGTTCATTAATAAATTAAAAACAAAGCTGGATTACCATAAGAGGCATGAAATGTTCATTTTGTTTCAATCACGCCAACGTGATGCGTATATGACATCTGTATCAAAAAATGAATTTCATACATTCAAAAAACATTCACCTTATTTTTCTAAGGAAAGCTTTATTTAACTTTATTTATTCTGCTGCATTCCAAAAACGGAACACTGTAATAGATTTGTCAAGAGCAGATGTACGTTACGAAATATAATATAATATTGATAGAGGATGCATTAAGGTTTCTACAGATACCCATATCCTCAAGTTGAGAGATTTAGAGTTCAAAACTATCAAATGAAAATGAATCACTTGAAAATTGTTTAAATTCAATGGTCAATCTCTGTGATCATAATGCTCGCTATTTTAGAAGTATGGTGAATAGATAATATCTAAATTGCTCTTTTCATAATAGCCTCATTTATCTATCAAACTCTACAATAAATGGTCAACTAAAATATTTTTTTCTTAAAAGCCCGAATTTTATCGAATGCATAAGCTGATACAACAACATAATATTTTCTTATTATTTTAATATATTTTGGCGTCAACGGACCTTGATTCCATTGTTGTTGTAATTATTTTTGACTCAGTTTTGTTTTTTCTAGCTCGCTGAGTTTTGAACTGATGAAGAATCTCGACAGTAGATTCGAAACAGCTGTTTGCTAACTTTTAATGCATTTATAATCGTTGGTTTTCTATCTTTAAATACAATGGAGTTTTGTATGATTTTCAGAAATGTGAAAGAGCATTCGAGGTGAAGTTGCTTTAAAAAAGACAATCATATTCAATATTTTGTTTGATTCATGTTTTGTTTTGAAAAATAGACCAGCGCAGCGGGCTTAGCCTGCTAGTTTTAACTAAATTTCTAAATTGGTTCGACAAAATTCCCATAAATGTAAAATAATTTTGAAACTCGAATTCAGCTTGTTATATTCATGTCCATTTCCGAACACTGTATTTTTTTTTTTTTTTTTTTTTTTTAATGGAAGAATTTATTACCATGGCAACAACACATTCCATTGAAATCATATGGAACGAGTTCAGAATCGGGCCCTAAGAGCAAGATTGTAGCAAGATTTCTTCACCTACACTGTTAAAAATTTGAAACTTTAGCTGCATCGTCACTCCACTGCTATTATAGAATATCTCTATTTTGACCTATGAGAATGCTCCATAATGCAGTGAAGTAATCGTTTTCTATAAAAGCGGAGGTGTGACGATTCAGCAAAGTTTTCAAATTTTTAAGTGTAGTTTTAAAATACGATGCATAAAATATTCTTTAAATCATGCCATAAAAAGTAATTTAAACCTTGTAAAATAAAACTTCATAAGTGCAAAATCTCCTGCAAACTCGACTATTGCTTGCGAAATGTATGCCCACTTCTGAACGCTGTATTCCACTATCGAAGAATCTTTGATTGCCATAGCAACAACGTATTCCATTGAAATCATATCGAATGAGTTCAGAATCGGGGCCCGAGAGCAAGAGTGTCATGGCGAATGAGATGCACTCCATATCCTTAATCTCCTTCCTTTATATCAATGCTGAGTGACGTCAGTTTTTGCGTCGACTGAGCGCCATCTATTGTTTGATATTCGAAATAAAATCAAGAATCACGGTAAAAAAAACTCCTGACATCATACATAACCCTCCTGCAATTAAAAAAAAAAAAAAAAATAGCTGTCACAGTTTGCAAGTTATGAATTTTAAAATCCATCAGTCATTTTTGGGACACACGGTAAATGCAGCATAGCAGCACCACTTGTTGAGCAATTTTTACACCAAAAACTAATCGGCACCAATTTTTATCTGGAATAACGGAATATATAAAATTCCGTGCATTAGCTCTTGAGGTAGAACTACTGCAAATATCGTGAAAAATACACCATAGCAACTGTTTCAGGATTTACACCAAAATGTAGAAAATATCCATTCATACCATGGACTAACAGAGTCTTAAGTTTGATGGAAATCCGTGCATTAGTTAAAATAAAGCATAGCAGCACCACTGTTGAGCGATTTACACCAAAAACTAAACAGCCTCAATCTATAGCATGGACTCCTGAATGGAAATTTTTATTAAAATCCGTGTATTAGTTTTTGAGATAGAGCTAATGCATAAATCGTAAAAAAAAAAAAAAAAAAAAAAAAAAAAAAAAAAAAAAAAAAAAAAAAAAAGCAGCATAGCAGCGCCATTTGTTGAGCGATTTACACCAAAATGTAAACAACATTGATTCATGTCAGACTAACTGAAGTCTGAAGGAAATATGTGCATTAGTTATTAAGATATAGCTGTTGCGTAAATCGTAAAAAAAGTAGCATAGCAGCACCACCTATTGAGCGATTTACGCCAAAAACTAATCAACATCATTTTATATCAATGACTACCTGAATATTTTATTAAATTCCGTGCTTTAATTCTTGAGATTAAAGTGTCCACAGAATTTATGTCATATAGAGTCGGAAGTCACAAACTCGCAGAACTACAGACATTTTGTAAAAACATGTTTTTTGGAATCTCTGACCCCTAAAACGGGTAAATCCGCCAAAAATCGGAATTGGAAAATTTTCACGAATCCAAAACTTTCTTCTTGTAAAGACAGAAGAAAGTAAAAATATGATACAGTAGAAGCCCGAAACAACTCGGTCCGATACACCGCGAATTCTGATTAACGTGGGGGAAAAGTAACCCCCCCCCCGAAAAAAAAAAAAGAATTTTAGGACACATTTTGGATTTAAAATTTAGGAGAAACACAATGAGTGACTTGCAGTCTGCATTTAATGCTATGCATCTTGATAACTCTGTTCATGATTTAAATGACATGGACAGAAATTGCAACAGGGAACCAATTTCATGAAGGATCAGGATTAATGCTGTAACGCATAAAAATTGCAGTGAACAAGATGATGATGATGAAATTGAAAATGATGTGATAATGAAAGACTACGTTTCATATGTTAGTGATTTCATACTTAATGAAGTAGTTTCGTGGATGTAGAGGCAAGACGATTTAGATTGTGTTAATCTACTCCATCTTGCTAGTGTGAAGCAATATACCGAAAAGAAATGAAATGCCTTCTGAACTTTTTTTTTTTTTAAGATAGTGTAAGATTATGCTTGTGTTTAATGAATGATAAAGTTAATTACATTTCATAAAGCGGGTAAATGTTTTCATTATTTTGTACAATTTCATTGTCACCATTCCGATATACTGAGGTTACGTTATAACGCGTGTGTTAAACATGTCTCCAAACAACCGCGTTATATTGGGCTTCTACTCTATATACAAGAGATTAATTGTCTCCGCAAGGAAAAAACATTTTCGCATATAGACATTTTTAAAATGATTTTTGAGTATTTTTACGAAATTCCCCGACTTTTTCAAATTGAAAAATCTCCCCGATTTCCAGATACCTTGTAGTTGAAGGAATCAACATACATAATAGTATGTGATTGGTAGAAAGTAAATTGAGTTTGACAATGGAAATAAGAATTTCAAATTGCTAAAATACATTTTATTTCAGAACAAACAAGAAAAATAAGCACTTAGTTTAAAAAGTAGGGTTTACAACGAAAGCCCTATACAAATCTATTTTCAAATTAAAATACTTACAGTCACCGCAAAAAAAATCTTGACATTTGAGATTTTAGACGTTTTGTTGAATATCTAGAAATATACATGAGGAATTATTCTGAAACTTCAGGTGTGTAAACAATATAGCACAGGTCATATATTTTCGTGAAATTTTTTTGCCGAAGTCCCATAGGGGACCGTCAAAAAATTGAAAAAGAATGAATATCTTTTGGATGACCCTGTCAAAACTAATGTAGCAAAAGCATTCCAACTGCAGATTATCATTAAGTGACTTATTGTAATTATGTGTGTTCATTTTTATGCGGATAGCATGTATACCCGTAGAGAAATTAAGGTTTTTATAAAAACAGTCCCAATTTTTTTCAAGATTTTTGCTTATTATTTGCAGAGTTCTTAATATAAAATAAAGTTTTTTCCTGAACTTATGACAAACAATATTATAAATAATACCCTGCAACCAGAATTTAAAAAAAATAATAATTGTATGAATAATGAACAGGTTTACTAAATAAATTTTCATTGCGCATGCGTAAAAGTTATGCAAATTTTGATTGCATATTGTGTTAGCTAAAGGTATGGAGCAACTTTTGTAAAAGTCTCAGAATCGCAGCTTAAAAATGCTGAAAATTATCGCGGATGGAATCTGATGAAAATCCGTTATTTCCAAAAAGACGCAAAAAGATAAGGGGTTGTATCCAAATATAGTAGTGCGCGCAATATTATGTTGTACATACTATTGCGCGCACTACTATATTTGGATACAACCCCTTATCTTTTTGCGTCTTTTTGGAAATAACGGATTTTCATCAGATTCCATCCGCGATAATTTTCAGCATTTTTAAGCTGCGATTCTGAGACTTTTACAAAAGTTGCTCCATACCTTTAGCTAACACAATATGCAATCAAAATTTGCATAACTTTTACGCATGCGCAATGAAAATTTATTTAGTAAACCTGTTCATTATTCATACAATTATTATTTTTTTTAAATTCTGGTTGCAGGGTATTATTTATAATATTGTTTGTCATAAGTTCAGGAAAAAACTTTATTTTATATTAAGAACTCTGCAAATAATAAGCAAAAATCTTGAAAAAAATTGGGACTGTTTTTATAAAAACCTTAATTTCTCTACGGGTATACATGCTATCCGCATAAAAATGAACACACATAATTACAATAAGTCACTTAATGATAATCTGCAGTTGGAATGCTTTTGCTACATTAGTTTTGACAGGGTCATCCAAAAGATATTCATTCTTTTTCAATTTTTTGACGGTCCCCTATGGGACTTCGGCAAAAAAATTTCACGAAAATATATGACCTGTGCTATATTGTTTACACACCTGAAGTTTCAGAATAATTCCTCATGTATATTTCTAGATATTCAACAAAACGTCTAAAATCTCAAATGTCAAGATTTTTTTTGCGGTGACTGTACAGTGTCCATTACAAACTCTTAATTTCAACAGCAAGGCTTCAAAATCTCTTTTCTGCATTTCCTTTGTCTTTACAGACCTTCTGGATTTAAGAAATTTACCAATATTCTTTAGGATATTGAATGAGTTTCAAGATGTCTAAAATACTCAATTTCAAATTTTCTATGTTCTCCTTACAATAATTAAAAAACTCGGGTATTGGGATTTTGAGATGTTATTGGGGATTGGGCGAATACACCATATAGTCAGTGGCGTAGCTTGGATAGGTGATATCCGGGGCGGATATAAATGCTGTCACCTCTCCCCCTCCACCCCCCAAAAAAATGGTTTTTCTTTTGAATTGGAATTTTAGATTATGAAAAATAAAATTTCAACATTTGTTCGACAACTTAAGAATTTCATATTATTTCAGAATTCTGTTTGAAAAACGTATAAGATATCTAAATTTTTGCAAAAAAGATTAGGTGTCACTACCTTAGAGGGTGACAGCCGGGTCTATACCCTCCGCTAGCTACGCAACTATGTATAGTCAATTTTGTATCCAGTGATTCGGCATGTGAACCGAATATTGGGTTTCAACCAAACACTTTAAAATATTAGACTGAGTTCTGAATAATTAATTTATGAAAAACAATAATAAAGTTAGACCGGGTGGTGGTGACACAAATGACTGTCACTGAGTTACGGGATGAAATGATGATGTAGGATAAAAACATTAGGTATAGATTAAGAAATAACTGGTCTACCTTGGCATTTCTTGGTAAGATATGAGCTACACCGGGCGCCAATAAGACAATTTGGTGTCACTATCACGTCATCGAGTTACAAGATGAAATATGTGTTAAATTAAAGGCAAAATAAAATAGTTTAAGAATATTTTGATCTACCTGCGCATATCCTGGTAAAAAATCTCAACAGACTAAAATTTATAACAAAAGGAAAAAAAAAATGTCATAATGTCATAGTGTTCCAGCGGTGATTCTGTGTAAAAAATTTTTTTCGGAAATGCACATCGCATTTTCGGAAATCGTGGGGGGAGAATTCCGCAAGTTACACCCTTCTCGAGAGGAGGGGGGGTAACCGCGATCTTCAGATGAAATAGGCGTTTTCCCGCGATCTTCAGACGAAATAAGCGATTTATCTGCGATATTTTAGCAAAATCGGCGATTTATCGTGATCTTTAATTGAAATCGGCGGTTTTTCAGCGATCTTTTGACGAAATCGGCGTTTTTTCGACGATCTTTAGACAAAATTTGCATTTTTTCGCAATCTTTTCTCAAAAATGGAGTTTTATCCCCGCGATCTTTTGATGAAATCGGCCTTTTTTCAATGATCTTAAAAAAAAATATTTTTAAGAGATCTTTTATCGGAAACGGCGTTTTTTCTGCGATCTATTAACGAAATTGGCAATCTTTAGACGAAATCGACGCTTTCCCGCAGTCTTCAGACAAAATCAGCGTTTTATCTGCAATATTTGGTGAGATTGCCGTTTTTTCCGCGATCCGCACAGGAAATTCGCGTTCTTCAGTGATCGTTTGACAAATTTTGTTGACAAAAGCATTGACGAAATTGGTCGTTTTTCCACAAAATATGTGCTTTTTTTGGCGATCTTTTCACGAAATTTGCATTTCTCCGCACACAAAACCGTACAAGTTGGCAACTATGTGGAACTGATAACCAGATTTCATTTTCAGAAATTTCGGACGAGAATCACCCCTGTCCAATTCAAATCCTATAAACAAAATATTTTACATTGCAATGCATACTTCTCTTCGCCATTGACCTTTAAGATGAATTAATGGTTTAGGAAAAGTTTATTAACAGTAAGCGAAAAACCACTGATTCTGCATAACTTGGTACAAAACGTAATGAAAGGGGCGCCAAATCTCAATTTTAACAGTAATATAATGTCATCGAGTTACGGCTTGAAATTTTGGTACTTTAGAGATACCAAGTATCACAATACGGATATTTCAGTTTGCATCGTCATATCTTGGTACGAGACGAGCTGAGCGGGGCGCCAATTATACCAATTTTTGCAGTATCACCACCTCATCAATTTACTGTTTGAAAACCAGATGTAGGACAAGATTATTATGTGTAGACTAAGGAATGACTAGTCTGCGTTGGTATTTCTTGGTCGATATGAGCAACAGTGGGCGCCAACTCATTTTGTCGTCACAATCACATCATTTAGTTACAAGATGAAATTGGTGCCAAATTAAAGTATTTTCAGGTAACCTCTTACTAAATAACAGATTACAAATGTTATGCTTCAAAATTATTTATTTATTTACATAATTAAGAAAAATGTTAGGTGGAATAACAAATTACAAATATTAGTGTTCACTCTAGAAATAAAAAGGGCATGGTGCTATTCACTACAAAAGGCACTACTGCAGCAGAAAAGGGCACTTTTGCCAGAAATTTTTTTTATTGCCTTTAGAAGGGGGGAAAAAAGAAAACAATGAAACACATAATTTTTAAATATGATAAATCAAGTAACATTAGTTTCGAATGATTTTATGATATAAAAATTAAAAATAGAATTAAATTTAAACATGATTCAATAGTTTTATGTTCTTTTTCTTAAAGAAATGAAAAAAAGCTATCATTTTTGGTCACACAAATTTAGAGACACTACGGAATAAAAAAAATATTAAAAATCTCTGGGTAAAACCAGTGGTGCATTTTACTACTTTTAAAAAGGGCAGGGTGCATTTTGTAAATTTGAAAAAGGGCAGGGTGCTGCACCCTTCAAAAATGGCCTAGAATGAACACTACAAATATCACTCATAACACATGAAAACAAAATTTCTAAATTAAATTGGTGACTTTCCTGTTATCTTTTGCAATTTCTGTTACTTCATGTAACATATCTTACAAATAGTAATTAGTTCCAGAAACTTTTCTATTTCGACGATTTTGAAACCTTTCAAGATTTATTTACTCAATAAGTAACTAAATAATAACTTAATACCCATTTTGATCTCATGTAATTTAAATAATTTTGAAAAAGTTTTAACTTTAAAATTTGTAATTTGATAACAGGGGATCATTTTTTATTCATTCTATTTGAACAGATTTTAACAAATATGCAACATAACTTGGCTAAAAGATCTATTAAATACGGTGGTAAAGAAAATTGTTTGGCTGCTTGTTCTTATAAACTGTGTCCAGTAACAGTGGTTACAAATTTGTACACCTTGACACCTTTTAAAAGTTTTGATATCTAAATAACATTAAGTTGGCCTTCACTTATTGCCTTATACAGCTACAAAATTGAATTATTGTAACAAAAGTGCAATTGGAAAAAAAAAAAAAAAGAAAAAATAAATAAATAAATAACAAGTTGAATGTAGATTCTGCCATTGCAGAATCCAGTTTCGCCTCAGATTAGAGAAGGGGAAAAAAAAAAAAAATCGATAGAGGTATTTTAGAAGGACGACCCTGTTTAGATTGCAATGAACTAACTTCATTTTTCTAGTGTTTATCAATATAATAGCAAACAGAACGGCGTGAAATACCCAACTGAATAGCAATTTCTCTCTAAGACATTGGAATTGCGGAATAATAAAGCGATACAATTTGACGTGCTACTTCTTCATTGACTAGATTAGGGGTGCACAACCTTTTCAAAAGAAGGGCCACTTACAAATATGTCTGGGTGGTCGAGGGCCACATCAATAACATGGAAAGAATTCAATTTAGAGGAGGTGATCTGTGGCCTATAATTGGATAAAAAAAATTGAGTTTGAGAGGGGAGTGGCGAAGGGGGCTATCCCTTTAAGCTCGCTTACCCAGTAAAAATATCCAATTCATGTGGTAAGGATATATATATCAGCAAGTTTTATGTTTTTTATGTAACAGATATAGCAAGAGCTATTTTCAAGATACAAAAGTGTTCCTTGATTTTATTCAGGAGAGTACGTTAGTTTTGTATTATCAGAAAAAGGGCTAAAAAACAAGCATAAATGGATGGTTCCGGAAAAAAAAAACGGACCTTATGAATGAAGAAGAGAGAAACAGCCGATCAACAAGATTTTTCCACGCCTGATCAAAGAAATTCCCGATTTTCTGTTCCCGATCAATGAAATTTGTAATTATTCCACGCATGATCGACCAAATTTGCACTTTTTACGAATCAACCGAGAATTAATCCACGATTTTTTTTACACCGAATCAACAAAATTCGCTATTTTTCCGAAGCCGATCGACGAAATTCGTGATTTTTAAAAAGCTAATCGACGAAATTTGCAATTTTTCCTCACATGATCGGCAAAATTTTCGATTTTTTCCCCCGCACCTGATTGGCAAAATTCTCGAGATTTCAGCACCTAATTAACGATATTTTCGACTTTTATGCACCTGATCGATGAAATTCGCAATTTTTCCGAACCTCATAAACAAAATGCGTGATTTTTCCAAACCTGATCAATAAAATTTATGATTTTTCCGGAGCCGATTGATGAAATTCGCGTTTTTTTTTTTACAAAGATGATCTATGAAATTCGCTATTTTCTTCGCATGGTCGACGAAATTCGCGATTTTTATTCGCATGATCGACGAAATTAGCTATTTTTCTTGGCATGATCGACGAAATTCACAATTTTCCTTCTCATAATTGACAAAAATCACAATTTTTACGAAACCGATTCATGAATTTCACGATTTTTACGAAGGCGATCAATGAATTTCGCGATTTTTACAAAGCTTATCGACGAAATTCGCGATTTAGTCCTACCTCATCGACGAAATTTGCATTTTTTTCATCCTGATCTATGACATTCGCGAATTTTCCGAGTCTGATCGACAAAATTCGCGATTTATGTGAAACTAACGAAGAAAATTCACTATCTTTCCACAACTGGTTGACAAAATTCGCGATTTTTACGAAGCCGATCGACGGAATTCGCGATTTTTACAGAATCGATCGACGAAATTTGCGATTTTTCCTCATATGATCGAGAAAATTCGATTTTTTTCCGTGCCTAATCGAAGAAATTTGCAATTTTTTTCGTACTAGGATCAACAAAATTCGTAACTTTTACGAAGTTGATCGACGAAATTCGCAATTTTTCCGAATCTGATCGACGAAAAACACTATTTATTTTAACTAATCGGCGAAATTTGAAATTTTTCTTCCTATGATTGACAAAATTAATTTTTTTCCGGGCCTGATCAACGAAATTTCCGATTTTTACAAAGCTTGTCGACAAAATTCTCGATTTTTACAAACCCTACTGATGAAATTCACGATTTTTACAAAGCTCATCGACAAAATTCCTGGTTCTTCCACACCTGAATGACGAAATTCGCATTTTTTACGATGCCGATTAACTAAATTCATGATTTTCTCAAAACCAATCGACAAAATTTGCGATCCTTCTTCGTATGGTCGACAATTTTCATGATTTTTCCGCACCCGATCGACAAAATTCATGGTTTGATTATAGTGTAATCTGTGTAATTACCAAATTTTCTGCGTGTGATCAACAGAATTCGCAATATTCCCGTCTCCAACCAAGGAAATTTATAATTTTTCAGAATCCGACCAATAAAAATTCGCATTTTTCCGAATTCGATCAATAAAAACTCGCATTTTCCGATCAACGATTTTTTTGTGAAAACTCTGACGAAATTTACATTTTTTTAAAGCGGCAATATGAAACTCGCGATTTTTTTTCTCTGGATAAACTGACGGAATTCAGCATTGTTTCGCAATCGATCAACGAAATTTTCAATTTTTTCACGCGTCATCGCTAAAATCGCGAGTTTTCCGTCCTTAACAAAATTTGCGATTTTTTTCATGTCCGATTAATGAAATTCACTTTTTTTTTCACGCGATAAACCGAGAAAACATGCTATTCTTTTGCAACCGATGAATTTAATTTGCAATTTTTTTCGTGCATCATAAACAAAACTGGCGATTTTTTCTTGTCTTATCAACGAAACGTGCGATTTTTCGCATCCGACTGACAAAATTTGTGTTTTTTCCTTGCCTGATCGGGAAAATTTGCTATTTTTTCAGAGACTTGTGCAAAATTCGCGATTTTTTCATATCTGATGAGCGAAATTTGCAGCCTCTTCGACTAAATTCTTTTTTTCGCACCTGATTAATTAAATTCGCGATTCTTCTGTACCGCTCAACGAAATTTGCGATTCATAAGTGACGAAATATTATATTTTTCCGGGGTTAATTGACGAAATTTACGATTTTTTCTTGCGACATGTGCACAAAAATTGCAATTTTTTACAGTTGTAAATTGACGAAGCTCGGGGTCCACACCTTAACGCATTGCAGGCCACTTTTGGCACGCGGGCCACAGGTTGTGCATCCCTAGACTAGATTCATCAAAAACAGATTTTTTCTGTAGTTTAAATGCTTTTTTATAGACTCTGAGTAAAAGGAAATACATTTTAACAATAAAACGAGTGGAATCCCATCGAATGAAATGTTTAAAAGACCCGATCGATTTGTTTTAAAAAATGCAAAAGTAATTACATTAATGAATCAATATATAATAAATATATTTCTTCCTTCTAACACACAGCCTTCTTCTTTTCAACTGTCTCTGTTGCTGATAAATGCTGGTATTTGAGTAGTTATATATAGTATAGTTGTTTGCATATTTTAGTAGGTTTAGAAATTCAATGCCATAAATATAAACAAATTATTTGAAATTTAATAAAATAATGCATTGTTTGTACAAAATTAAATTATCACCTTTATAATGTGCAAATTTTAATATTAAGTTAGAACCAGTGATAGAAATTGGCAAATAAATGGTGGATGTCAATTGAAGTCTACTGTAAAAATCTTAGACATCAAATTAAAAGTTTTAGTTACAATTTCTATAATTTGTTTTTAGTATTACTGTATGTAAAAAACAAATACTTGTTTTTGTTTAATGTTATTGAAATTCTTATTAGTCCTTATTTTGAAAATCAGACAAAGTGAAATAGTTATATTTTTTGATTTGCTTGATTTTTTTTATACGTTGAAGTAGATCATATTTGATGAATAATCTGCAATTTTGAAGCCCTGAAAAAATTTCCTCTTTTCTATAGAAAATGAGAAAAGTTCAAGGTTGTGAATGCTATTTTTCGTGAAAAGTGAAATGCTGGTATATTTAGAGCACTATATCTCTCGCAAGCAACAGCATCCCAAAAATCTTTCGGCATAAACTGTTAGTATATCCATATCTAATTATTAAAATTTGTTTCCATGGGACATTGTTACGTTGTCAAAGTATACAGTCAAAATGACATTTTTGTCCATTTTCCACACTTAATATCTTATTTAAGCAATAGAACCCCAAACTTTTCCTTATAGAATATGAAAGTGACTACTAGGACAAGCAAAATAATGTAGTACTGTGCCGAGATATTGTTGCTGTTAGCAGATATAACCTGTTAAATACTCAAAATCGTCAAAACCTGCAACGTTTAATGTTATTTCAAATAAACACAACAGTAAAATAAAACAAAATATGCCCCACAGTAGGTGAATATATGTACAAAAACATGGAAAAGAAGTGGGGCCTCGTGATATTTCTATTTAAAAAAAAAAAAAAAAAAAAAAAAAAAAAAAAAAAAAAAAAGACAAAATTAAGAAAAGCAATGTCCATTATTACATTTTCCCCCTAAGAGAAATGAAACACCCTCATTCTCTTTCGAAGGGACAACAAAAGAGGGATATTTCATTTTCTCATACGGAAGAAATATTATCGACAATGTTTATTTGAAAATTGTCATTTTTTAAAATAAAAATATCACGAGGCCCCACCTTTTTTTTCTTTTCCATGTTTTTGTACACCTACTGCATGACATATTTTGTTTTTTTTACTGTTGCGCTTATTTGAAATAACATTGCTTTAAAGGTTGCAGATTTTGAAAATTTTGAGTATTTAACAGGTTATATCTGCTAACAGCAACAATATCTCGGTACAGTACAACATTATTTTGCTTGTCCTAGTAGTACACTTTCATATTCTATAAGAAAAAGTTTGGGGTACTATTACTTAAATAAGATATTAAGTGTGGAAAATGGACAAAAACATTATTTTGACTGTACTTTGTGGCAACATAATAATGTAAATTAACAATGCCCCATAAAAAACAAATTTTAATAAGTATGATTATACTAACAATTTATGCTGAAAGAATTTTGGGAATGTTGTTGCTTGTGAGAGATATAGTGCTCTAAATATACCAGCATTTCACTTTTCACGAAAAATGGCATTCACAACCTTGATCTTTGACATTTTCTATAGGAAAGAGGAAAATTTTTTCAGGGCTTCAAAATTACAGATTATTAATCAAATACGATCTACTTCAACATATGAAAAAAATCAAGCAAATAAAAAAAATACAACTATCAAAACATCATTTCTTTGTCTGAATTTCATAATAATGGCTCTTAACCTCTAAGATAGTAATAATTGAAGCAACTGTAAAACTAGTGTAAAGCCTTTCTAATTATTGCTATAAATAAAAAATTTCTACTAAGCAAAATTAAAACAGTTTTATCCAGTATAGATAATCATAGTTGAATTTAGTAAAAATAAAAAATAAAATGCATCTACATTTCAATAAAAGAGTGATTCTGAGTTTAAAAAAAAAAAAAAAAATTCTGAAATTCAAGGATTTTCTGAAAGGTTACAGCAGAGGGGGATCGCTGGCAATGTCCCACCCCTCCTGGTCGCTAATTGTGTGTTTTTTCCATGATCCTTTGCCGTCCCCCCCCCCCCCCAAGATTCTTTGGAAAAATTTCCAGGTTCCTTGGATTTTTTTTTTTTTGGGGGGGGGGGTAAATTCTTTCCTGGAATTTTCGATCTTTTGAATAAAATTGGCCCCCATCAATCCCGATCTTGTGATTAGATTTGCATGAAATTAATCCCCCCCCCCTTAAATTCTTTGACAAAATTTACACTTCTTTTCAGGATCCTTTGTAGAAATTTGTGTCTTTTGCTGTAATTTGAAGGATTTTGAGGGGTTTTTTCTGTGATACTTGAAAAAATGTTTTTCTTTTCACGATCCAATGATGCAATTTGCATGATACTTTTTCACTCAGAATGAGCACTTTTTCCTATGATTTTTTAAAGAAATTTTATTTTTACTGTTTTATCATGACAAAATTTCCATTTTTTTCCTCTTGTGATTATCTTATGAATTTTGCATGTCTTTTCTAGATCCTTTGTAGAAGTTTGTGTTTTTTTCCACAATCTTATGACAAATCATGTCCAAATTTCCAAACTGAGGACTGATTATTATTATCTTTTAATTTTGGGAACCGAAAATTTAATAAATATATTTTTTAAAAGCTAGGCATCAAATTTGACAACTGTGAATAATTCTGTAGCCGTCAATTACAATTATTTAGTTGCATTTGACGACTAACGACCATTAATTTAGAACACCAGTTAGAACAATAAATCCATAATATAGCATATAGTTTCAGGCTGGATGTACAGCCGTATAATCATAACATACTGGCCAGATCACCGAAATGCAGTATATTTGCCAGATATCTGTTGCATCCCTAGTCTAAATATGTTACATTAAATAGCAATTCTTCATTATGTTACTGATTCAGATAAATAGTTCTTTTTTTGGTCTTTTGATAAAATAAGCTGTAGCTTAATGACATTTATTATTTAAATATTGATCGCATCAAGTATATCTTTTTTTCATTTTGCTGACAAAATTGTTACATGTAAAGTTAAAATCGTACTTATATATATATATTAGAATATCCTCCTCTACAGTTTATAAACATAAAATTTCCAAGCTGTAAGACTAGTTAAAAATCAAATCAGTTACAGATTTGACCTCTAAATAAACTGAAAGGAAGTAAAAAAATAGTTAAAAATTAAAACACTAACTATAAAATTCTGTTGTGAAATGCAAAGTTACACATGTAATTATAAAATAAACCAGGGTTGGAAAAAAATCATGATTTTTTTAAAAAACCAAAAAAATCAGATTTATTTGATTTTTTTAGAATCCTATATTTAATTACCGTGTTTTTATGTTTTTACAATACATGGAGCAGTTTTTTTAATAATAAGTAAAAATAAGTAAAAAGTAAATAAGTAAAAAAGAAAAAATATTAATTATAATTTAGAAAAATGTTATAAGAAATAATTAAACAGTTAAGAAAATATTATATTCTAGTTACTGATTGGTACTAAAAATTAAACATCTAGGCTTTAATCTAAAGCCATTCTTTTATTTTGTAATTGAATTGTGCATACTAAATAAGAAACAAATTTAAATATGCTGTAAATGAATAGAAAATGGCAAAATTTAAAAAACAAATTAAATACAGTACACTCCCTCAAATCCGCAGCCCTAAAATCCGCAACTCTAAAATCTGCGCATATTTTACAGATGTAAACAATGTAGCTTTCAGGTTAGGTATAGGGACAAAATTTGACTTTTTTATTTTTATACCAATTTTATATATATTTTAATCTGTAACTTTCATTAATATTCATGAATTTAGTACTAAATTCATGCTTTTTCATAAAGGAAGAATAAATTTATTTCTGAAAAAATTCAAGGTATTGCCAATATCAGTGATGATCACAATCTTTTTGCAAAATGCATTTATACATTCATCAAGCTTTTTTTTATTATTGAGTTTGCTTAAACCTGAAATAAAACTTCTTTATTTTATGATTTTGGTGTGAATTAGTAGTGCACCTTTAAAGGGCAAGTTTTATTGAATAATTTAAGAAAAAATGCATCTCATCTTTATAATAAATATTTAGTTATACATTATTGATTATTTACTTCATCTTTGTTGCTTTCAATAATTATTTTTAATTATCTAAATTATTTTTTAGTTTATTACCTAACATATTCGTTTTAATGTTTTACTATATTATAAGCATTCATAATTTCAATTGCATTATTAATTACAATCAAATTATTGTTTAAAATAATGTAAACAAACCCATGACCAGAAATCCGCACAACCTCTGGTCCCAAGCTGTGCAGATTTGAGGTAGTCTAGTATATTCATCTAATGCAAGCTATTTATTAAGGGATAAAATTCACAATTCAATATTTTTTAAGCAAATAGGAAAAAATCAGGGATTTAATTGTTTGAACAAAAACACTAATTTAGAAGCTTTGTCTACTCCTAATTTATTATGAAGGCTTAAATGAACTAGTCCAAAGAAGAAAATTGTCTTTCTACTCCAGCAGATGAAGCCATGGCTGTTGTTATTTGGTAAATAAATTTAATTTCAATTTCGCTGAATGTCTTTTTACCTCCCATTACATAAAAGGACTTCCACCAATCATAATCTGTCATAATATCAGAAATTTTTTTCTCAAGCAATGGTAATTTTTGGAATGGGCCATATTTTGCTTGAAAATGTACTACAGTGGTAAGAAGATTTAAACAATCTTCTTTAATGAATGCCAAACCTTCATTATTTTCCCCCGACACTCAGTGAAATTTCATTTTGATTTAAAACCGAGGGACTTAAAACTTCAGCAAAATGACAGCCATTAATAGCTTATTCATATCTTGCTTTAAATTTTGTAATTCTATCATTATCTAAAATATTTTCTAACTTTTTACCCAAAATTTTCCTTTGATATGTGCATTCATGTGATATTGCAAAAAATTGATTTAAATCAAATGATTTTTTTAAAAAAATCAGTTGATTTAAATCTAGATTTAAATCTTGATTTAAATCAGTCGATTTAAATCATGCCAACCCTGAAATAAACAAATACTTAAAATGTGTAAATACAATGTTTATTAACAGGAAGTTTCAATGACAATAATAAATCAAAAATACACATAGATACTGCATACATGAATCCCATTTTGGATTTAAGAATCACCTTGGTCTGACATGTGATAACACAGAAGCAGACCAAAAATTTTCAGATGGAAAGTTTACCAATATTAGTATGATACAAATAAAGGTCATTGTAATGATGTCTTGTTTCTTTAGTGATAATTTTTAACTTAATTTGACATACTTAAATATATTTTAAAGGATGAGTATGAAAAAATACATAGAATGTGAATCACTATTTTGTTTGAGATTTTTTAATAAGATTTATACCAACATATACAGGGTTATTCATAAGTATCTCTGAAATCGCAAAGCACTGTTGTAATAAAACTAAGACAACAGCAAAAAAGAATACAGAAATAAATCAAGTTTTAATAGAGGTAAATTTTCCATATGGGTGAAAAAAGTCTGGGCCAGGATTCGAATCAAGGATGTATTGGCTGAAGCCGCCAATGCTCTTCTGAGTCATCCTAGACACGAACACTGGAGGACTATTTCACCTAAATAGTCCTCCATTATTACTTGGACTATTTGGGTGAAATATCCTCCAGTGTTCACGTCACGGATGGCTCAGTTGGAAGAGCACTGGCGGCTTCAGCCATTACATCCTCGGTTTGAATCCTGGCCCAGACTTTTTTCACCCATATGGAAAATTTACCTCTATTAAAACTTGATTTACCTATTGAAAAATTGTGTTGTAAATTAATCTAGTTTTATTGTCAGTAGTAACAGTACATGGCATTACATGCATGACTAAGGTACAAAATAGATGGCAGTACACAAAAATGATGTTTATAGATGAATGAAAAGTATTTTGTGTCTTAGAATTTATAAAATCTGAAACAGCAATGTTTGTTCAGCAGATATTTTATACACAATATTGAACACAAGGAAAAACTGACAAGACCACTTATATGAGGTACAATAAGTTCATAGAATTTTGATAGTACCATGTTGAGTAGAGTGCGGCACAAATTAGATTATCGCATTGATGTATGCTGTATGACCAAAGGTCATAGAACACCTGTCAGTTATGTAAGTAAAACTTGGCTTGATTCTATAATCATCTTAGTTTTTTGCCACAGCACTTCGAAAGTCTGAGAATTATGAAGAACCACAAATATTGACTTCTAATGATCAGCTAATAAAATGTAATTCATTTTGGTCATTAATTTGAGAAATTAAAAGAAACACTTAAGAAAAAAAAAAAATCTAAACCTATAAGAATTTTAACATGAAAAAATTAATGTAAAATGATTGACAAAAATATTATGCATAAACAAGGGAAGTCTTCAAACCTAAAGAAGCTAATTTAAAAAGGTCAATAGTATGTGAAATGATTATTAGATAATGTAAAAATAGTTTAATATTTTATTCTCTTAAGAAGTCATGAAATGAAAAGCATTGCATTAATTTTGAGTTTTCAATCAAAAATTTGAAAACTTTTTACAATGCTGCTAAATTACTTCACTGAGTATTATCAAGTATTGATGATTTTTATTTCATTTATATTTCTTGTGTAAATTAATTTATATATATATAAAGACTCCCCTTGTAAACTAACAAAACTAAAATCTTAATTTTCTAGAAAGATCTAAAACTTCATTAAAATATAAATATTCTCTTTTTCCTCCTTTAAGCAGAGGCTAAACAAAATGACATTAATGAATATATAAAATAGCAATAATTCATAATAACGTATGAGACTTTTTAATTAAAAAAAAAATTTATTACCATTGTTTAAGACCATTCATCAACCAAGAGAATAAGAAGCATACTTACCAATCCCAGTACTGTAAATAAAGGATATAAATTAGAGGAAATTTTACTGTTACTTCTTTTGAAATAAGGAAAAAACCTAACTCTGATGTTTCGAAGAATGATAAATGTTTTTTGACAAATTACAATTAGCAGTTTCTTTAAAATTTTAAGTCATTAACATTAGATGGTTGGTTATAGGGTTTAATGGTACAAAATCCTTTTAGGGATAGAATGCACCAATATTAGCATTACAAGTGGCAGAAAAATTTTAATAGTTTAATAAAATTTTATTACAAAAAGTGTAACTACTTTTAAAAAAAAGTCTGAGAATTAAAATGAAGGAACAAAATTAAGGTTATTCCTACATTGTTTTTGAAACAAATTTTGAGTAAAATAAATTTATATTTTGCTAAAAGAGAAAAGAAAGGAGGGAAAAATTTCACTAAAAAATTTGTCATCCTGTCAGTGGTCCACTCCACATATCCGGAATAATCTGCAGCTCCAATCCTCAATGATTGCACTGCATGTTAGCGCTCCAAAGGAGTAACCTTTAGGTAAACAGAAAAGAAAAATATCGATTGGGAATGCCAATAAAATATATATTATTACTAAGTGCAGATAAGGTACTTAACTGAATTTGATAAAATAAAATAATTAAGTAACCTTTTAATTTTAGGGAACAAATAACCCAAATTATGTATTATAGCATGCAATTTGTTTTATGGGTGATTTTTGAATCATACCTAAATCCTTCCATATGTGTGTGGTCTTTATCCTATCCAGCGAGTATTGCAAATAGTGCTTATCCTTCCCTGCATTTAGATATGCTCCGTCTTTAAAGTTTCCACAAACTCCTTTAAAGTGGAACTTTATCCTTTTACAGCTTGCTCCCATGAGGAGGAAATCCAAATTGAAAGACTACTCCTATTTCCCTTTCATGGCACGATCCATATTTTATCCAAGTTGCACAAACACAAAAATTTCCAGGCATAAAAATGAGATCCGTCTTTGAATATCCCATGAATCCGTTATTCGCTTTATTAAAAAACCCTATCGGATGCCTGATTGGATTCCTTCCTTTTTCGGCTGTTGTGCCATGATAAATCCACTCAAAAAATGCATTCTCCATTTATGTTCCTCGCAATCCAATTCCATTTTTATGATTTTCCTACAGCATCATGCTGTGTTTCCAAGATAGCATAAAATCTGAGAATAAGTGAAATGCGAATTAGTTTATTTTAACAAAAAAATAATGATTTAAATAGAAAATATACAATATACATCAAGTCCACACAAAAGTACTTATATACATTTAATGCTATTTTTGAGTATATTTAAAACACTACGTTGGATTGAGCCCAAGTATAACCTGCTAGCATCTAACATAAAACTTATCTGGAAGTTTGAAACATTTGGATTATGTGTTATAAATTAAATAAAATTTAGTTTGTGAGCACTGAAAAAGTTTATGAACAGATTGGACAACAGCAGTGTATAAAATCTTACAAGGAAGAATAATTGAAGTATGATATATATATATATGAATGCATTTACAGGAAATATCATTATGCTTAAAAATAATAATGCTATGATGTATTTTGATTCTGATATTCTGCATAAACAAAAAAGAGTTTAAAAATTTCACCAACTAAAATTATGTGTAAATGTTGTATCTTTAACACTGAAATGATTGCAGGTCTAGCAGACCCACAACTATATTTTTAATAAACTTAGGGCGATTTTATTTTATTTTTCAAATTTGAGACTTTTAATAATTTTCTGGAACATTTAAAATATTAGCATCTAGCACACACACACAATTTTTTTAAATAATAGAGCAACTTGTGAGATATAAAAGGTTAAATGCTTTCATATGCAAGTATCGTTATAAATGGGCTGTACCCAGCTAGAAATAAATAGATCAATTAAAATATTCCCAATGCCTACAATAATTCTAACACTTTTAATAAAAAATAAAAAATTACAATAAAATATCAAAATGCAACATATGCAACAGTAAATTTCAATTTATTTTTGCAGTTGAATAGTGTTATTGCAAATCAAATTTCATGAGTACAACACCAAAAAGAACTTTAATCAAGAACTCTCATTTTAAATACATATTTAATTAACCCAAATGCATTCATATTTAAATAAGCAGGGCATAATTAAGCATATTGTACACTTTTTGAAAATCATTATAAAAGGTTAAATGCTTTCATATGCAAGTATCGTTATAAATGGGCTGTACCCAGCTAGAAATAAATAGATCAATTAAAATATTCCCAATGCCTACAATAATTCTAACACTTTTAATAAAAAATAACAATAAAATATCAAAATGCAACAGTAAATTTCAATTTATTTTTGCAGTTGAATAGTGTTATTGCAAATCAAATTTCATGAGTACAACACCAAAAAGAACTTTAATCAAGAACTCTCATTTTAAATACATATTTAATTAACCCAAATGCATTCATATTTAAATAAGCAGGGCATAATTAAGCATATTGTACACTTTTTGAAAATCATTATAAAAGGTTAAATGCTTTCATATGCAAGTATCGTTATAAATGGGCTGTACCCAGCTAGAAATAAATAGATCAATTAAAATATTCCCAATGCCTACAATAATTCTAACACTTTTAATAAAAAATAACAATAAAATATCAAAATGCAACAGTAAATTTCAATTTATTTTTGCAGTTGAATAGTGTTATTGCAAATCAAATTTCATGAGTACAACACCAAAAAGAACTTTAATCAAGAACTCTCATTTTAAATACATATTTAATTAACCCAAATGCATTCATATTTAAATAAGCAGGGCATAATTAAGCATATTGTACACTTTTTGAAAATCATTATAAAAGGTTAAATGCTTTCATATGCAAGTATCGTTATAAATGGGCTGTACCCAGCTAGAAATAAATAGATCAATTAAAATATTCCCAATGCCTACAATAATTCTAACACTTTTAATAAAAAATAACAATAAAATATCAAAATGCAACAGTAAATTTCAATTTATTTTTGCAGTTGAATAGTGTTATTGCAAATCAAATTTCATGAGTACAACACCAAAAAGAACTTTAATCAAGAACTCTCATTTTAAATACATATTTAATTAACCCAAATGCATTCATATTTAAATAAGCAGGGCATAATTAAGCATATTGTACACTTTTTGAAAATCATTTCAAATAATGCAAAGCTAATGTTTTTCATTTCATCTTTCTGACAAAAAACTATTGTATACTTTAATTTATTAGAATTTTCTTTCAAAAAATTAACAATTGTATATTTAATTTTGAAGCTTTTTTTAAAAACTATTTACAGCAACAAAATATTAGACCAAAATAACTCCCTCTGTACATAGCCCTTAACTTTTCATGATCGAAAGGCCTTGAAGATATAACTTTGAGAATGACAGTCAAAAAAAATTCTCTTTTACATTTTTTAAATATCATTTTCTGACGAACTTTTCCATTATTTAATTGCTCAAATTTGAAATTAGATAAAGTGAAATTTTTTGTGTTAAAATACAAGCATTTGAATCCAAGAATTTTGTAACTTTGTATGGCACTTACATCTATATTTCTGTGCAGAAAATTTGGTTCTATCTCAAAATTTCAGAAATGCAAAAAAAAAAGTTGCCAAAAGAATAAAAGAAGTATAATTGAAGACTAGTGTGAATGTGATGTTTCTGTGGTGAGAGATTTTCAACCATTAAGGATTACCGTACATTTCTACGTATAAGCTGAGTATATGACTTTTCAGTCAAAAATCGAAAACTCGTACATAAGCCAATGTTAAAAAAGGATGAAAAATTCAGCAACTGAAATGTCAAATGCACTTTGAAATTATTTATCACTTCTATTTTGTTTTGCCATGCTGCCAAATCTGTGCAATTGGCCTCAGCTAAAATTTTGTACAAATGAGCCTTTTAAAAACAAACTCCATTCAAAACTGACTGAATATATGTCACCTGTGATCACATTGTGATAAATTGTGTAATTTTAAAAAAAATTGATATCTAATGGGAAAAAGAATCTTTGCTTGAATTACCATAAAGAATATTTATCAAATCTTTCAAAAAATATCAAGTCAGTAATGAATTGGATGAAACTGAGGATGATGAATTAGACACTGGCATTCATCCAGCTGTACCAACAAAATAAAGTGATTTAAAGCAGTTGCTTGAAAATTCTGATAATGACTTTGGAGTACAAAAATTCTTGACTTATACACAGAAATGTACAGTAAATTAAATAAAAGGATTTTATAATCACCTAGTAATGCTGTACTCATGGAAGTCAATAATTAATTTGTCACTTTATAATCTGGTATGTTTATCAAGAACACTGAGTTTTCAAACTAAGATAACTGAGCAAGTTAAATTTTTCATATATCTACAATAATTTATTAATATAGCATACATAAATAATTGTCTCAATTGGAATTTTAGAAAATATAAAAAGCATAAAAATGACAATTACAACCTTAAAATTTACAAAATTTATTTTTCATATGAAAAGAGAAAGTGCTTATGAAAACCTATATTGAATTTTTTTTTTTTTTTTTTTTTTTTTTTTTTAAACATAGCAAAGCAGAAAATATCTACAGAATTTAAACAACTTTTTAAAAAGAATATATAAGCATCTGACAAAGCTATGGTTTTAAAACCCTTAATGTCATGATAAGATAGCTTTGCTAACTTTACATTAAGCAAAATTTATTTTAAGCCCAAGAGGTAAGAAAGTGAAATGAAAAGTGGCAATTCTAAACAAGTTCTTGGTAAAATTATCAGCATGAATGATAAACAAAAAATAGTATCTAATGCAGATACCAGTTATGGAAATGAACGTCTTTAATGAGCATGCTTAGGTGCGAGATCTTGAACGAGAGCGGGACCTTGAGCGGTTGGCTGGAGAGTAAGTTGGAGAGCCACGAGTTCGTCTGGGTGAATAGCTGCGGCTTCTGGATCTTGAACGACTACCATAATCCTCTTTAACTCGAATATAGGCAACTTCACCCTATTCACAAGAAATCCTTATATAAGCACAAATCAAATTTGATGGAGAATAAAACAAGAACGAAAGTTTTTTTTAAAATTGAAACTGGGTAGTATATGGTAGTAATTAGGATGGTGAGAAAAAGTTTTAGAAGGATGATTTGCATGAAGTTGGGTTAAACAAGTTAAGAAAAATACAGGGAAAAAAATATTAAAAGTAATTTCCAAGAGATATTTTGAATATTAAAATGCCTCAAACATCCTTAGGCTTAACATCCAAACGGAAATTCAGAAGCTTTGTTAATAACATCCTTAAATCTTCCAATAACTCTGCTTCCAAATTTCCTTTGATAATGTTAAGTCTATGGTCATTCAATGTGTGAGTATATTTAAAATTTTTCCTCTGGAAATTAATATTTAACTTTTTTCTATGTAATCTTCATAAAGGAGATCTTATTTTAGTTTTCAAAATATTTTTTTAAATCTATGCTTAATTTTATATGAAATATTAGAATTTTACTTCAAGATAGTTTATAAAATATAAAAATATATTAAGCATAGATTTTAAAAACATTTTGACAGCTAAGTTAAAGAAAGAAAAAAAAATATCTTAAGAAAGTACACTGAAAAAAGAAGTTAAAATTAAAGACATTTTTTAAAATATATGAATACATCAAGTGCCATAGCCGTAATATTATGAAGGGAAATTCAGAAGCTGAGTGACTAGCAGCCTTAAGTCTTACATTTGTAATATCAGTTTCTTTTAGCCCTCTAAGCGTCTTGCAAATGAGTAAAACTAATGTTTTCTCTGCATTTTATCTATACTAATATTATAAAGAGGAAAGATTTGATTGTTTGTTTGAATTGAATAGGCTCCGAAACTACTTGACAGTTTTGAAAAATTCTTTCACCGTTGGAAAGCTACACTATTTTCAGTGAACATAGGCTAATTTTTATTTGATTTATTCAAATATTTTCCTTAATAATTCAAAATTTCATTATTTTTCATACAGAATCAATTAAAATTTTTCTGATAAAAAATAACCATTTTCTTTCCCGTTGCCAAGAAAATCAAAATATGGAACAATAATTTCTCCTCAGCAATTAATTTTTAGTTGAACAGTATCCACGTGAAAAATTAAAATAAAAAAAATTCAAAGGAAAATAAATATGACGTCATTTATTATATTATCGGAAGTTTTGTTTGCACAGATAGGATCATATACACTCCGAGGTAACTAATGGACACTAAAGTGATGTTATTTTGCCTGGCATGACAACCCGACTATCAGAGTTCATTCTAGGTGTTTTTCACAGGGCGCGCCGCCCCGCCCGCCCTTCTCTATAAAATTTACCGCCCTGGTGGCCCCATCGTCCGAAAACCCCGCCCCGTCAGCCCTTTCACTCTGAAAATCGACCAGAAGAAAAAAAAGCGCCCTTTTAAGTTAATTTCATTGATTATTTCAAACCAACTCTTAACTATTTGTAAACATTATGTAACCCGATAACTCCATTCCTAACCTGTCCCTTTTCACACCTGCCCCCTCCCCCACTAACCAAACCCAAACCTCTTTATATACAAACACCAATTATTTTCAGCAAAACTCTAGCACCCATACTGTCATAAATATTTCTTTGTCTGTCCTGTACAGTGTCTCGACTACCGTGAAAATTTGCCGAAATAAGAAAAAAAGAAAAAGGAAAGATTCCCAGCATCTCGTGGAGGATCCCCAGAAGTGGATGACCTGGGGGTCGTGAGTTGAGACTTATTACAGCCTGGTATCGACTGTTAGAATCAAAGCCCAAAACTCACAAAAGATTAGTCATCTATATATTTTTTCGCACTGAAGCCAAAGAAAACTTCAAAGAAAAAGGCAAAGAGAAATATTAAAATATTATCTGTCATATCAATGAAAGAAGTAAAAACTGGCTGTTTTGTCATAAACGTAAATGATTTTCTATTAATTTTAAAAGTTATTTCTCAATCTCTGATGCCTCAAACAGTCAACCATGCATTATGAATAAACAAGGGCAGTACGCAAACCCGGCCTTTTTGAATTGATCTGAATGAAAGAAATAATTTAGTATCTCACTTTTTTTTTGAGGGGGAGGGGCCGGAGGGGTTAAATAAAAATAGTTTATTCTGCTACATTGGAGTCTTTCTATACTGCGAAAACTAGGTGCTAACCTTTCTCTTCATACTAATATTTTTTTCTTTTCTTTATTGGGAAAAAGCTTTTAGTTTTGTTTGAAGATATTCTTTAATCAATTTGGTTTTAGCCAGTAGCGTAGCTATGTTTTTTGGCGCCCGGGGCCAGCAAGAAATTTTGTGCCCCCACCCCAACAGATACATAACAATTTTTCTCAATTTGGCACCCCTAGGCCTCAGCGCCCGGGGTAGACGCCCCCCTTCCCCTTAGGTACGCCACTGGTTTTAGCATTATTGCCCCTACTGATCGTATGCTACACTAACTTTATGAATCTACTCTATTTTCTAACATTTCCAACTTTAATTCACCGAAAATTCATTCATTTTTTCTTACTTCACTATAAAAGGTTTAATTTTACTATAAGAAATAATTGCCCCTCATTTCATTTCAGATAATGACTCACAATACCGGATATTCTTCAAGAGTCTTAGTTGATGGTTATATAATGTAAACACATCGCGAAAGAAACTCAAAATATCAAGTACATTGAAAGATAAATGTTTTCTATTTCCATCCTTTATCTTCTTGCTTTGTAAAAGTCTGTGTCCCGAATCAAATTAGCTGGAGTAAATATTTTATTCAAAATAAGTTTCGTTTTCAGCTTATTAATTTTGTTTCAATTTAAAATTCATATTCTTTTTATTCCATAAGTCAAGCAGTAAAATGATCGTACGATCTGCTCTTGCGGCTTGCCGTAATGATTCTATACTATATTATTATTTTTTTTCCTCTTTATTTTATTTTTGCAAGAGCAATTTTGCTATTGGAAGTCTCTTCTTTTAAATATAAAAATGATCCTACGAATGTATCAACCAATTTGCGTTGCTAAGTGCAGAAAAAAACAACTGAGTTGACAAAAAAGAAAAAGAAAAAAAAAAAAAAAAAAAAAAAAAAAAAAAAAAAAAAAAAAAAAAATCCATATCTCCTACGTAAGTTGACCAATTTCTTTCAAATTTTCAGCAAGTTGAAATGATAGTAAGTTAGGCAGTGTAATAAATTTTTGTTAAAATATAACCAGTTTTTAGAAAATTACAATGCCTGCCAAAAATTACCACTATACAGAAACTGCGAAGAAAGAGTTGTTTATTAACCTCGCTAAATGAAAGCGGAAATCTACTGTTGTTTACTCAATCAGATCATCAAAACTTTGGATGGATCATGTTTTGCTGTGCAGAAAAGAACCATGACTAGATTATTTATTTATTTTTCCTCTTTTTCATTAAGAGGTGATTTTAAGGGACAATTTAGAATAAAAAAAAATATTTTCTGAAATTTACATCAATTTTTCTGAAAGGTTGGAAGAGAGTCTGGGGGTGGTGGGGGGGGGGGCATCCACTCTCGGCACAATGGTTATTTTCTTGTTTTTTCTCACGATCCTTTGACAAAATTTAGATTTTTTAAAGCGATTTTTGATAAAATTTGCCAATTTTTCGACATAATCTGAAGAAATTAGTATTTGTTTCGTGAACTATGGATGAAATTTGCGATTTTTCACGATAGTTTGATCCCATTTTTTTCCGCGATTCTTTGACGATATTAGCATTTTTTTTTTTCTTTTGAACGATTGACTATTTATCGAATATCGCGATGGATTTTATATTAAAATTTTCAGAATTAAAACCAAATTTTTTTTTCTAATTTTCGGATAATTATCGCCTTATTTTTTCAAAAAATTGGAACAGAATCACTCCTTAACCAAAGATACTTTTATAAAAAAAATTACATTTAGCTTTTATAGAAAAAATAATCTCAAATTTACTTCCTTTTACTTCAAATAGCTTCCTTTTTTACTTTTTTTTTTAATTTCGATTAAAATATCTGTTTTAATATTAGCGTTTTTTTTTCTTTTTTTGTATTGAAAATGCATTCTTGACATAAATCATGCCCTCCCTTTTATTTTTTTTCTCCTGGCAAAAAGGGGGCAGTAGATTTTTTTTTTTTTTTTTTTTTTTTTTTTTTTTAAATAAACAGAAAAGGATCTGAAATTCAGAATCGCCGAGGTCCGGAGGGTTCCAGATTTTGGACTTTGTACTTATTAGCAAGTCAGTCGAGTTCTGTTAAAACCTAAAATTCTACTTAAACTTTTTTTTTTAATGGTTTTTATCGAAAAATGGAAAACATTATTTGATTTTACAGTTTTATAGTTAGAGCATCACTGCACTTATAAGTAAAAAACAATTAAAAAAATTATTTGAAAGTAGTTAGTTTGAATTTGAGAACAGTTTTAAGAAAAATATGCCAGTACGGCAAAGTGAAAACAGATTTTCAAACGGAACCGTAAAAAAAAAAATAAAGAATCTGGGGCCAGATGGTAAAGAAAAAAAAAATCCACATTAGTAATTTTATTTAATAACTTCGTTTGAAAATAATAAAATTGAGATTTTTCTGTGTATCAGCTATTTTTATGTAATTTTTTGAAAACAAGGACCAAAATTAAGTGTCTGAAAGATTTTACGGATGCAAAGTAAGCAAAGTAAACTACGCTGTCCTGATTTTATTGCTATTCGAAGAGAAATCATAGGAAAAGTACTGCAAAATAGCAGGACACTCCCTTGTTCTTCCCCACTGCGATGGTTTTTCTGAATAACAGAGAAAAGACTACTAAATTGAAGAAAAAGAAGAGAGAAAGATGTTAAAAACTTTCTGCAATGACGCATTATTGTCCGTTTATCTGCGAGATTTACGACCAATTTGAGGCAACAGAAAAGGTGGAAATGTGCTTGTTTTCGGTCTTTTTTGGAATATTTAAAGGGTGAAGGAATTGCTTCCCCTTGTTTTTAGGGGAGGAGACGTTCACTTTTCATTGGAGCAAAGGCGATTGGTGAAAATTTCCACCAGTTTCAGTAAAGACCACAATTCCAGTATCAGAATCGTACAGTTCGTGCCAAGTTGAGTGTATTAAATTGTATAAGATTTTTAAGTTCTTATTCAGCGTTAATGTCTTCAGAGAAAAATGGTGGACATTAATATTATATAGTTTGGAAAGAAAAAGTCATAGTTCTAATGTATTCCCATCGCCCAGGAAAATATAGGTAAGTATTTATTTATTTTTTTAATTTGCAGCATTATCGAAATCAATGTAATAATATTATATATGTACCCATTTTAAATCTAAAAAAATCATCAAAAGTTTCATAAAATTTTTCATATATTGTATAAAGGAGAAAAATTATACTGGGCTGGGCTAGAAGCCTTCTGTTGTTACTTAATGCTAAAAAATCGCCGCAAAACATAATAAAAACTTAAATTTCGCATTAAAAAAAATGACGCAAAATTCCAAAAATCACATCCCCTCCCCCCATCATAGAAAAGGAAGGAAAAATCTTCTGCTTTCCGTTTGTCAGCTCATGAAGTTTAAAACTTTTAAAAGTATTTTTTTTTTTTTTTAATTCTGTTTTATTCAATTTGTTATTCTACTATATCAATAAAAAACCATAAAAAAATTTCTGCCACACTAACTCGAAATTAACGTTTCCCCTTTCCCACCTCCTTATTAAGTAGACAAAATATAAACCATTTAAAACTCCTTATTTTCTTTTATTTAAAATCTTTAATGAGATAAATAAATAACAAGTGATTCAATAGTTCCTTAAAGGGAAAAAAACTTTCTTTTGATTCCTACCTCATTAAATCAAAAGTCTTTCAAAGTCTTTTTTTCTTCTTTAACTGTTGCTTCATTTTGCTATAACAATGAAAAATCGATCATGTAATTCTCTCCCCCCCCCCCCCCATCCAAGATTGAATATTCCTCTCCTCCTCTACCTAACATACAAAATTTGAAAATTTTAAAACTCTTATTATTATTATTATTATTATCTTATTTGTAAATCTTTAGTATAGTAATTTATCAGTCATCTAATAACCCCCCCCCCCCCCCCAACCCTTCTCAAGAAAATATACTATTTTTCCTCTCAGTTTCTACTAATGTGTAAAAAATCATGTTATTTACAAAATAAACAACTATTAGTTTTTTTTTTCAATAAATAAATAACAATACAGTAGAAAAAATGTAAGCTTAACTTGTAGAAGGAAAGGGAAAGGAAGGTGGGACTGGGGGAAATATAAAATTCTAGAAAGGGCAATATACGATTATTTTATATTGTCACTGTGAAGTGTGAGAGGTTGGGGGGGGGGGGGGGGGGGGGGGGGGGCAGGGGTGATTCTCGTTCGAAAATTCCGAAAACTTAAGGCATTCTCTTCCGAAAGTTTGAAACTAGGTTATCAGTTCTGCATAGTTGCCAACTTGTACGGTTTTGCGCGCGGTAAAAACAATCGCGGAGAAATGCAAATTTCGTGAAAAGATCACCGAAAAAGCACACATTTCGTCAATATTTCATGGCAAAACGACGATTTCGTCCATGTTTTTGTCAACGAGCTTTATCAAAAGATCGCTGAAAAACGTGAATTTCCTGTGCGGATGGCGAAAAAAACCCCCAGCAATTTCACCAAATATCGCAGATAAAACGCTAATTTCGTCTGAAGACCGCAGAAAAACGTCGATTTCGTCTAAAGGTTGCGGACTTATGGACAATTTCGTTAAAAGATCGAGGAAAAAAACGTCGTTTTCGATAAAAGATCGCTTAAAAATATTTTATCAAAAGATCATTGAAAAAAAAAAAAAAAAAGCCGATTTCATCAATAGATCGTGGAGATAAAACTCCGTTTGAGAAAAGATCGGGTAAAAATGCAAATTTTGTCTAAAAATCGTAAAAAAAAACGACGATTTCATAAAAAAACCCCACGAGAAAACGTCGATTTCGCCAAAAGATCGCAATAAATCGCCAATTTTGTTAAAATATCGCAGATAAATCGCTGATTTCGTCTGAAAATTGCGGGAAACGATTTCGAAGATCGCTGTTAGGGGGGTAACTCGCGGAATTCCCCCCTCCCCCGATTTCCGAAAACGCGATGTGAATTTCCTAAATTTTTTTTCACCCTGAATCACCCCTGGGGGGTAAAGGGGGGAGATGAAACTACTTTTTTAGGAATGGGGGAAGTTCGATTAGTTGATTATTTATAATTACATTAATGTGCCCCTTTTATGGCAAAAGTGCGCCCTGCCTGCCCTTGATCCTAGAATGAACTCTGCGACTATTGTTATTAAATTATTAGTAAAATGTTTTTTATTTCCTTTCTCTTCTTTAAAATTATGTAAACTGTTTTGTTCTATATTTATTATTTAAATACTAATTGTTATTATTTTTTAAATAATAGAAAATAATTTAAATATATATATGTGGGATTAAAGAATAAAGTATTCAGCAATAAAATATAATAAACTCAATGATTTAATGAACGTGATATCCAAAATGAGACTCGTGTGATGATGCGTGGAAAGAACGAGGTGTTCTATAGATTTCGGCGATGGCGAGTTTGATGGATTTTTAATCCAAAGCTCAGAGAAGCTTATTTATACAGAATACTATTCAGTTCTACTGTTATTTTTGAATGCTAAGTATATATTTTATGTCTATTAAACCTTTTTTATCTTATCAAGAATGTTACTTTTGCTTAAATCATAAGCTAATCACTCAATATCCCACATATATGAAACTGGCATTCGAAAACGATGTTTCCACCAAATTAGAGTACAAAATTATCGCACCGACCTCGGCGCGTACATGACAACTGCAATGTTTTGTTTATGTATTAAGGATCCTTTTAGATCATAAATCCAATTACAGAAAATTAGTCAGATTATTTAATTAGAAGTTATTAAATTTATGTTTTTTTATTATGAAACAGACGAAGAAAAGAGAATTTACTATTGCTGCCCGACTGGAGAATTAACCTTGATGTTATTTGATTTTATGCTTGATGTTATTTTAAAAAACTATCGAAATGGCGAATTTTTAATTATTTGTTTACGTTTTTTTGTTTATATTATTCCAAACATTTTTCCACTTTTATACACGCATCACCTTGGCGTGATTTTTTTTCATGATGCCAATTTGGAGAAGACTGCGTTTTCAAATACCAATTACATTTATATTACTTTTATTTATTTTCTATTATTTAAAAAAGGAAATAATAATAATAAACTTAGTCAATAAATAATTATGGAATAAAACAATTTATATAATTTTAAAAGAGAAAAGAAAAATAATGAAATAGTTTACTCAAAAATAATCAACTATTACCGGATTACCACGTGAGGCATAAAATCGCAATTTGCTGCAATTGCGCCAACAGGATCCGTAGATGACACCTGCACCTAAATATTATTGGCAATATTATTGTGTATACAGTTTATATAATTTGGTAATGCTTGATAGTCCCATTGACCAAAAAACTATCGCCAAAGTATAAGGTTAAATGTCAATGGATGATTGTAAATGTCACATTCATTTGACATTAAATTTGTTATACGTAATTGTTACTTCATCAACCAATTTTAATTCGATGTTTATTTGTATTTCTATTAACATTTTAGAAATTTATTGATTCTTTGGTTATTTAAAATAAAAATTATGTCCATTTGTATAATTTGGCGAAATTGATCGACAGAATAATCAAGTAGTACCCATTATTTGTTTACAGTCCATCTGGATATTTAAATTGTTAGAATTAGCGTACTTATCGGGCCCCCGCCAAGTCATACGCCAAGCAGTCGTTAAATCTGTGTTTTAGTCTTACTATTATATCTTTTTCATCTGCAGTTATTTCACTATCACCAAAAAAGCAATATTTTCAATGTGTTGGAAAAATTATTATAATGAAAAAATATTTGCAATTAATTTATCATTTATTACAATTAAAAAAAATTGTAAGGAAAATTAATGTACTTTAAAATTGGTTAAGAAAAAAAATATACTTGAAATCTCGACAGCTGAAAATTTTGTTTTTCATAATTACGTAGCAGTTTTAATTAACGATAAGCCCTATCAACAGAACTTAGTCAAATATTAAACTATTAGACACTACTTCATTACCCCGTCGAACAAAAAGCTATCGTCAAGCTATAAGATTAAATGCCAATAATGGATGATCGTAAATTTCACATTTATTTAATGACAAACATGAAATAAGTCTGGTACATTTGTAACAATATCGTTTCTAGTACTTCTAATGTTTGACACTAAAAATCATAATGGAATCGATTACAGAAGGTAGAAAGATTTTATTAGATGCAAACTAAAGACTTATTTTTCTACAAAATTTAGTCATCAAGATTATTCTGATTTAACGGCTACATGTTAACAACTGTTTTATAAAAAGGAAGAGGCAGTGAAACTGATGTAATTTTAATGTTATTCAAATAATACAGCTTTAAAACACACTTTTTATGCTTCATTGTTCTAATAAATATATAAGTGAAACACCCCTCTTCGTCTGCCACCCCCACGGAGGGCACCCTTTCCTTAGGGCCTATATCCCACGTGTAGATAATTGGCCGTCATAAATACAAACAAACAAAAACTCTTCTTTATCTGCCAATAATTCTTTACATTTTTTACTCTATGTATTCTTGCTGGAACAGATTAAGGTAGATAGGAAACTACAGTAGACCTGCTAGAAGAGGACATTTATTAAAAAATGTAACATGAAATGACATTGTATGTAGGCAACCAGAACTACACATAGTGCAAGTTCAGATGTCGGAATTTTAAGAACTAAGAAATGATAATGTACAATCCGAAAGTTAATAGAGTTTGATAATCAATCTCACTAATCATTGCAATGCCCTCTAATGTAATAGTGTGATGACTCGAGAACATTTTAATTCCTGTTGTCATAGCGTTCTCATGTTCATACGAAACTCTACCATAAATGATAAAACAAAAGAGATGGTGCTTAATTGCCCAAATTTTCGCCAAGACTTACAATAGAACAATATTGCAATTGCGTTGGCATGATTTTCAGCAATACGGAAGAACATTCCAGGGTGGTCTATACTGCTTTAAAATAAAATTTTTAAATCACCTTCACCATTTTCTTTGAGTCAAGGTTCGTTTGGAAATATGGACCAGCGAAGCGGGCATAGCCTGCTAGTTTTAAATACTCAGAAAATATGATTATTTCAACATCATAAAAATTTGTTTATTATTATAATCATTGAGAGTATTAATCATTCTAAAATGCATTGAAAATTCATTAAATCTATAGAATTATCTTAAATATTGCTCATATTGCAGTAAAAACCTGTTAGAACTGAATTTTACATTCAAAACACTAAGAGGGTTAGACAGTTCTTTTCCTTATACAAAATAACACAAACACATCCAAAATTTCTAAAGAACTAATTAATTGCAAAGGATATGAATGATGTAAAGTAATGCAACTGATCACTTTTCCCTCAGAAAACCTCTGATAGCATGTCAATTTTCCAGCCACTGGTTTCAACTATTCTCTTCATTTTGAAACTGCTTAACTTTAAAAAGGCATGTTAATGACACAAGTCTGCATTTAAAGAAAGAGACAAATAGAAGTTTCTTTCAATGCTTCTTTTCTTCCATGATTGCAGTAAATCTTACAATGAATTAGTATTCGAAATGTGTTTATTGCCTTTCTTTTAAGACTTCAGGATTTTAAAGTGTAAGATTGGTCTCCTTGAAGGCTGGAATTATGTCTGGTAAAAAATGCTAAATTATTACATTTTGACAAAGATAATCATAATGTAGAAACGCTATCAATGAGAAAAAACAGTGATTAATATGAAAGACTACTTTCTAATTTTATATTCAATCTATATTTTACATTTGAAACCAAATGAATGTTAAACAGGGTTTCTATACAATTCTGGTGGGAGGAAAAAAAAAAATGTGCCTGGCTTTTCTTTATGTTCTGTCAGATGGCTAAAAAATTACAGTTCACAAATCCAGATTTAAAAAAGTTTTGGTCATGTATAAAAATTGTGTGTTTTGAGACCACAAAACACACATTTTACATTCTTTCATCACTGAAAATTAAAAGTCAGACATCTGTTCCATTCAAAAATGAAAGAAAATAAGATTTTTCTTTTCTAGATTTTAGCAAATTTTTGAGTTTTGTGATACAACAAAGATACCTTTAAGAGTTTCTGAAAACAGATTCCCCCTTCCCATCTTGTGATACAAATTCTGAATTTCTGGAATGCATAAGAAAAAAGTAATCACATTTTAAAGAAATCATCAGTCTATCTGCCACGAAAATGGACACCTGTTTTTAATTACAAAGAGAACAGTTTTGTAGTTTAATAAAAAATCCATGCTTTTGTTCAATTCTGAATACATTTCTTATGTTTTTTAACAATTAATGTCTATTAATTATGACTGTTTCAAAATTTTACGATTTGTTGTTAGATGTGAGGTATTTAGCTATAAGCATGCAAAATTTCAAGCCTCCAACATGTATAATTTCTGAAAACAGGCTCTGTGACAAACACAGATAGATAGACGGACAGGGTGTCGACAGATGAACAAAAACCCTAAAAAAAGACCATTCCCATATTTTATTCCTTCAAAAATATAAACCCAGGAGTCTGCCCACATTTTTATCACAGGATCCTGCCCACATTTTTATCACAGGATCCTGCATCTGTGAAGTTTTCCTTATATTTGTGAAAATTTCAGTCATAATTTTGTGAATTTTAGACTATCAATGTATTCAGATTCTATTCTTCATACATAATAAATCTAAGTAATATGTTACTTAATGACTTCATTTGTTTATTTACAAGCCAGATTTTATTATTAAATGATTAAATACATGAAAAGTTTCATTTGAAGGTGGAAAAATTCTATGAAAGGTCTATTTATGAGAATGAAAAGGATCCTGTTTCAAGATAAATCATTTTGTGAAGAATCCTTAAGAACCTAAAATTTTCCTAAACATACTTCTGTTTTATGATAATGTAAATTGAAATTTTTTCAGAACTTTTGATAAAAATTAAGTAGGTGAGGCCTAATTTCATTGATTTTATTTTACTTTCATAGCAAATTGAGAATGTTCTGAAAAATTTGACCCAAGCAAATTTTTAGTGTGCTGGAACAGAAAACCACGCAACTCTAAACTAATTATCTTAACATGCAATATTGTCATATGTATTATTGTCAAACATAAAAATAATTACCATGTTAAACACAACTAGTACAAATCATATTTTAAAATTGAAGACAAAAATTTACCTCATGGGATCTAAATCTCGAATCATCTAATTTCTTTACAGCATATTTCATATCTTCATGTCTCAAAAATTCTACGACACCAGTACCATCTTTATGAACATCTGCATAACACACATCGCCAGCTTCACGCATATGATCTTTCAAGTCCTGCCAACTTCCAGTTGAGGGAAGACCTACAATAAAATTAAAATGTGAAAGTGATCCAAGTACACTATTATATAAATTATGTCACATTTCAGTTAAGCTTAAACAATGAGTTTTACATTACGCCACCAGAAAAAGACATTTAAAATTATTTCAATTTAGTCTCATTTTTGATTAAGAAAATTTTAACTCATTTAATTGCGCAGAAACTAGAAATTGACCGAAAATTAGGTTTCGGCTCAAAATTTCGAGTTTGGCCAAAAATTTGTTTTTGACAAAAGATAATGCTGAAATTTGACCAGACGACTATCTGAATTCTAAAAATGTTTCTTCGTTTGGAAATTTTCAACATGACTTGTTGATTTGAGCTGTTTCCGCTCAAATGAGACACTATTTATTGCTATGTACTTTAGTGTTCATTATTGTCAGTCATAACTGAATCAAAACCCTGGCCGCAGAATCGACACAATGCTGCGAGGTACATCGCAGACTTGAGAACATTTGAAGACTATTTTTTATTCATTAAAATTTATGGAAGAAAAAAAGTTTGCCATGTGCCATTGTAATATGATCTGTACCATATGCGATTGGCAAAGTTCCGATTAACATTAAACTAGAAATCATAGATGATTTTGTCCTGAAGCTTCCCTCAAATCAAGGCAATCTTTTTCAAAAATTAAAAATAATAATCAGTCATAAATACAAAAATTCGTACATAAAATATTTTGCGAATCATTAGTTGCGTCATAGATCTCTAGGAAAACACTAATTTTGTCAAATGATCACCAAAAAGAGACAAATTTCATGAAAATATCCTGATAAAAAAGCCAATGTCAGGGATGAGTAGAGATGTAAATTTTCCGGAAAAATATAAGTGTCGGAAAAAAACTGGTTTTTTACCAGTTTTTTTTGGAAAAAACCGGAAAAATTGATTTTTCATGACTGTTTCTCCCAAATAAATTATATTTTCTTAAAGAATATTAAATAGTAAACATTTTTTCCCATTTATATGTATTGAATGAAAATTATTTTCATTTTATATTACAAAATAAAAAAAAGTAGCAAAGCCTGCTTTTAAAAATTTAGTTTTTTTTCCCCACAGCCTAAGAATTTTTATTAAATGCTATTGTTTGTTATATCATATCTCTGTTGAAACGATTTTTCAGTTACATGTTTAACTACCCATTGACCTAATGTAAAAACCTGAGCCAATATGTCTGCAGTTTGGAATGAAATAAATTATGCATTCCATTTACATAAGTATAGTTTTTAAGTAAATGATACTAGTTTAAAGATATTATTGCAGTTTTGTCATTATTATGAATATCAGTATTCAAAAACTCCATTGTTTGTTTAAAAAATGTATATTTTTACATTATTACTTTTTTTTTCTTAGAATTATAATTTTATTTCCTTTATAAAATATGTTTAGTTTTGGTATAGCTTTCCAATCTCAACTCAAAAAAATTTTGATTTAGTTTTATAATCTAAATTCAAACAAAACTAAGTTTTACTTTGGCTTACTCAGGTCTGCAACTAAAAAACAGCGTAGGATTTATTGGCTGTTAGATTTTTACTCACTGAAGCCAGAAAAATATTTTTAAGTTTAATTAAATATAATTTTTTTCTTTTTACACTGAAATCTGGCATTCTATTCTTGAGTAAGAAACCATATTCAATAATATTTTCACATGGTAATTTTATATTTCTAAGAGTGGAACTCAAAAGTTATGAAAACAGAACACTACAAATAGAAAATGCTCACTATTTGAGGAATTAACAAAAGCAGTTACATACAGAGATAAACTTCTACTGTGCTTTAGAAAGCAACAAAAATTCAAAGTTTAATCAAGAGGGAAAGTATAATTTGGAACATAGTTACTTGTAATAAAATATGGGGGTTTTTTTTCATCGCAGTTGTACTTTTCTAATGCAAACTGCCCATGTTTTCGCAACATTACTGTACATTATGGAGGTCAATTTTAGATTCAACACCTTGAAAAAACATTCAATTAATCAGCTATAACGAAATCTTGAAAAATGCAGCATAGTAGTGCCACCTATAGGGGATTTACACCAAAAACTAAACAACATTAATATATATCAGAAACTATAGTTTGATTTTTAAAAAAATCGTCCTTGAGGTAAAACTATTGCGATAATCATGAATAATGCAGCATAGCAGCGTCATCTGTTGAGCAATTTACACCAAAAAGTAATGAGCACGAAATTATGTCAAAGATTAACTTAATCTGAAATTTTATAAAAATACGTACATTAGTTTGAGCTAGAACTACTGTGGAAATTATGAATAATGCAGCATAGCAGCACCATCGGTTTGGCGATATATACTAATAACTAAACATCTCGAGTTTATATCAAGGTGTAACTGAATCTAAAGTTTTGTAAAATTATGTGCATCAGTTCTTGAGATAGAGTGCCCATAAAATTTGTCACATACAGACTCACAGAGTGACAGATATTTTCCAAAAACCATCAAAACGTGTTCAGGACCTTCTAAAATGTTTAAATACACCAAAAACTGGAAGTCAAATTTTTCATGAATTCAATACTTACTTCTTGAAAAGATAGAAAAAAGTAATAAATGCATGCTTCAAATTTTATGTTAAATTTTTAATTTTACCATTTCCATTAATCGGCATATTATTGAAATAATTTTGCACATGAATTAATTTTTAAAAAGAGAAGTTGCATTTAATTGTGTATTTAGATTTTTTTCATGTAATCCTGTTTTTGTGAAATTGTGAACTTGTATATGGGTCATTCCACATGAATTCAACCAATGGGTGTTGCATCATAGTCACAGATTTTTTTTTAAATTTTATCATAGATAGACATAGTAGTGAAACCCTCAAATCTGAAATTTAAAAGTAATTTTCACAATATTGGCCGAGATATGGTCATTTGAAAACTGGCCATTTTTACGAAATGGCGGCCATCTTGGAATTGTATCACTGTCTAAATATGGCCATAACTTGACAACTAATGGCTCAAATTTTATATATCTGGTACCAATTTGAAGCTATTTATACAAAGAATGAATATTTCACATCAAAACAATAATAAATTTTCATTTTTTTACTTTTTATTATGTGCAAAGTGAAAATTTCACCGCAAAAAAGGGCAGATTGTAATGGCTCATAAAAAAAATGAATCATCATGAATTTTTCTGAAACTTGGTAAAAACGTTGCTCCATCTGTGTGCTTTAAATTAAAAAAAAATTGGGAAGGTAAAATTTGTTGTTTTAAAATAAATGGTTTTTTACACATAAGGTGTCATTAACCAAATAATGATATTTTTAGAATCTGTAAGCATTCCTGATTCAAAAAATAATGGTTAAAATAAAATTTTCTAACATCTAAATTAATGTAAAAGTATAATCAAAACCTCATTTGTACTAATTTTGTAGAAATCTGCCCCCAGCCCCCCTCCCCCCCACCCAAAAAAAAAAAAAAAATTAGACAATTCAAAAAATTTTACACTGAAAAAGATAAGAAAATAATTAAGGAATATAATGTATAATTATAAAATACCTATAAATGCAGTGCATATATATATGATAATTTACTTCACATATAGGGGCGAGTGGGATGGAATGGGACAGTAGGTTTTTCTCTTTAAGTATCATTCTAAATATTTCATCAATCACACATTAGGTGAAGTAATGGTACCCCAAATCTTCAGTTGAAAAAAGTAGCTGATTTACACAAGCTTGCAATTATATAAAGAAAAAGATTATTTCAAAAATGAAAAGTAAATTTAGTTCATATACTTTTTACGCTTTCTGTATAATGATTTGATTATGCATAGATGTAACAGTTTCTCTATATATGGAACATTATACTGTAAAATTAGAGAGGTAAAATTTGTTGTTTTAAAAATGGTTTTCTACATATAAGATGTCATTGACCCAAATAATGATTATTTTAAAATCTGTAAGTATTCTTAATTTAAGAAATATTGGTTAAAATGAAATTTTCTAGCATCTAAATTAAAGTATTGTGTTTATATTATATAATTCAATAAAGAAATATCAATTTGCAGTTATTTACACTAAATATTTATTTTTACAGTACTTTTTATTTCATTTCATTCAAAATTTTTGTAACTTTTGTCTGCAAATAACCAAGTTTCCTCTTTGAGCTACGCCTATTCATTTTTATTGGCGATAACTCTAACATTTCACAGCTTTTGTTTAATTGTTCCATTACTACTGTGGGTTCACTAAATTCTGGATCAGAGATGCTTTTCATGTCAACAATAGAAATCATCTTATTTATTGATGAATAGCAGGAAGTACATAATTTTTTTCCTGGAATGAGGATGTCTGGATTTGTCATAGACATATCTAAAGAAATTGTTTTCAGTGATTTTGCTCTGTTACTATTTGGATGTTTATTAAATGGATCACAACACTGTCTCTGATTTAAACTATAAAATTTTAGAAATTTATCCTTGTGAACCTTGCATATATTCGCATGCAAAAAACTTTTTTCATCTGGGATTATATAATGTAACCTTTTTTTTAATAAATGTAAATCCCGTGGGGATAATTGAAGAACAGAAATAACATCAGTACTCAGAGAAACATTGAGTTTTTTACATACAAAACACTCCATCTCTACTGTATAATAAGTACAAAATAATTATTGTATGTCTAAATACACTTCATTGAAAACTTTAGAAGTGGTATATGGTATTTAAAAGGAATTACTCAAGTTTCTTAGACATTATGATGCAAGATTACATCATAATTTAATTATAGCCAATTAAGAAGCAGATGAAGTAAAGCAGCAATCTTTTCTTTAAATTGCATCAGCTCATATAGAACATGATGCAAGATAGCACCATACTTTGATTATAGCCAATTAAGAAGCAGATGAAGGTACAGTAGCAATCTTTTCTTTAAATTGCATCAGCTTATAGAAACAATGAAATTTTTACATCATGTTTTGAATTCAAAATTTAAAATTTTGAATTCATGTTTTGATTCTTGAAATAATCTTTTTCTTTATATAATTGCAAGCTTGTGTAAATTAGCTACTTTTTTCAACTGAAGATTGGGGTACCATTACTTCATCTAATATGTGATTGATGAAATATTTAGAATGATACATAAAGAGAAAAACCTACTGTCCCATTCTACCCCACTTGCCCCTATATGTGAAGTAAATCACCATATGTATGCATTGCATTTATAGGTATTTTATAATTATACATTATATTCCTTAATTATTATCTTATCTTTTTCAGTGTAAAATTTTTTGAATTGTCTAATTTTTTTTTTTTTGGGTGGGGGGGAGGGGGGCTAGAGGCAGATTTCTACAAAATTAGTACAAATGAGGTTTTGATTATACTTTTACATTTATTTAGATGTTAGAAAATTTTATTTTAACCATTATTTTTTGAATCGGGAATGCTCACAGATTCTAAAAATATCATTATTTGGTTAATGACACCTTATCTGTAAAAAACCATTTATTTTAAAACAACAAATTTTACCTTTCCAATTTTTTTTTTTTATTTAAAGCACACAGATGGAGCAACGTTTTTACCAAGTTTCAGAAAAATTCATGATTCATTCATTTTTTTTATAAGCCATTACAATCTGCCTTTTTTTGGGGTGAAATTTTCACTTTGCACATAATAAAAAGTAAAATAATGAAAATTTATTATTGTTTTGATGTGAAATATTCATTCTTTGTATAAATAGCTTCAAATTGGTACCAGATATATAAACTTTGAGCCATTAGTTGTCAAGTTATGGCCATATTTAGACAGTGATACAATTCCAAGATGGCCGCCATTTTGTAAAAATGGCCAGTTTTCAAATGGCCATATCTCGGCCAATATTGTGAAAATTACTTTTAAATTTCAGATTTGAGGGTTTCAGTACTATGTCTGTCTATGATAAAAATAAAAAAAAAACTATGACTATGATGCAACAAGTTTTCCTTAAATTGGTTGATTTCACGTGAAATGACCCATATACTTGTACAAAATATAATCAGAATTTGTGAATAAGAAATTATTACTATATTTAGGTCCTATTTACACATTTTTAATAAGGTTATTTATTCATATATACAACTTGATAAGATTCAGCTGCTATATGGCATAAGATTTTTTTTCTTCAATCACTGCATTTGCGAAAGATTCAATTTGACTTTTTTCTGAAATGTCTATTTTCAAGAGAAATTTTACGAAGGGTCTTGTGTTTCAAACAAGAAAAAAAATGTGAAGGATCCTTTCAAGTCTTCTCAAACAGATTTCTGCTCAGAGATCAGATTAAAATTTTCCCACGCAATTTACCCACATTAAAATTTTCTTGTGAGACACTCAACATAAAAATAAAAATAATAAAAAGTATGAGAATGTAGCTATTACAAAATTTTCACTATATTATTTCATAAATGAAATTTCAATTTTTCCAGTTCAGAAAAATTGAAAAATAAGCCTTCGGAAAAAAACCGAAAAAAAAAAAAAAAAAACGGGTTTTTCCCCAATTTTTCCGGGTTTTTTCCGAGCATTCCCATCTCTAGGGATGAGATTGACCAAAAAGCAAAAAAGCTGAAAACTGCGTGAACGACATTTGAACAATGACAGGGATTTCAATTGCAACAAATATAATTGCTATTAATATATATAAATTATGTACAAAATAGCTTTGTGTAAATTAAAAAGAAATTATTAACATGAAATAGGCTGAAAGTATTTGATTTCTCTAATGAAAATTTATTTTACTAATATCAGGGGTGATTGCGACTCAGAATGAAAAACTTTGAAAATTATTGAATGCAAAATATACCAATTTCAAAGGTCCATTCACTCAAAAAGATTTGGAACATTTGGATTTTTGTTGTTTTTCCAAAGTCTTTTAACATATTTGCATTTTTCCATGATTCTTTGACGATATTAGAGTTTTTCCTGTCATCTTTGGATGAAAATCACACTTTTTTTGCAATCATTTAAAGTATTTTTTCCCCGCGATCTTTTGTGAAATTTCCGCCTTTTTTTGCACAGTCGTTCGACAAAATTGTCAATTTCTTTCTGTGAATGATTGACAAATTGATTTTTTTTTCTTCAACAACCATGTAATGAAATTTGTGATATTTTTTAAAGTTCAAATTTTCCACTAAATGTAACAATCTCATAAACCTGGAAAAATCGATCGAAAAATCCAGAAATCCGAGGTATGCACTAGGGATGCACCGAATAGCGATTTTGGCCGAATACCGGGCCAACAGGTGAACCGAATACTGAATATTCAGCTAGCCGAATAGTAATTGTAGGGCCGAATACCGAATATTCGACCAGCCGAATAGTTAACTATTCGGCCGAATACCGAATATTCAGCTTTCCAATTTCTTTTTATATTTTAAAATTTAAAGGTATTAAAATGTTACTTTTTAAAACAGTTTCACATAATATTTAATAAAAGAAACTTACATTTTGATAAACAAGAGCTTTTTATAAGAACATTTAGTATTAAAAAAAATCTGTCTTGAGTTATTTAAGAAGCTCAATTATGAAACTTTAATAAAATTTTCTACGAATCAAAACAAACATTTTAAAATCAAATAATGAAAAAATGGCCGTAGAAAAATTTTAGTCTGATAATTGTCCTTTTTAAATAACCCGAGGCAAATTTTTTTCAATATAAAGTACAAATACTTTCAACTTAATTTTGAATAAAGGCATGTTTGGCTCATAGGTCTTTTCTTATGAATGGTGGTATTTTCCACCCTTCCCATCATATCATATTTTATAGAAATCAAAGCATGTGAGTTGAAAATATGTTATCTTATTTATTGTTAATGTAATAAACGAACACACAAGTTTTGACCTAGAGTGAAGTCACAATGTACTTATGACTCAATAAGTTGATTATGATTATGGTTTCATGAACAAAAATTGTCTGCCTTGATAGCTATTACTAATCTCAAAAGTTGTCTTTTTCTTTTAAAGGTCTTTTATTTGGGGAAAAGCAAGAAATAGATTATTTACTAAACAAAATTTAGAAACTTTTACCTGCACATAATTTATTCCTAAGGAGAATCTTAATAAATCACCATTTTAATCCTTCTCATGTTTAATTTTCTTAAGTTATACTTTACAAACAGCAAATAAATGTAAAAACATTCTATTTTATTTAAAAATGATTTTGTTTCTAATTGTTTTAAATATAAATTAAAAAATTGACAGTTAAAAGTAGAAATAATGATAAGTTTTTAAAAGTTTTTATTAAGTATTGAATTCGGCCGAATACTTTGATATTCGGCCATACCGAATAGTTTCATATTCGGCCAAGCCGAATAGATACCAAATATTCAGTGCATCCCTAGTATGCACAGAACAATCTCTCCTATTGAAGTCTGCTCGTCTGCTGTTTTAAGACAATGCCGATATGTTTTTCAATGAGCATTAGGCAATCGCGATTAAATAAGATAAACCACTGTGTGTGATATAAAGGACCTCTCATAGTTGTTGAAATAGAGAAATATTTTGATGCGGATTAAAATTAATTACAATTCTTTTCTTAAGATCCCAAATAAAAATGGTCAAGATAGTGAGAAAACGACAAATTTCGTTAAAAGATAGTGAAAAAAAAAAAAAAAAAACTTTAAATTTTGTTTAATTGTGAAAAGATCCCAAAGAAAGGCAAATTTTATAAACAAATTGCAAAAAATATAAATAAATGGCAAATTTTGTTAAAAAATCACAAGAAAACTACCAATTTCATCAAAAGATTGCGAAAAAAAAACACTAAATTTGCCAAACGATCGCAAAAAAACTGTAAAATTTGCCAAAAGTCTATGAAAAGACTCAAAATTTGCACATGTATAAAAGAGATTTTGTCAAAGGATTATGGAAAAAAAAAATCTGTGAAAAGATCATTAAAAAAAACAAACGCAAGTTTGATCAATGAGGCGCAACCCCCCCCCCCCCCAAAAAAAAACAGTGCCAGGAATGGATTTAATCATGATTTTTAAACAAAATTTACCATTTTTTGCAATTTTTTAAAGGAAATTTGTTGTTGTTTTTCATGATTTTTAAAATGAAATGTGCCCCCCTTTTTTTAAAACAATCTTTTAAGGAAATTTGTGTTTCTTAACTCGATCTTTTGATGAAATTAAGGTTTTTCGTGTAATATTTTGCCGAAATTACACCTCCCATAGGCTGATTATAAGTTTTTTAGAGGGATGTAATTTACACAATATAACACATCCAGCTATTTTTCAAGCCCTAAAAGCAGGGTTGGCAAGTTTTTGACAGTGTGTGGTTTTATCCGGTTAAAACCGTGGTTTAAACCGTCATAGCTAAAACCTCTTGTCAAAAACCTCGTCAGAAACACCAAATACTACACTGATCTGTAAAATTTCACATTAAACATCTGTCACACATATACAACATTAGATGTAATATTAAAAATTCACTTTTAATGTATTGTATATTATCATTTCTAGAAAAAAAAAAAAAAAAATCTGTCATAAATCTGAAAATTTGGCTTGCCTCTAAACTTGCTCAACTAGCAATGCTTCTGCTATCAAGCCCTGCTAGCTCAGCACCAATTGAGAGAGTATTTTGTAACTTTGGCTTTATACACTCTAAACTCAGAAACCATTTGGGTGTAAATAAATGTGCTAAATTGGTATGTGCTATAGGATGCTGTGGGGAAAAATTGATCCAGATTATTAACTGTACAAAATCATTTCCTTCTGTTTGAACATTCTACTAAACAATGTTTTATTGCAATTAAAATAATTAACTTTTTTGTAATTATTAAATTACAGTATAATTAATTTTAAATAAATTACTTAAATCAACAAGACTTATTCAATGTTTCTCTCTTTTTCTTAAAATGTTTAAAGTGCATTACACGTTTTTGACAGTTTAAGCCAGTTTTTGACACTTGTCATGTCAAAGACCAGTTTCTGGCATCTGAAACCCAACCCTGCCTGAAAGGGATGATTTATAATCAGCAAAAATGTATAATCTGCCAAACCCTCGATCCCCAAACATGCGAATTTCACAGAGTTGACTGCATTCAAAAATTAAATTGTCGATAAATGTTTATGATTATTCGTTGCCATAAAGTAATACAGAGTTTCCCCCAGAGGGTTTCAGGGGGGGCGCTCCGCCCCTCCTGTCCTTTAGTTTAAAAAATAGCACCCCTCTTGCCCCTCATCCAAAAACTAGCGCCCCTCTTGTCAATTCATTAAAAAAAATAGCACCCTTCTTGCCCACATTTGAAAAAATGCAGCCCTCCAGCGATGATCCGAACGCACTATAGCGTGTAAATTACACAAGAAATCGGAGACGGAACGCAAAAAAGCCTCGTACGCGTCCTGTGGGATGGGTAATTTCACCAAAAAAAAAAAAAAAAGCGCTAAAAAAACGGAAAGTTTCGTTAAAAATTGCGAAATAACGACTAATTTCCGGCAAGATTCGCAAAAAATGGCTAATTTCGTCACAAACTTTCACAAAACAGCAGATTTCCTCAAACGATCGTGGAAAAACGACAAATTTCTTCCAAAAATCACAACGGAAAATTTGTCAAATGAGTCACAAAAAATGGCAACTTTCGTCAAAAAAAATAGCAAAAAACTGCAGATTTCGTCAAAATTTGCGAAATAAAACGGCAAATTTCGTCCAAAAATTGCAATAAAACAGAACGTTCTGTGAAAAGTTCCTTTTTTTCCCCCGGGATATTTTCATGAGATTTGCAGTTTTTTTTAGGGATGGGACGAATATTCGGCCACTATTCGGTATTCGGCCTATTCGGCCCTTTTGCCGAATATTCGGTTGGCCGAATATTGAAGGCTTGTTGACCGAATACTTCGGCCGAATACCTGTAGCCGAATATTTAGAGATATCTTGCCGAATATTGCTAAAATCTCGCCGAATAGTGAAAGATATCTTGCCAAATAAATTTCGGATTTAAAGAATTTCATTCTTGCAATTTTTTTTCCTCTAATCCAAATTGGCTACTTCATTTATGAAGTCATTCTCACTCTTACTTGTAAAATATAGTTATTCAGATACTAAAAAATATACAGCCTTTCTGTATTTCCTATAAAAGTTAGTGATATTCTAGAAAATGCTGCCCAAGTTGGAGATTTAATTGTACGGGAAATGTCATTAGAGAATGATATATTACAATTCAAAATAAAAAATACTGCCTTATTCTAAAACGCTCGAATATTTTTCAATGTCTGCAAATTCCATGCACATATAAAAAAGGCTCTTATGAAATTCATAACTTATTTTCTGTAAAGTAAGAAATGAAAAAAAATTATTCACTAGGTGTGTTAATGAAGATTCATTTTCAAAATTAAATATAATATATCACCATTCCAACTACAACTGTACATCTGAAAGCAGAACTGGTGTAAAACTCAATACACATTAGATGACACAACTTGCTTTATGAAGATGGTTTTATAAATATTTTAATATAAATTCTAAATACTCAACAAAATAATTTTTTCATTCTATAGTTTTCACTTTTAAATAATTATTTGCATAATTACTGACTTAAATATGTAACATTATTATGTATATACTAGCGGCCCGCCCTCGCTTTGCTTCGGGTAGTCCCGTGTCACTACTGACACCGCAAATTGTTACTACCACTTCATCCCATTAAATTCAACTACTAAAACCATTACTCTTCTTTTAAGTAGTCGGGTAAAAAGTAGCCTGTATGTTAATCTAAGATGCCAGATAACTCCATACAAAGTTTCATAAAAATCGATCCATCCGTTCTTAAGTTATAGACGGTGTAACTAACACGACTTTGTTTTATGGATATAGATTATAGCAGCCCGCCCAGGCTTTGCACGGGTATTTAAAAAAAATTCAAGTTATAAATTTTTACACACATACTCCTACTCCCTTCTTTGTGGGTGGAGTTATTAAAAAAGTGTAAAATTATAAAAGAAAATGCGGATATTAGTATTATTTTTTATTTATTTGTAATTCATACACTACATTTTTAATTATTTACTTTTTACATTTTTACCTATTTATTTTATTTTTACAACAATTACAGGATGTCTTTATACACAATAAATCTTGTAGGGTTCAGCCTGCGTTTGCATTGTATAAGCAGAAAAAATGAAATTATTTACGACATCACATTAAAAACCTCAAAAATAACAGTATTTCTCCACTATTTAATGGATGTTATTATGCATATAAACCTTCCTCTTGAATCACTCTATCTATTAAAAAAAAACCGCATCAAAATCCGTTACGTAGTTTTAAAGATTTAAGCGTACATAGGGATATAGGGACAGAAAAAGCGGCTTTGTTTTATACTATGTAGTGATTTTTAATTTAATCTTCCTTCCTTCATGTTGTTATCAATTTCTGTTTATCCTTTTAATGCTTATTGAATAAGTGGAATATTGAAGTTGAATATTGTATGTACCGATTCAAATGTCAAAGATTTTGTTAATATATGCATTCTACTTTAAGCATAATCTTTTGCTTTAACATAATTTGTAATTTAATGCTTGGCATCTGATTTCAGAACAGTCTCATTCTTACAAATTTGCTTATCAGTAGGGACACAAACTCTAAATGATCAAATTTACTTCATTAAAGGTTATTTCAGAAAATATGTCCTTGTGAGTTCTGAGAGAGAGAGAGAGAGATTAAGAATATTATTGATTTTGGATACGAGAAGTATCAATTGATAGTAAAAGTGAAGTACATTCTTCATATTTTAATGGAAATATTTTCCCAACTTGATTTACTGAAAATCAATTTGATGTACATTAGAATAAAGAATATAATGCAATTTCGTAATTTTTTTGTGTTAAAATAAGTTTTTCAAATTTAAAAATACATTTAAAAGCACATTTAAGAGTAATATTTATTAATGAGCTCCTATTTTTTAAATTATATATAATCAAAATTTATTTTCTTTGTTGGAAAAAAAATTTTACTATTCGGCCGGCCGAATATTCGGTATTCGGCCTAAAATTTGGCCGAATATTCGGTATTCGGCTAAATCACTATTCGTCCCATCCCTAGTTTTTTTTGCGATTTTTTTTAAAGTAAAATATGCCTTTTTTGCGATCTTTTAGCAAAAGCTGCTGTTTATACGATCTTTTAATAAAATTTGCCTTTTTGCGATTTTTTAAAACGAAATTTGACGTTTTTTCGCGATTTTTTAACAAAATTTACCCTTCTCTTTTAATTTTTAAATGAAATTTCTGTTTTTTCAAGACTTTTTGAACCGGTAGATTAGGGGTGCAAAACCTTTTCAAGAGAAGGGCCACATACAAATATGTCTGGGAGGTCGAGGGCCACATCAATAACACGGAGAGAATTTGATTTAGAGGAAGTGATGTGGCCTATGATTGGATAAAAAATATGGTTTCAGAAGAAAGTGGGGGTTACCCCTTTATGTTCACTCACCCAGTCAAAATATCCAATTCAGTTGGTAAAAATATATTAGCAGTTTTTACATTTTTTAATATATAACAGATATAGCAAGGATTATTATCAAGATGTACAAATATTCCTTGACGTTATTCTGGAGAGTAAATTTTGTTTTAATAAAAGTGCTAAAAAACAAGCATAAATGGCGGTGCCAAAAAAAATGTGAATTTTATGAACGGAGGAGAATGAACGAGCCGATCAACAAGATTTTTGCGTGCCTGATAAATGAAATTCATGATTTTCTGTGTCCTATCAATCAAATTTGTAATTCTTCCACGCCTGATAGACCAAATTTGCACTATTTACAAAATCCATTGACAAAATTCGCAATTTTTACGAAGCTGATGGAGAAAATTCACGATCTTTCCTCACCAATAAAATTCGCAACTCTTACGAGACTGATTGAGGAATTCACAATTTGTCCGTGCTGATAAACAAAATTTGAGAATTTTAAGATGCCAATCGATGAATATCGCGATTTTTAAGAAGTTGATCGATTAAATTCGCGATTTTTCCATTGCCGATCAATAAAATCTTCAATTTTCCTTTGCATGATCGACGAAATTCGCGATATTTCCACGCCTGATCGATGAAATTAGTGATTTTTAAGAAGTCAATAGATGAAATTCTTAATTTTCTTCGCATAATCGATGAAATTACAGACTTCCTTCGCATGATCGACAAAATTCGCAATTTTTACGAAACCGATCGAGAAAATTCACGATCTTTTCGTGACATGATCAACAAAATTCGCGATTTTATGAAAACAATCGACAAAATTCACGATTTTTTCCTCATTTGATCAAGAAAATTCGCGATTTTTTCAAACCTGATCAACAAAATTGGAGATTTTTACAAAGCCAATGTGCGAAATTCTCGATTTTTACAAAGCCAATGAATGAAATTCGCGATTTTTACAAAGATTTTTGTTGATTCAACTCTATAAAAGTGCCCTTAAAAATGTAAAAAGTGCCCTTTTCAGAACAATAGCGCCCTGCCCTTTTTGAAACCTAGGGGAAACTCTGGTAATAAAACATAAAAGTTATTTATGTTAAAATTTTTTTTAAAGAAATGTGGCTCTATATACATATAATTAATAATTAGGTATATTTAAATATGTATTAATAACTTTTTAAAACAAATGTTTTAAGTCATTCAATTTAAAATAAAATTAATAAGAAATAATTGAATAAACAAAACATACCACTTTAACGTCTAAAGCTGTGTTTCTATATTGCATAGTAATTTAACATTTTGAAAGTTAAAACAGATGTCTCTTTCTTAGACAAAAACCCACAAAATAATGAAAAACATACTAAAATGAATTAAATTAATACAAAATGAAAATCTGGGCTGATTAAATGCTGGTATGGTTAATATAGCATAATGAAAAACAATCAAAGAATATGATATGCTATAATTATATATTAAATGAATAAAGTAGAAAAATAAATACCAGAAACTATAACTCTATATTGCGATCGCCTGGCTGGAGGCCCCCTGCCTCTACCACGGGGAGCACCCATTCCTCTTCCTGGACCATTTCCTCTGGGAAATTCAACTCTAAGACGATAACCATCATAATCATACCCATCTCTGGCTTGAACAGCATCTTCAGCATCTCTGAAAAGGTAACATAGACTCAGTTATACAATAGGTACACAATGATGTTTCTGAATTAAAAAATCCTGGTCCATGGACTTCCTTTTTTTTTTTAAATCCCAGAAAAGCAGATGAATTATAATTCAAATTCGTACTTTAAAGTAGGGATGCACAATAAAGGGCAAAATTAGCACTAGCCACCGGCCACAGGGCCAGTAAATGATAAATAGTGGCCAGTGAAAAATTGTCTATCAGCAGCCACCTTATGGCCACTTTTATACAAGGAGATAATATATTTTATTTACATTTTATCAACAATTCTACTTTTTTGGGTTCCAGTATATTATTTATTAACATATTTATTTGTGCTATTCAGTCTTACATTAATACTTATAGAAATTTTAACAGTTTAGTACTTTTAAATAAAAAAGTGGCTACTAGTTTAAACATCGTGGCCATTTGAAAAATTAGTCTTACTGGCCAGTGGCCGCTAAAGAAATTTCCTAATTTTGCCCTATAATGCACAATCTTTTCTAGAGGAAAGGGCCACTTACAAATACTTGTGCGTGATCGAGGGACACATCAATAAGGAGAGAAGTTGATTTTGAGGAGGTGATCTGTGGACTATAATCTGATAAATATTGTTTCAGAGGGGAGCGTGGAGGGGGCAGGGAGAGTTTACCCTTTTAAGTTTGCTTACCCAGTCAAAATATCCAATTCTGTTGGCAGTTTTTATGTTTGTATATATAACAGATATAGCAAGGATTATTTTCAAGATTTAATAATATTCGATGCTACTTGGTTTTCCCACCAACCAAAAAACTATCGCCTAACTATAAGATTAAATGCCAAAAATGGATGATCATAAATGTCATATTCAATGACATTAAATACGATACACTTGTTTAAAACATCATTAAATGATTTTTATTCAGACTTTTTATTTGTATTTTTAATAATATTCTACCAACTATTTTTTTTTATTGTTATTTAAAATAAAAATTATGTAAATATGTATAATTTGACAAAACTGGTCGACGCTGGTGCCAAAAAAAAAAATGTGAACTTTTTTATAAATGAAGGAGAGATAAAGGGATCATCAACAAGATTTTTCCTTGCTTCATCTACGAAATTTCAGATTTTTCTGCACTCGATCAACGAAATTTGCAATTTTTCCATGCCCTATCGAACAAATTCGTGCAATTCATGAAACCGATTGAGAAAATTTGCAATTTTTATGAAGCCAATCAATAAAATTCATGATCTTTCTGCACCTGATCAACAAAACTCAACTCTTACAAAATCGATCGAGAAAATTTGAGATTTTATCACGCTTGATAAATGAAATAGATTTTTTTGCCCCTGATTAAAGTATTTTGAGATTTTTACAAAGCCGACAGACAATAATTTGTGATTTTTATAAAACCAATCAATGAAGTTTGTAACTTTTACAAAGCTGATTCCCGAAAATTACGATTTTATTCTTGTATGATCAACAACATTCACGATTTTTCTGCACCTGATCGACGAAAAATTTTACGAAGCTGATTTAGAAAATTCACAATTTTTCTGTGTCTGACAATAAAATTAGCAGTTTTTAGAAAACCAATTGCAAAATTCGTGATTTTACAAAGCTGATCGGGAAAATTTGCGATCTTTCTGCATCTGATTAAAAAAATTCGTGATTTTTATGAAGCCGATTGCTAAAATTGGTGAATTTTATGAAACCGATCGACGAAATTCATGTTTTCTTGAATGATCGATAAAATTTGAGATTTTTCCAAGCCTGATTGATGAAATTTATAATTTTTCTTTTCTTAAACAGACAAAATGCACTGATTGTTTCACAGCCTATCAACAAAATTTTTTATTTTTCCATGCATCACTACAAAATTCATGCCTTATCAATGAAGTTTGCAATTTTTCGTCATTGATCAAGAAAATTTCAATTTTTTGTCCCAATGAACGAAATTTGCGATTTTTTCCGTCCTTGATCAACAAAATCTGCGATTTTTAAATGCCCGATCAACAAAATTAGTTTTTTTTTTCACACGATAAACCGAGAAAACATGCAATTTTTCCATAACCAATGAATTTAATTTGCATTTTTTTTTCTTGCATCATCAACAAAATCGACTTTTTCTAATCTGATCAACGAAATATGCAATTTTTTGCATCCAACTGACAAAATTCACGATTATTCACCTAACCGACATAACCATGGGTGCAAGAAGTTCATTTAAGCCAAGACTGAAAACTTTTCTGACTATTAAAAAAATCCAAAGGAAAATAGACTGATATCTTTATATCTTGTATTATGGCTAAAAACTTGTATCTTATAATAAAAGAAAGAAGTTAAAAGTTTTTGACAGTAAAATTGCTATAATTTAAGTATATAAAGAAGAATTTATTATCGCTAAAAAAAAAGACTGAAACCAGCCCTGAGACTGAAGGTCTTGCATCCATGGACAAAACTCTTCATGTATTCATGCAATGATTTTTAAATTTTCCCCAATTTTTAAAGAGTAGAATGTTAGTTGCACAGAGATTTTTGACACATTTGTAAAAAATATGGATTAAATCTTTCAGTCTATCTAGATAACATTACCGATTACATTAACAAAAAATTTAAATTGGAGAATGTCATTAAGAAGAAGAACAAAAATAAATGAATAAATAGAAATAAAGAAATTCAAAATCGGCAAAAGAAACAAAATGGCGGATCCCGGGCGAATACTACATGATAGCCGTCATTTTTTGTAAAAGAAAATGGTAATTCTTTTAATCATTTGGATTGCAATATGTTATAAATAATGCTAAATATTATAGTTATAATAAATAATAAACAACTAGTATTTAACATTGATTTGAAAAATATTTACAACAAATGAACTACAAATTTAATTACTACTAGCCACAGCTACTAAATAAAATGGCTTTTAAAAATTATTTGTCAATGGCCACAGGACTAATACATAAATAAAAGGGGGGGGGGGGGGGCTAATAAATAGTTTATAAGTCAGTCAATTTTTCCTGCATGCTATCAATGATTTCTTGATGTTTTGGATATTTTACGAAAAGAATAACAAACAGACATTTTTAAAACGTTTATCATTTAGAATTTAAAAAGTGATCACTAATGAACAGATAAGGAGCTGGAGGGTAGGCACAAAAATAATCTTCCTTTACACGAAAGACTGTAATAAATAGAATTCAAAAGGACAAATATAATGCAGCATTAAAATATATATATGTGCCATATTTCTAATTGGTAAACCCAAAATGTTCATATAAAAACTATAAAGCTTAAAACAATGAAATGTTTACAAACCATTAAAATAAACAATGCATGTGGTCAACTTGCAAGATAAATAAAAACACAAATAAAGATAAGAATGATTAAATAAACTGAAAACGGCCATATTCTCACAAATAATCCAAAAAAAATGGTTACCTTGGATCTTCGAATTCAACAAAAGCAAAAGGCGGTCCCCGTCTGTTTTTCAAATCAATAAAGGTTATTTTTCCAAATTTAAAGAACAAATCTTCTATATCTTTAGTGCGTATATCTGGTGGCAAGTTACCTACATAAATTCGGCAATCGTTATTTCGGTAAGACATCTCAAAATTTTAGACAGATGTAAATGTCGAAAACTTCAAAATAACAATAATTTAAATATTGTAAATCAGTAATTGTAAAATCGCTACGAAAATGGCGTTGTAAAGCGGCACTTTTTGAGGTGGTTACAGTCAAGAGATAAGGGAGATATTATTTTAATCAAGGCTACATTTTAATCATAAACTTTAATCATATGATTAATCAAATATTAAATTTAACCCTGTTAATCGATTCAATCATATATGATCAAATTTCACACTGTTAAAAATCTGCGTGAGAATGCTTCTAGTTCAAAACCTGCAGATTTTTAACAGTGTAGGCAGTTCATTCCTTCATATATTTAAAAGTATTTTTATGCTTTGTTTTCGCGAATTTCAACATAAGCATGCATTTCTATTACGAAAATAATGTTTTAGAAGGATAAAGAAATGTAGTTGTTGGTTTTACTTGCTTTGATCCATAAAAATAATGAAATAATTGAATTAGTCTAAAATTCCTTTCTTCGATATAGCCTACTCCATGGCAAAATCTTTTAATTAATCTCCTATTGCGTCATTTTTCAGTAAAATGATTGGTAGTTAAGATACATTACGTCATGCATTGAAAGGGATTCACATTTTTGTATATATATTTTTACTATCTTTTAATCAATGATTATTACACTTTATCTATATAGAGCGGTATTACTTTTTACATTTAAATTGAAGTGCTACTTATAGTGATAAATTTTCATTCATAGAATTTTTCGATTGTTTTCTGCTAAAGAAGAACGTTTCCAACTAAACAAAAAAGCCGAAACAGCACAGGCGGGATATTTTATTTACGTTTGTGTTGTGAATTCTGGGCCAACTTCAACATGACGGTCATCTAATAAATTTGTATTTATTAAAAAGAAATTATGTCATATTGATATTTCTCCGTAAAGGGTATATTTACTTTCTTTTTTCTTCAAATATCTCTTTAAAGCCCTTTTTTTTACTTTCCTTTTTTCTGTTTTATTACAAATGAATTTTGAGGAAATGAGCTTTTTTACAACCTTGGTTTATGTCATAAATTTACTGTTTTCAATTTAGATGTATAACAAAATGCTATATAAATATATATATGTATGTTTGGTTAGTATTACTTAAAAATATTGGATTTTTATATTTTATTTGTACGAATAAATATTGACGATGATGATCAGTCAGTTACCTAGAAACTGTTTGTTGATAATTTTTTTTCAAAGTGACAATGTGCGATGGCTGAAACCAGATAAATTTATTTTCAATTATAAAATGCTGTTAGATATTTTTTAATTCATCATTTATTCAGTACAATTTTATATTTAAAGTATTATTAGTTGAACTATGTATATATTATTTTTTCTACTTTGTTGTGTGATTTCAAAGAAATTGTAATCAAATAAGAGCTTTCCTTTGAGCTATGTTGCTATTTATGAATTATCTGCTTTAATAATTGTTATTATAACGTGAGTAGACAGTTTTTATACCATTTGATTTTGGTATTACTTGATAAATCTGTCAATCAAAAAACTATCGCCAAACTATAAAATGAAATGCCAAGATAGATAATGGTAAATGTAGCATTCAGTTGACATCGAACAACCGCGATAAATATGTTTGTTACATCATCAAGTGTTCGACATTTTATCTGTATGCTTATTAATGTTTTGTTAATTTGTTTGTTTTTCCATTATTTAAAATAAAAGTTATGTCAACTTGTCTAATTTGGCAAGTAGGTTGAAGATTTATATAATTTGGCTAAATTGGTTGACGGGATAAATCAAATAGAGTTCCAACATTTTTTCTGCATAAAAATCTGGGGGGAAATCCTGACAATCCAAGGTTGCCACGCCACCAGGAGAACCTGGAAAACACAGGGAATTTCAAAATACCCTCTCAAAACAGGGAAAATCCAGGGAATTTTTCAAAAATCCTAAAAAACCTGGAAAACAGGGAATTTTTTTTCCTGTTATATCCAAATATAATTTTTTTCTGCTTTCAAAATAAAATTTGCGGAACAAATAAAATCCCAGAAAAGTGGTGCAAAAATTCACTTTAAGCGGCTCTTCCATGTGTCTGCCTACACCCCTTTTTTGCCATGCGAATACTTGAATCCACAGAGCACCTCCTCTCATGCCTTCCATCTGCGACTGCGCGTAGTGTTCTTTCCCTTTCTCCTTTTCATCTGTTTCTCCCGTCGCATCAGTTCAAAACAGACATGAGATTCTTTCGCGGATCTGCAATTTTCTGCTTTTTTGGCATTTTTAGCTTTTTTAATTTTTTTTATATCATCAAAAGACCATGTAAAAAAATAGAATTTTCGCAAAAAAAAACGTGATTTTCCCCAAAAAGTCGCGAGAAAAATGCAATTTTTGTCGAAGGATCCCAAAATCGCGAAAAATACGTGATTTTCGACAAAATATTGCAATAAAATGCTGTTTCCGTCAAGAGATCGCAAAAAAATGCTACTTTCGTCACAATATCGCGAAAAAATGCTGTTCTCGTCAAAAGATCGTTGAAAAACGATGATTTTTATCAAAAGGCTGCGAAAAAAACAGCAATTTTCATCATAAAGTCGAGAATAAAAGGTCACTTTTCTTCATCGAATCGCAAAAAAACGGCAATTTCCTTTATCGTATAGCGAAAAAAACGTGGTTTTCATTTTAATAAAGCAAAAAAACAGCAATTTCTGTCAAAAAAAAAAAAAAAAGTTTTCATGCCGTTTGCCTTGTTTTCATGATTTTTGTCAAAAAAAAGCATGAAAAACACAGATTTTTGCCAAAAATTGCCGTTGACAAAATTATGACAAATTGTCGATTTTTTTTTTTTTTTTTTTTTTTTTAACAGCAATTTTTGTTGTAAGATCGAAAAAAAAAAAAAAATGTAGAAAATTTTGTTTTCTGCAATATTGTCTTCAACAACTTTTTTTTTACAGTTGAGTGATAAATATTTCAAAGTATTTTTTAGCTGAATATTTGAGTATTGCTCTATTGTTTTTATTATTATTAACATAAAATGTGGGATTTTAATAATAAGTGTAACAACTTTATAGAGTTATTTTTATTTGCTCATATTACATAATGTTTTATATTTGCTTAATTAGTTGGGTAATGGGAAATTACAAGGTGGTTAACTGTCATACATACACACATATATTTTTGCACACTCAACATAGAATAAACGCGTTGCAGTACAGGGAAAACACAGGGAATTTTTTTTTCAAGATTAGAGTGGCAACTCTGCAATCATTCACGAATTTTAAAATATTAATCTACAAAGGTATTTCTGAATTCATGGGCCAAACTTAAAGGAAAGGTTAAGTATGCATAAAAAATCAAATTTTGTATTGCTTTGTTATAATATGGGGCCAGAAATAAAAAGATTTGATGTAAAACAAGAAATGTAGAGGAAATGTAAACAAGTGTTTTACTAATCTAACAGTTAGTCCCTAATGGGCTCAAATGTGCCATCCACGGGTAAATTATGTTCTAAATTTTCTGAAAAATTATCACAATCATTTTCGAAAATTAAAAACATATCGATCATAAATATGAAAATTCAGGGATATATATCATGAATTTCAATGAGTAAACACACACAAAAAAAAAAAAAAAAAAAACACTTTCATTAATTGTTTAAACAAAAATCTTTAATTTTGTGAAAAAATGGCAAATTTTGTCAAAAAATCATGAAAAAAATGCAAATTCCTCTCAAAAGATTGTGAAAAAACAGCAAATTTCATCAACAGGTCATGAAAAAACTGCAAATTTCTACAAAGAGGTATAGAACAAAAAAGTAGGCAACGACCCATCGTTTCGTCTGTTGTAATCTTTCAGAAAAAATTTCAGATTTTTTTTTTTTTTAAACTCTGAATTAGCCTTTGGTATCACCACTAACATCAATACATACCTGGAAATAGGGTTACTCGCTGGCTTTTGACTTTGACCGACATTAGCAATTTGACGAATGAGAAATAAAAACAATAACTAAATGAAAATTTTTTTTAGCAAAATAGATTAGACATGAAATAATGAAGAAACTATTGGCACAAATGTCAGATATGCACCACACTGTCACGAATGCAACAAAATTGCTATTTTGTGCCGCACATGGTAATCTGGCTATTGTTCATTATTTATTAATAATTTTTTTTTTTTACTTTTATCTTTTTTTGAAATGATATAAATTGTTTTGCTCTATAGTTATTAATTAAACTTTTTTTATTTATTATTATTTCCATTTAAAATAATTTAAAAATATAATTTGTAAGTGACATTTGAAAATGAAGTTTTTGACAAATTGCCGTCAGAAAACAATCGTACCAATGTGTAGTGTTCACTCTAGACATAAAAAGGGCAGGGTGCTATTTGCTAAAAAGGGCACTACTGCAGCAGAAAAGGGCACTTTTGCAAGAAAAAATTTGTTATTGCCTTTAGAAAGGAAAAAAAGAAAGAGAGAAAATACAAAACTTTTAAGTAAGATAAATCAAATAATATTAATTTTGAATGATATAAAAACTAAATACAATTAAATTAAACCAAGATTGAATAGTTTGATGTTCTTTTTCTTAAAGAAATGAAAAAAAAAAAAAACTATCATATTTGGACACACAAATTTAGAAATACTACAGAATAAAATAAATATTCATTAAAAATCTCTGGGTAAAACCAGTGATGCATTTTGCTACTTTTAAAAAGGGCAGGGTGCATTTTGCAAATTTGAAAAAGGGCAGGTTGCTGCACCCTTCAAAAATGGCCTAGAATGAACACTACCAATGTGGCACATATATATCATCTGTGCCAAACTATCTTTAATCCCTTATTGTATATTTCCTTTTTTTCATTCTAAAGTAATTTAATTTTTTGTAACTGCTTATAAAATAGAAGTTTGATAATTCACTGCAGGTAATTAAAAATAAGTACATTCTAAAAATCTCATAAATATGTAAATGTTTCAGACATTCTTTTAGCAATCTTAGAGATGTAAATTTTCCAAAAAAAATTGAAGTGGCAGGAAAAAAAAACTTTTTTTCTGGATTTTTTCAGAAAAAATTGGAAAAATTGATTTTTTACAATTATTTCTCCCAAATAAATTATATTTTCTTACAGAATATTAAATAATAAAAATTTTTTTTCATTTATCTGTATACTAAAAAAAATATATTTTCTCTTTATATGGCTATATTATCAGGGTTCACTATTGAGATTCATTACTTATTTATAAAAATAATATGCTTTAAAGTTTAAAAAAAAAAAAAAACTCAAAATTTAATTTTAATGTTTTCTGAATCTTCAGAAATTGTGTTTTACTTTGCTATTATTATTATTGTTGTAATAAATACTGCTATTTGTTTTGTCCAATTATTGAGCTATTACAGAAATTGAATGCAGACATACAGAGTTAAAAATCATCCTTTATGTTTGTAGAAACCTTTTGTTTATTTTTAGAGTGTATTTGTATAGTTATTTTGAAACAAATTGTTATTTTGAAAAAAAAAAAGAATAAATAAAATAAAAATAGATACAATAAGGTGTTAATAATAAAATTTTTAGTGTTTCATGCCAAATCTATTTTGGTAGGTTTTTTTTTTTTTTTCCCATTTGGCTACTGTTTATTATTTCTTATTCGCCAAATTGCTAATGTTGATCAAAAGCCATTGAAAACCTTGCAGGCAGTATATTGAAATTCTTCAGCATGGATAATCCAATATAATTCAAAAATAACAATTTTTTTTTATGGATTTAAAATTGCATATAAGGTTTAATTTCGCTTCAAACTGTCTAAAAAAAAAAAAAAAGTTGGAGTCACAGTAAGCTTGTTTTTCAGTGATTCAGACTCTTTTGCTTAAAAATGGCCCTGACTCTGCGCTCCTGCTTTCAATGTTGCAATTTAATTTAAATTCTGTTTTTAGGATTCTCGAAACAGACAGCAATATTGAGTTATTTTTTCCATTCCAATTTTATCATTTGAGCAGTTTTTTGTCAGTATTTTTAAAATGATTTTAGCATTTTTTTTTTCTGAATTAAAAAGGTTGAAAATGTTCACATATGTATTTTTACAAAGGTGTGTTTGTTTAGTAAATACTTTACAAATTTTTTATTAGAAAATTGACAATGTTTATGAAAAGTGTGTAATTTTCTTGTTATTGCAGAACAAATGTAAAAAAAAAAAAAAAAATCTTTTTTATACTTTAGTTTTAAAATTTTAGGAATATTTTTTACATATTTGAAATAATTTAACATCTGAGTAAATATTGAAAATCAAAATTGAGTTACAAAAGGGTCCCAGTAGCAGAAATTGTCCCATATGGCAGCGGGTGCTACAGATTATTTTAAACTTCGCAGTTTAATCCACCAGCTTAAAAAAAAGTTCAATTAAGTTTCTAGATTTATGGTATTTGTTTCATAATTTTATTATATTTCCTTTATAAAGGCAAATTTTTCTTATTTTATGGGATATTGTTTTAGTAGGTTTAGTCTAGCACTGTCGGGTCACAGTTAAATTTTAGTATGCTGCTGACTGACACAAAAAATTTTGTTTCTAGGCAAAGGATTAAGCATATAGGTGAAAACTGGGAAATTTGATTAATAGTCAGTGGCCGGTAGACCCAGTTTCATTAGTCGCCACTTTTTACAAGTTAGTAGCCACTTTTTAAAAATAGCTCAAAATGGCTTTTCTTTTATTTATTTAGCGGTTAGTGAGTTACAAAGTTACACATATTTGGTTAAAAATAAAACTGTCATTCCACTGAATGGAAAAAAAAATGAATTGGTGCAGGTAAATTGGTGCAATACTGCAGATAAAATTGTAAGTAATAAACTATATTTAAATATAGATTAATGCATTGTATAAAACAAACAAGGAAATTATATTTTTAAATTTTAAATTTAAAAATAATTTCACATCTTTCATGGATATTTAATTCTTACTTAAAATTGGTGGTAATTACTAAGTTTGTTGAGTATACAGATAAATATAAATATTCTTTGCTTTGGCTGAGATTTCAAAACTCCGGATGCTTTATTAATTCAAAATCAGAGAGTGCCAATGTGTTGATGAGGTGGAGGAAGTCTGCTTGGTAGCAGTAAAGTCAGATGCTAAATTTGCAGTATTACTTCGCCTAAGGGGCGAGTGCTAATTTTGTCCTATATTTTTAAAGTAATTGGCTATAATGTTTCAATCTTTCTTGACACCTACATAAACTTTAATCATAAATTTAAAAAAAAATGTACCAGTCAACTATTACTGGTACAATTGAGCATATGGCAAAAGTGAAAGATTTAAAATACAGGAATGTCCTTAAAATCTCCTTGCATCCAGAGATAAAAATGGTACAATTTATTTGAAATGCATGTGGAATTAAAATTGATGACTATATTTTGTAGGGAAAAAACTATTTCTTGAAAACATAATCCAAATAAAGAGTTCATGGTAAAAAGCCAAAATATAGAAAATACAACCAAGTTGCTAAATATGCTTGCATCCGATAGAAAGAAAGAATTAACAAATTCACTAATTAGATGCAAACAAAGTAGAAATGAATATATCCATGAAAAAATCTCTATTTCACAAAGCAAATTAATAAGATTTTTTAATTGCCGAGTGGCGATTAGGCTGGCGATCGATGGCTGATTTTTAATTTAAAAATTTAACCAATTCACTAATTAGGTGCAAACAAAGTAGAGATGAATATATACATGAAAAAAATCTGTATTTCACAAAGCAAATAAGATTTTTCAATCGCCGAGTGGTGACTAGGTTGGTGATCGATGGCCGATTTTTAATTTAAAGAATTAACCAATTCACTAATTAGATGCAAACAAAGTAGGCATGCATATATCCATGAAAAATGTTGTATTTCACAAAGCAAATTAATAAGATTTTTTAATCGTCGAGTGGCGATCGATGGCCGATTTTTAATCACCACTTTTACAACTTTAATCGCCATGTGGCAAGTGCCGACCGTTAATTTACACCTATAATTAAGCATGGAAATTATTTTTATAATTGTAGGTGGGTTTAAGATATAAGAAAACTTTAATTAATATAGATGTATATATCATCATAATTAACTATTTTCTATCCACTGCTGGATGTAGGTCTCCCCCAGATTTTTCCAGTGTTTCCTGTCTAGTGCTTTTGTCATCCAATTTATAAAGGGCATAATTAGAACTAGCCACCGGCCACAGGACCAGTAAATGAGAAAAAGTGGCTACTGAAAAATTGACTATCAGCGGCCACCTCCCTGCCACTTTTTCATATGGAGAAAATAAAATTTTCTTGCATTTCATCAAGGATGCTACGTTTTTTGTTTCAATATATTTATATTAACATATTTATTTGAGCAATTCAATTTTAAAAAAATACAGTAAAACCTCGTTACAATATTTTAGGGACCAAATAAATATATTGTTATAGAGGGGTTATCACTATATCGAGGGGCTGTATATTTAGGGCATTTAAAAAGGGTTTCTTTTAGCTTTAAGGTATATATTACTTAAAAAAATTATATTTTGATGAAATTAGATAACACAGTGTTAAGGCTCCTGTCCCCGGCAGACGAAGCATTTGCGAGCTAATGCTATCCGTATGGAGAAGTTATTTTTTAATATCTGATTTGCATTTTGACATTTTTTAGTTATTTTTTTAATTGGACTACTGAGGTGCATTTTTACATTGCCCCTTTTTTACTTTTCTGATTTTAATTGCAGAATTTTTTTTTATAAAGTTATTTTCACTTTCAAAACCGGCTCCGAAAGTGAAAGTGCCCTTATAAAAATTATCTGCAACCAAAATCGAAATAAAACGAGTGATGTAGAGATGCACTGCAGCTACCAATGTAATAAATATATTTAAGAAAATGTCAAAATGCAAACTAGATATTAAAAAATAACCTCCCCATAGAAATATAGTATTCACTCGCGAAAGCATCATTTGACGGGTACTGGAGCCTTAATAGTAATAGTTAAACAATGCAAAATATAATTAAATTTTTAAAAAATCAGAAAGTAAGCAAAGAAAGATTCACATACCTGAAAAAAATTTTTTTTTTAAATAATCCAGTATTTTGGTTTGTTTATTAATTTTTTTTAACTGTTAAGTCAACCAAAAAGGAATGCATCGAATCTAGTGCACGAAAATGATTTTCATCTGTCGACGAAAGGCTTGAAAAAAATGCCTGAAGAGACTTCACGGATTGAAGAGCTTCCTGGAACGACAATACGGAATTTGATGGGCCTGTATCATCATCATCATCCTCATCATCCTCTTCATTATTATTTTGTGCCTCGTCTATAATTTCAGAGATAATTTCTTCATCAGTAACTTCCGCGAAAACCATAAGATCGTCATCTGCTGTTAAATACTCTTCCACGCTAATTCCAGATTTTTTGCCAGTTCTTTCATCAAGTTGGAATAAAGATTTTTGGAGATTCAAAACATATTCTTGATCACCTGAAAGATCGCTGTCTATGGCATTTTCATCACAATCAGATGTTTTATCTTCCATGATACAAAGACTGGCTTTTTTCCAACAATTACGAATGGTTTTCTCCGTTATTTCCCACCAACTTCCAGCAATGTTGTCACAGGCTTCTTTCACATTTACAGCTTTAAAAGCATCTTCTACTTTATTTTCAATGTTTACAAGTATTGAATCTACTAATCGTTTTCTGTAATAGCCTTTAAAGCATTTTATTACACCCATATCTAGAGGCTGCAAAACTGAAGTGCAATTGGCAGGGAAAAAAACAATTTCGACATTTTGTAGTTTTGGATATGAATTGTGAGCACCGCATTATCTACCAACAAAGCAATTTTTTTCTTTCTATTCTTCATTTCTTTATCTAGCTTTTGTAGCCATTCAGAAAAAATTTTAGAATTCATCCACGCTTTTTTATTAGCTTTGTATTCCACGGGAAGACTTTTCCCGTTCTTAAAGCACCTTGACTTCAATGAACGACCGATAACAAGAGGTTGGATTTTATGTGTTCCTGTGCTATTTGTACACAGCAGAACAGTAAGTCTCTGTTTCGATTTCTTCCCTCCATAACACTTTTCACCTTTGAATGCCAATGTTCGATCAGGTAGAAGTTGAAAAAATAGTCCAGCTTCATCTGCGTTGTAAATGTCTTCTGGAGCATACTTATTTAAGATTTCTTTCATTTTGTTTTGACGCCATTCATTTGCGTCATTTATCGGGGCAGACTTTTTCTCTCCGTGAACTTCCCGGAAAGTTATTCCATGACGATCCCGAAAACGCATTAGCCAACCATTGCTACCTTTAAAAGTGTCATTCCCTAGCATTACTGCAAATTTTCGTGCTTGTGCACATAACAAGGGTCCATTTATTGGGACATTTGTCGCCCTCATCTCTTGGTACCACTTTAAAACAGCAGCATCAATGTTTTCATTTGTCGCAACTTTCAATCGTTTATGCTGTGGGTTAATTGCATTTGAGCTTACAGCATCTTCGATCTGTTTCCTTTTCTTTAGGAACGTTGCAACTGTAGACTGTGGCAATCCGTATTTCTTTGCTGCATCAATCTGCTTCATTTAAAGATGAAAATAAGGAATTTTGCTTAGTGGCCACTGGCCGGTAGGTTGTCTTTTTTTAGTAGCCAGTTATTGGCTAGTGAGAATAATTTCTTTAGTAGCCAGTCGGGACATTTATGTTACTGAATATTTAATTACAAGATATATACGAGCTTAGACTTGTTTGGAATAAACTTGAGATACTAATTTCAAATCTGTTTTAAATTAACAGCAAAGTTATATGTAACATGCATATGTGTAGTTAGCTACTCAAGTTCAACTATGCTTAGGTACTTGCGTAGCTAACGACATAAATAAACTCCAAAACTCTTTTTTGTAATTATTTGTCTAGAATTAAGAAGTAACCCCTCCGCCCCCCCCCCCCCCCAAAAAAAAAAAAAATGTTTTTCCACTAACTAGCAGGTTTGATTAAAAAAAAAAAAAAAAACATTAAATTTTCTAAAAAATAAAAAAAAGGGGGGGGGGGCTCTTATAAAACTAATATTATATGATTTTTTCCAGAATCCTTTGACATAATGTGCATTTTTTATCTTTTTTTGTGATCTTTTGATAAAATTTGCGTTCGTTTTAGCGACTTTTTAACGAAAATCGCGTGCGTTTTCGAAACTTTTTAACGTAAATCGCGTGCGTTTTCAAAACTTTTTAACGGTATTGGCGATTGTTTTCACGACTTTTTGGACTGTATTCGCGTTTGTTATCGCGATTTTCGGACGGTATTCACGTTCATTATCGCGATTTTTTGACGGTAATTCGCGTTCGCTATGGCGATTTTTTGACGGTATTCGTTCGTTATTGCAATTTTTTGACGGTATTAACTTTTTCGTGGTTTTTTTTTATATAAAATTCGCGTTTTTGCATTCGTTTTTATGTTTTTTGACGAAAATCGCGTTCGTTATCGCGATTTTTTGACGGTATTCGCATTCGTTATCGCGATTTTTTTACGGTAATTTGCGTTTTTTATTGCGATTTTTGATGATATTCGTTCGTTATCGTGATTTTTGACGGTATTCGCGTTTGTTATCGCGATTTTTTGATGGTAATTCGCGTTTGTTATCGCAATTTTTTGATGGTATTTGTTTGCTATCGCGATTTTTTGCCGGTATTCGCTTTTTTCGTCTCTTTTTTCAATAAAATTCGCATTTTTTGCGTTCGTTTTCATGTTTTTGACGAAATTAGCGTTCGTTATCGCGATTTTTTGACGGTATTTGCAATTGTTATCGCAATTTTTTGATGGTATTCACATTTTTTGCATGTTTTTTTTATAAAATTCGCGTTTTTTTTCCTATTCGTTTTTACGTTTTTTGACAAAAACCGCGTTTGTTTTCGTTGATTTTTTGACAAAATATGCGGGTTTTTTTTTTACGAAAATTGCTTTTTTGTAATTTTCTAATGATATTTAATGTGCGTAATATAACCTTTGGAGGTTTATATATACGCTAAAAAATATCATTAAAGAAGCAGATAACACAATGGAGCTTTTGCTGGTACCTAACACTGTAGTGGAAGTTAAAATATGTGTGAGCAGTATTTGATGTCGATCTCTTTAGCAGCAAATAAAAAGTCAAAAATAAAACTAATATATTTATTTCATTACTTGGAGAAGTTGAATCGGCATTACAGATGGCTTGACACGGCGAACTCCATTACATTGGTACAGATGAACACATTAACAGTTGAACATATAGTTGACAGCATTGTGCAGGTTAAAACAATTAAAAATAAATTTAAATAAAACAAGTATAATTGAATTATACATCCAGATTAAGGGCCAGCCTTAATACAGTTACTTGATATCCCATTTGTAGGGAGATAAAAGCGGCCAAGAACAGGAATAAACATCGTGTATTTATACTAAGCAAGCCGGATTGAAAACGTCGTTTGCGAGCACGCCCACGAAACGAGCCAATCAGAAGACGACATGTGTACGAATCGAAAGATCGATTCGGTAAAGCGAATGAAAGATTCGATTATTGTTACGATATTCCAAGTCGCCATCTGGCGGGGAAAATATCGTTACGGAAAAATATGATTAGTCGTAGATAAGTTATTGTCGATGTAGGTTGGAATTAAAGATGGAGTCCGTGGAACAAATTATGAAAGGCTATTGAAGTTAAATAGATTATTGGATGTTCTGAGGTTAATAACGGCCGGAAAGGATTTGAAAGGTAAGTTAATATTTATTGGATATAGATATTATGAAATAATAAATAAATGAATGTTAAAATAAATTATGAGTGAATGAATTTATGAATAAATGAATATAGGAGGCGATGAGAAAACCATCTGTTGATGGGATTCCATCAATGCCCCCCCCTCTCATTGCCTCTGTAAAAAGAGTTTCAAATGAACTCAAAGAGCAAAGGATTAAAAAATCCATAGATATCACAATTACATTCACAAATTCAAAAGACAAAATTGAAAAAAAAAAATTTTTTTTTTTTGTTTTGTTAGTAGTAGTACCTCCACATCATGTCAACTAGGAGTACCTCATTAACCAGAGCAAGTCAGGATTTACCCCAAAAACTTAAGGAATTGAAGTTCCATCTAGTTCATTTCTGAACTGAAAAAGTGAAACAACTGCAATAGTTGAAAAAATTCGAAAAATACACGACTTCACCAATTGAAGTCAGAAAAAAAATTTAAACGAAGCCTTTTAAACATGCTTCGAACGTGAAAAATTTAAACGAAGCTTAAACACTTCGAACTTGAAAAAAAACTTTAACAATTTTTAAACAATTTAACAATTTTAACAAGAAAAATTTGAATATGTTAACAAGTTAAATGATTTAACAACTTGAAAAATTTAACGATTTGAATATTTTAACAATTTAAACTATTTAACAATTTGAATAATTTTAACAATTTGAACAAGTTAACAATAAAATTCTTAAGGAATAGTTAAATTTTATTTATGTAAGATAAGTTTAAATATTTGCGTAATTAATTAACTTTCCAAAAATTAATTGGCACATGAAAAATCTCAATCCAGTGACAGAGGCGCGCATATCCTAGATAAGAGATCACTAAAAAGCCAAGCATGAAAGTTAATCTCTAAAAGATGCAAATAGAAACTTTTCAAAAATTTGAAGTATGAAAGAAGAAAAATGAATATGACGTACCATTTAGAAAATTAACAATTTCCAATTTGGAAATGTTACAACCAGCTCTAGTTGATTTCTTGATCACAATATTTAAATAAATCTTTATTACAATTAACAACAAGAAAATTTATGCAGAAAGAAATTTAAATTTTCATTATGAACTTGAACTCCAGGCATCTAGTCCTAGGGGACAACACAACGGCTCTTTCAAAAATTCTAACATTCAAATTCATTATATGAATTAGGGACTCATTTATTCTCCTGACAATCTTCCGGTACCTGGAATGCATTCACTCACAAAAAAATGGCTGTTGGCCCTAGATGCCTAGAATGAACAAACAAAAAAATAAATTATATACATATAAACAAAAATTGTATAAACACAGGTACAAACACTTTAAAAATAAGATTTCTTTATAATTTAAAAGCTGTTGGTTTAAAAAGAAATCACTTTGAAAATATTTTTAACATTTAAGTAAATTTTAACAATTTAAAACTTTATAAAATGATCAAGATAGCTGGTTATCTATACTGAAAAATTATGCTGGTTAGTTAACAGTAACAATAGCAGATGTCTACACATATCTTCTTAAACTTAATTTACAATATTTAAAGTATAGTGTAGTTACAAAAAGCTTTACATGTTACATAAAAAATTTCCAGCTTAAATTAGGTACGTTATATAAAAAATTTAAATATGAAATACATGAAAAAAAATTTATATGTTATATGGATTTAAAAATTATTTTACATCATCACTTATAAATAGAATCTTTATAAAGTTAAGTATTTCATATTTAGACAATGGTTTGGTAAAAATATCTGCAATTGCTGGACCCCGAATCCATGCCCTTCCTCCCCCCAAGTGGGCAATCTTGAGAACTGCTGGAAGGACCTGGGATGACCTCAGGTTCAACTTCGACAGCATCATCTCGATTGACCGCAACCTTGGGAGAAAAGAGGACATAATCATCGGTGCCCAGCACAGCTACACTGCGCCTAAAAACAACAGAACTTTCGAACCTAATGGATTTACCCATTAAAAACTGGAAGCAGTTGATGAGTCTCGGGAACCACAGTCGGAGTCGTCAGATGGGCATGATGAGTCAGTCTGGCATCTCTCTGGAGACCGTTGAAAGTGTCGACCTCGGGAACTGGATCCACTGGAAGAACGGGGACGTCTGGATCTGGAACAAGGCGAAGGATGACGATACTGGCTATCAGGTGATTTGGCGTAGCAGTTGACCTGGATATGTCCCAACTTCCCACATCTCCAGCATTTTCTCTGTCGAGACTTCTTGAAGCGAGGTTTGCTCTTAAAGGATCTATTCACCTTAGCAGTAGTAGAGACGCTGACCTGTTTGGCACTGTCTCGATCACGTAACTTCTGCCTTGTTTCTTCAGCTACCAGTGAGTCCACAACATTGTCAAACTTAAAGGATGCATCAGGTTTGGATAAGACCTGTTGGACAAGATTGTCGAAACTGCTGGGTAGAAATCGTAAAAATTGGTAGGTAAGGTAACATTCTGAAAAATTTTCATCTATGAGCTTTATTTCGGAGTAAATTTTCTTCAAACGAGTTGCAAATTAGTTGATAGGTTCTCCATACCGTATCCTCTCTTCCATAAGTTCATTGAACAAGGTCATATGATGGGTGCGTGAGTCAGGGTGAAAATTTTTATGCAATCTTCTCCATGCTTCAACAGGCTCTTGACAATCTTCTATTAATCTCTTAAATTCAGGCTCTATGTTCAAGTAGATTAAAGAAAGAGCTTTGTTAGCACGGGAGGTAAATTGGTTGACCATATCGGCAGTAACACTTCCACTTAAAACTGGGGTTTCTTGCTTTAACTGTATAATATCCCAAAGGCCTTTTTCCATCAACAAATATTTCATGTCACACGCCCATGTGGCATAATTTCTTGTACTTAACTTATCAATTGGATTAGTGGCCATTTTTTAAAAAAAATTTCAGGATAAATCTTCAAGCAAGCAAAAAAAAATTTTAAGTGTTACCGCCCCCCCGACTTTTTCGTCGGTTCTCTGTTAATAGCCAAGTCAAACTTCTCAAAAAAATTTCAAAATATCATAAAGTTCAACAAAAATCAGAAACAGTCTATTTTGAAAGCATAATTGAAACATAAAATAATATAAACGTAATTAATTCATTCTGTAAATCATAAAAGTTCAGCAAAAGATAAATCAAAACTTCTTCAAAATATAACTAAACAGTTCTGTAAACAAAAGTCCGGCAGAAATCAAAGCAAAGTTCTTGGGAAAATATAATTAAAGTTTTTGAAATTAAACAATAAAAGTTCTTTAAATCATAAGGTTTGGCAAAAAAATTTCAGTTTTTCATAAGGAAGAAATCATAAAACGTAATCCAGGATATTTCAAAACATAACACTTCACTCTTGTCTGCCGAGATCGATCTGCTCAAAATGGCTTCCAGGGTTAGGCTTACCGCCCATAACCCCTTAATGTGCGTAATATAACCTTTGGAGGTTTATATATACGCTAAAAAATATCATTAAAGAAGCAGATAACACAATGGAGCTTTTGCTGGTACCTAACACTGTAGTGGAAGTTAAAATATGTGTGAGCAGTATTTGATGTCGATCTCTTTAGCAGCAAATAAAAAGTCAAAAATAAAACTAATATATTTATTTCATTACTTGGAGAAGTTGAATCGGCATTACAGATGGCTTGACACGGCGAACTCCATTACATTGGTACAGATGAACACATTAACAGTTGAACATATAGTTGACAGCATTGTGCAGGTTAAAACAATTAAAAATAAATTTAAATAAAACAAGTATAATTGAATTATACATCCAGATTAAGGGCCAGCCTTAATACAGTTACTTGATATCCCATTTGTAGGGAGATAAAAGCGGCCAAGAACAGGAATAAACATCGTGTATTTATACTAAGCAAGCCGGATTGAAAACGTCGTTTGCGAGCACGCCCACGAAACGAGCCAATCAGAAGACGACATGTGTACGAATCGAAAGATCGATTCGGTAAAGCGAATGAAAGATTCGATTATTGTTACGATATTCCAAGTCGCCATCTGGCGGGGAAAATATCGTTACGGAAAAATATGATTAGTCGTAGATAAGTTATTGTCGATGTAGGTTGGAATTAAAGATGGAGTCCGTGGAACAAATTATGAAAGGCTATTGAAGTTAAATAGATTATTGGATGTTCTGAGGTTAATAACGGCCGGAAAGGATTTGGAAGGTAAGTTAATATTTATTGGATATAGATATTATGAAATAATAAATAAATGAATGTTAAAATAAATTATGAGTGAATGAATTTATGAATAAATGAATATAGGAGGCGATGAGAAAACCATCTGTTGATGGGATACTATCAATATTTACGTTCTTTCGCGATTCTTCGATGATATTAGCGATTCTTTGAAGATATTTGCATTCTTTTTGCGATCCTTAGACGATGTCTTTTCGCGATACTTACACGAAATTCATAATTTTCCGTGATCTTTTTTTGAAATTTGGATTTTTTTCAATCTATTTGTCGAAATTAGCAGGGTTTTTTTCCACGATTCTTTTCATAAAACACCATTTGGAGAAACCTGCATTTGGCCGGTACTTTCCACATTTTTAGTCGCCAGTTTTTCACATTTAGTCGCCGAGTGGCGACTGGCGAGTGCTTATTTTCATCTTTAGCTTCATTCCCTCATCAATATCATTAATAACATTTAATTTATCTCGAAAAAATAGTTGCTTTCGCCCTGCCATCATAGGGAAAAAAATACTCGTGAAAGGAACAAAGTGAAAAAACAAACGTTTCCTTTCGAACTCAAAATCAGAAAAGACTCCAAAATCGTTGAATTTTTCTATACACCTTCTAAAAGCTTCCAAATCACTTTTCAATACGTCACTTTACACCCACTGCCCCCTCTACAGTGTAGTACTGTAGAGGAGGCAGTGGTACACCCCCTCCTCTCTCCCTTTTCTTTTAGCAAAGGGAAGATGGCCAAACAGACAATTTGGCACCTGTTGCGACATCTGACAGGGCTGAAGAATGAACAGACACTCCCATCTTCTCCTAATTGGAAACGCTCGATCTGCAACACTATTGGGATCCGAAGCTGAATTCTAAGAAGTGAGGTTACATGTACATTCAAATCCTTCCTACCCCCCCTCACACCAATTACGTGGTAAAGTAAAAGGATAGATTGGAAATCAACTGTTAGTGTTCTGTTGTCAGAATAGACTGAAAAATTGGCAAAAGATAAGATTTTTAGTATTTGAAAACCAAAATATCATTATAAAGAGAGAAAAAAACACTGAATTTTTATCGTTTTACAGAGGTTTATTGTTCTAGAGAATATCGCAATATTGAGGGGAGGTTAACATTAGTTTATACGTAAATTCATCGGGACCACAAAATATTATTATAGTAGAGGGAGTTATTGTTGTATCGGATATCGTTGTAGCGAGAGTTTACTGTATTTATAAAAATTTTATTGTTTAATATTTTCAAATAAAAAAGTGGCCACTTAAAATACTAATCCTACCGGCCTGTGGCCACTAATGAAATTTCCCAATTTTGCCCTGTACCAATTTACACAGGCCATTTTTTTGATTTCGTCTCTCCACGTTACTTGGGGGGCGTCTTCTTGGTCGTTTTACATCTCTGGGATACCATTCATATATATATATGTGTGTGTGTGTGTTCTAATTTTTAATTCTAATGGTATTTCTATTTCATTTCTTTGTAATGTAGGTTTTACAATATTTTGGACTGAAAATGGGTAAACAATTTGTTGAAGGATGGGATGTCGTGCAAGTATTGGGAGAAGGAGCTTATGGAGAGTAAGTTAAGTTCATATGTGTTCTTTCATAAAATTTGAATTATGACTTTTAAATACATATATATATATATATATATATATGCCCCGGCTGCAGAAATTTATACTCCCAACGTCAATTTTGGCCTATTACAATAAATATTGGCGGAGGGGGGGGGGGGATGCCAAATTTCAGCTTTGCCCTGGGCACAATTTTCCCTTTACACACCCCTGATTCTACATTTTATTATGCTGATAATTTTGGATAACTGCAATGGAAGTTTAGTTTATATTCTACAAGGAGGGGGGGGGGGGGCACTCGAAGGTTAAAAGAATTTAATAGAATTTTATATAGTTGATCAGTGTTGATGACAGCACCAATAAATTCGTATGCTTACTGACCTGTAGCACCAGTGGTTTTTTTATGTCAATTCTACTGCTGGTGCCTTTTACATCTGGTGGCTCTTAAATTTCATGTACTGAAATTCTAAAAATAGTTAAAATTTACACCATCTCTAACCATAGGCGTAGCGTCGGGGGGGCCTGGGGGGGCACGTGCCCCCCCAATCATCTGTACCCGGGCGCCAGAACAGAAAGCGTTGGGGTGCCAAATGAAAACTTTTTTTTTGTCTTTATATGCAAAAATTTATGTATATATATCGAATTTGAATAAAAAGATCTCACAAACGGAAAATTCAAAAGCAAAACTGAACCAAGTGTATCTTTATGCATTCTGTCATTTAATAAATCAGTCTCCACTCAAAAAGACTCTTCTGTGTGAAACTGTACTTCATCGATCATTGCCAAAAAACAAACGATTTTTCTAGGGGTTGCAGAGGGGGCGCCAAATGAAGATTTTTGATCGGTTCTGAGGCCAGAACCGTTCTAAAATTAAATAAAATTTAAGCAGAGGTTGAAAAAAAATAAAAAATGGTGACCTGAAAAAAATATTGGCAATATGTGTGATTGCGTTATAAAGTCAGTAAAGAAGCATTTGATTAAAATATAACCTAACGTTTATTTTTCAAAAAAACATATTCAAATTAAAATATATGTATATATGAAATAATAAACAAAGAGAAAATTATATCTGGTAAAATCAATCAAAAACAATAATTTCTGAAATTATATTATCCATAGAATTAGAGTAATACCTTAACATGATAAAAGCACTTAATTAATTTAAACGGCATGACGTAAGGTAAAGTTTAAAAGACCAGTACAGGTTTGCAAAAACGAACAACTCACCATGGCATCACTGGAAAAAGCAATTTTCAAATCGGACGATGATGAAAAATAAAGTCCAGGAATAGTTCAAAGAAAGTACAAAAATCCTTGGATGTTAACACAGTTCATGACAGCAACATATTTATCATCACATTTCCGCTATCAACTAATAGAAATTATTTCATAAAACTACACCATCTTTCACCACTTAAGATAAACTACAATTGAACTTTCATAATTAATATTTATGACAACAAACGGCCTTTTACTAGGCCAAAACATCGTCAGACCATCTGCAGTCAAAACAATCCAACTGATTTAAATACCCCTCGCGATTCCAGATATTGCCAGACGACAACGCCCCTTTGCGTCTGCAGAAGTTGAGCGAAAGCGTTCCTGCTTTGCGAAAGGGAGATACGGCTACTCGTAAGTTGCGATTTGCGAAGATCGCAAATCGCGATCAAACGGAAGAAAACAGCCATGAACGCACACGTAAGATGATCAAATCGAAAGTAAACAAATAAGTAACCAATTTAAACGGTGGAATATGCTATGGAACCAGGAAAACAGAATAAAAGAATTGGAGATAAGACAAAGATCGAATAGTATTGAAATAAAATAAAAACCAGTAAGTCATGCCATATTATTCCCTTACAATATGTATATGTGCTTAGGAATATGAGTGTTAAGGATATGGGTAAGGCTGACAATTTTGTTTGTCTTTGCATTCAAAAATGTATATGTATGGAATTTGCATAAGAATGTCTGACAGCCTGAAACCAAGCGATTACTCTAGGGTTTGCAGAGGGGGCGCCAAATGAAGATTTTGTTTGTCTTTACATACAAAAATGTATATGTATGGAATTTGCATAAGAATGTCTCACAGCCTGAAATTAAGCGATTTCCCTAGAGTTTGCAGAGGGGCGCCGAATAAAGATTTTGTTTGTCTTTACATACAAAAATGTATATGTATGGAATTTGCATAAGAATGTCTCACAGCCTGAAACCAAGCGATTTCCCTACGGGTTGAAGAGAGGGCGCCAAATTAAGATTTTTTGTCTTTACATAAAAAAATGTTTATGTATGGAATTTGCATTAAAATGTCTCACGACCTGAAACCAAGCGATTTCCTTAGGGGTTGCAGAGGGGGCGCCAAATGAAGATTTTGTTTGCCTTTACATGCAAAAATGTATATGTATGGAATTTTCATAAGAATGTCTCACAGCCTGAAACCAAGCGATTTCCCTAGGGTTTGAAGAAGGGGCACCAAATGAAGATTTTATTTGTCTTTACATACAAAAATGTATATGTATGGAATTTGCATAAGAATGTCTCACAGCCTGTAACCAAGCGATTTCTCTAGGGGTTGCAGGGGGGGGGGGCGCCAAATGAAGATTTTGTTTGTCTTACATACAAAAATGTATATGTATGGAATTTGCATGAAAATGTCGCACAGCCTGAAACCAAGAGATTTCCCTAGGGTTTGCAGAGGGGGCGCCAAATTAAGATTTTGTTTGTCTTTACATACAAAAATGTATATGTATGGCGTTTGCATAAAAATGTCTCACAGCCTGAAACTAAGTGATTTCCTTAGGATTTGCAGAGGGGGCGCCAAATGAAGATTTTGTTTGTCTTTACATACAAAAATGTAATGGAATTTGCATAAGAATGTCTCACAGCCTGAAACCAAGCGATTTCCTTAGGGGTTGCAGAGGGGGCGCCAAATGAAGATTTTGTTTGCCTTACATACAAAAATGTATATGTATGGAATTTGCATAAAAATGTCTCACAGCCTGAAACCAAGGGATTTCCTTAGGGTTTGCAGAGGGGGTGCCAAATGAAGATTTTGTTTGTATTGCATAAAAAAAAAAATGTATATGTATGGAATTTGCATAAGAATGTCTCACAGCCTGAAACCAAGCGATTTCCCTAGGGGTTGCAGAGAGGGCGCCAAATTAAGATTTTTTGTCTTTACATAAAAAAATGTTTATGCATGGAATTTGCATTAAAATGTCTCATGGCCTGAAACCAAGCGATTTCCTTAGGGGTTGCAGAGGGGGCGCCAAATGAAAATTTTTTTTGTCTTTACATACAAAAATGTATATGTATGGAATTTGCATAAGAATGTCTTACAGCCTGAAACCAAGCGATTTCCCTAGGGGTTGCAGAGAGGGCGCCAAATTAAGATTTTTTTGTCTTTACATAAAAAAAATGTTTATGTATGGAATTTGCATTAACATGTCTCACGGCCTGAAACCATACGATTTCATTGGGGGTTGCAGAGGGGGCGCCAAATGAAGATTTTGTTTGTCTTACATAAAAAAATGTATATGTATGGAATTTGCATAATAATGTCTCACATCCTGAAACCAAGCGATTTCTCTAGGGGTTGCAGAGGGGGCGCCAAATGAAGATTTTGTTTGTATTACATACAAAAATGTATATGTATGGAATTTGCACAAGAATGTCTCACAGCCTGAAACCAAGCGATTTCCCTAGGGTTTGCAGAGGGGGCGCCAAATGAAGATTTTTTTTTGTCTTTACATACAAAAATATATATGTATGGAATTTGCATAAGAATGTCTCACAGCCATAAAATTCGAAAGGAAAAAAGTACCAAAGCATCTCTATGCCTTCTGTCATTTAAATAGGCTAGTCTGTCTTCCAAAATCCCTATTTTATGTGAAGCTGCACCTCATCGATAATTGCAAAAGCAAAGCAATTCCTATGCCAATGCAAAAGACAAAGGGGGCGCCAAATGAAGATTTTGTTTGTCTTTGCATATAAAAATGTATATGTAGAATATATATCGAATTTGCATAAAAATGTCTCTTGAAAATTCAAATTAAAACTGAACCAAATGTATCTCTATGCCGTCTATCATTTAAATAGGTTAGTCTCTACTCAAAAATCCTCTTCTGTGTGAAACTGTACCTCATCAACAATTGCCAAAAACCAAGCGATTTCCCTAGGGGTTGCAGAGGGGGGCGGGGGGAATGTGTCTCGGACGCCAAAACGAAAGGCGAAGGAGGCGTCAAATTAAGATTTTTTTTGTTTTTACATACAAAAATATATAAGTATAGAATTTGGTAAAAACGTCTCATAGCCAGAAAATTCGAAAGCAAAACTAAATCAAATGCATCTCTATGCCTTTTGTTATTTAAACAGGTTAGCTTTTGCTTAAAAATCTCTTCAGTGTGAAATTATACCCTCACCGATAATATCAAACGGCAACCAGTTTCCCTAGGAATTGCTAAGGGGACATGTGCCTTGGACGCCAGAACGAAAGGCGAAGGGGGCGCCAATTAAAATTTTGTTTGTTTTAATATATACTATAAAAAAAGAATTTGAAACTAAGTGCGCGATGTCGACCAGGATCTACATAAATTTAGCTTTTGTAACTATTAACAATTACTAAAGATATAAGTTAAGCTTAGAATTTTTACAGAATTTCATGCTATCAATGTAATGAAGGTGCGAATAAAATAAGTAAATTGATTTTGTATATCAATTTGATAAAATCTAAAATAGTGATTAAAATCAGTGTATGTTATATATTAAGATGTTGAAACAAAAGAAACTATTATAATGTCAAAGTTATCTTCTATGTTGAGGAAGTAGAAAAGTGCAGCTTAAGTCTGCTTGTTTCTTAATTTAATTAATTTTGTAAAGATGGTTTTCTTTTATTAATAACTTGTAAATAAATATGATTAATCGAGACATTATCTCAGTCTGTTTTATTTAGTGATAAGTTTATGTGTGTCATCTTTTCTAGGAATAATTTCCTTGTAGCCTATTTGTTGCATTTTTCTCTTTGGGTTACAATTGATTTACAAGGAAAAACTTCTTATAGTCCTATTAAAATATTTCTAAAATATTTTTTTTTTTGGGGGGGGGGGGGGGAGGTTATTTTAATTTGAAATTTTGCGAAAAATTTATAAGTGATAGGGCCCTTGTAAATAATCACAATGCAAACTTATGTATTTATTTTAATTAACATTAAATAATTAACCTATTTAGAGCGACGGTTATATTTAATTATTTTTTATCTCGCGATGTCTTATCACTAGACTTTCTTATGTGTGATCACAATGATTTGTCATTTTAAGTAAATTAAATTGTACCAAAGTTACTTTAGGTGCGGTATGGAAATGTTTGGATAGAGTATGTACAATTTTAACCAGTTAAAAAGAGTGTATTTATATCTTTCCAGCAAACTGCAAAATTAAATGTTTTTCGCTTATTAAAAAATAAAATAAAATAAAAATAAATAAAACTGTGTTGTTATATGTTACAGTGTCAGTATTAACCATTCAAAATGCATTAGGTCAATGTTTTGAGAATCTAAAGAAATTTTGTTCTATGATTTTCTTGGGGGGGGGGGGGGGGGAGCGTGTAAAATCCGAGAACACTGTTTCCACTGGCACAAAATATCATTTTCTAACTAGCGCATGAAGCAAAAATATGAAATAATATAAAATACAACTCATGATTACCTTATTATTTTATAAGAAGCCCCAAAATAACTTTTGTTAAGTTGGTAATACTTTATTATTGATTTTATTAAAATAAAAACCTACAAAACTAAAATTTTTATCATTGCTAAATATTGTAAGAAATTGTTTTTTCAATGTAACTCTCAGATCTAAACTGCATTTTTTCACACATTTTTTTTTATCCGAACAGGTGCTCTTATTTTCAATTTTACAACTCAATACTAATTTCTACTTTTTGATAAACTCAGAAATACTTTTAGAAGAGTTGTCAATTTGGCATTTCGAACTGAATTTCCGGGCGGTGATAGTGAGAGTGAGGCAAAAAAATTACCTCCTTGAGACAGTAACCTGCCTTTAGATGTAATTCGTTTATCGGAAAATAGAAATAAAAACATTTGATTATAAATTTCTTCAATAATCACGATTGCAATTGTCATGCTTTTAAGTTTAAAATTTAGTCAGAAAATATGTCAGGAAGTTTTTTGTTGTTATGGAAGGGAAAAAAAAAAAATATCTTTTCGAGAATCGGCTTAAATGTCTGTTTAAATTCTTTATTTTCTGCGTTTGGCAACATATATTTTCTTTATATATTTACAAATTCATTTTCATTAGTATATATTAGGGATGCACAACCTGTGGCCCGCGGGCCAAAAGTGGCCCGTGATGGGTTAACGTATGGCCCGCGAGCTCTGTCAATTTACAACTGGAAAAAAATTGCAATTTTTGTGCATATGTGATAGGAAAAAATCGTAAGTTTTGTCAATCTGCTGGAAAATATAAATTTTCGTCACTTAAGAAAATCGCAAATTTAAGTGAGGAAAAAAGGGAATTATGTCGATGAGGCTTGTAATAATCGTAAGTTTCACTCATCGGATATTGAAAAATCGCGAATTTTGTCCATGAAGTTAGGCAAAAAGTAGCAAATTTCTCCACTCAGGCACAGAAAAATCGCGAGTTTTGTCGATCAGGCATAGAAAAATCGTGAATTTTGTCGGTCTTACGCAAAAAATCGCACATTTCGTTGATCAGGCAAGAAAAAATCGTCAATTTTCTATATGATGCTCGAAAAAATTGCAAATTAAATTCATCAGTTGCAAAAAAAAAACATGTTTTCTCAGTTTATCATCGTTGATCAGGTACGGACGAAAAAATTGCAAATTTCGTTGATAAAGCACGGGGAAATCGCAAATTTATCGATGACGTGAGGAAAAAATGAATAGTTAATAGACTGCAAAATAATCGTGAATTTTATCAATTTATCCTGAGAAAAAAAATGAGAGTTTCATCTTCCCGTGTAAAAAAATGCAGATTTCGTCAGTTAACACAAAAATCGCGAATTTTGCGCGCATTTTGCTGAAAATGCGTATTTCTTGAATTAAAGGTGGAAAAAGTGCGCATTTCATCGATCGTGTTAACATCCAAGGGTTTTTTACTTTCTTTGAACTATTCCTGGACTTTATTTTTTCGTCATCGTCCGATTTGAAAATTTCTTCTTCCAGTTATGCCATGGTGAGTTGTTCGTTTTGCAACCTGTACCGGTCATTTGGGCTTTACTTTACGTCATGCTACTTGTTTAATTAAGTATTTTTATTGTGTCAAATATGACTTTAATTTTATAGATAACATAATTTCAGAAATTACCTTTTTTTGGTTGAATCTTACCAGATATGATTTCTCTTTGTTTATTATTTCATATATACATATATTTTTAGTTTGAATATGTTTTTTTCTTGAAAAATAAACGTTAGTTTATATTTTAATTAAATGCTTCTTTACTGACTTTATAACGCAACCACATATTGCCAATATTTATTTTCAGGTCACCAATTTTAATTTCTTTATCTCTGCTTGAGTTTTATTTAATTTTAGAACGGTTCTGGCCTCAGAACCGATCACGGGTTATGGGCCAAGGCTACTACGCTTTTTAACCTGTTATGGTGGCCATAACCTTCGTTGGCAATATCGTAAACTGGTGGTAGCATGCGGCCATTAGACCTCCAAGTGATTTCTAGTGGGGGGGGCCGCAATAGCATTTTTTATTTTTTCTAAACTTTTAATTATTCTGGTATGAAATAGAAAGGTTTTTTTTTGTAAAAATTTTTTTTTGTCGTACTATCTGACTGTTTTAGAGTACGTTTTTTTTGAAAAAAAAATTCTTTTCCTTTCTGGTTAAATTTCATAAAGTCTAGTTAAGAGCATGGCAATGACCAACGTACAGGTTAGCATAAACAAACTGAACTCTCACAACTATGCAACCTGGGCAGCGGACGTAAAATACCTGCTGCTCGACAAAAATGCTTGGGGCATCGTGAATGGTACTGAAGAGGCTCCGAATACCAGTGATGCAGTGGCAACAAAGGAATATCAGGCACGGCTCAGGTCAGCACTGTCCATAGTATACTTAAACGTCGAAACTGAGTTCCGGAGAATAATAGAAAACATCGACGACCCTCATGAAGCATGGACAAAGCTGAAGACTCACTTTCAACCTGATAACCGTGCACGCCACATGCAGTTGTTTGGCGAGATCCTGTCCTGCAGAATACAGCCTGATGAGCCAGTCGACATGTTTGCTGCTCGCCTACAGAGACTTGCTGATCAGCTGGCTGCCATGAATGAGCCGATAAAAGAAATTTATCTAACATTCCAGTTGCTGAGATGTCTTCCTAAGAAGTTTGATAATCTCGTCCAGGGAATTTTGCGATGGCCCGAACAGCAGTTCAAGTTTAAAGATGTCCTGACCGAGTTAGTAGCAGAAGAATCCCGCATTAAATTACGAGAAGAAGACAGAGGTAGCCTGGTCCAATCCCATTTTTCCCGAGCTCGAACACCCAAGAGGTCTGCATATAAGCCTAAGTTCAAGGGAAGATGCCACAGGTGTGGTCAAGCCGGCCATGTGCTTCGTCAGTGTAAATTGCCTCAACAAGCTTCCAGTCCCGAATCCTGCCTCCATACTACTTTGAGAGACTCCTCAGACTCCTCATTCCAGAACTCCTCGGTATCCAGAGGATCATCGGTGTCCAGTCCAGTTTGAGTCCAACCCTGTAATTCCAGACCTAGCAGAGATGTGCCTCGCAATAGAGCTAGAAACCAACGTCAACGTAAGCCAACAAGCCAGGTAAATTACCTCATTCAATCTAATCTTAGTAATATTAAATGTGGTGGAGACGCCTGGGTCTTTGACACAGGTGCCTCCCACCACTTTTGCAAAGATAAAAACCTATATGTAAAATTTAAACCTTTGCAAAATGAGGAGTTGGCTGTTGACGGAGCAACTTTTCCTATTGAAGGAACTGGTCTAGTGGACTTAAAAATAAATGGGGAGATGGTTCGCTTCGGCGATGTTATGTATTGCCCAAGTTTAAGGCACAATTTGATATCTGGCCCTAGGCTTGATAAAACTGGTGCCAAGTTCAGAGGAGGTGAGGGCAGGGTTAGAGCATATCGTGACAGTGGTACCCTATTTCGTGCTTTTCTTAAAGATGGCATTTACTGCCTGTACCCAGATCCTAGCCCTAAAAATAAAACTAAAACTCAAAATAGTCAAAGTCCTAAAAAGGTGCGTTTTCAAGCCTCTACTGTCCAGAAAGACGACTTTAAGTTATGGCATAGACGTTTCGGACACATTAGCTCCACTTTAATTGAACACACTGTAAAATGTAATGGTGTAAGGGGCTTACCACCTATTAAAAGTAAAGACTTTGAATGTGAGACATGTAAAATTAACAAACACAGGTGAACTTCCTTCCGTCCTATAAATCAAATAAGATCAAAACGACCCCTTGAATTACTTCATACTGACTTGTGGGGACCGACACAAATAACAGGTAGAAACGGCGAGAAGTACTTTTTAACTATAACTGACGACTTCTCACGAAAAGTATCAGTCTATCCCTTATGTAACAAATCACAAGTATTCAAGGTGTTCACTAATCATGTAAAAAGAGCTGAAAGATTTTTAGGCACTAAGGTAAAAGAAGTCCGTAGCGACAATGGGCGGGAGTTTGACAATGAAGCATTTACAAGATACTATGAGGAAAACGGGATACACCATGAGTTTACCAACGTGTATTCTCCGGAACAAAATGGGGTCTCGGAACGTTTAAATCAGACTATAATGGACGGGGCACACTCAATACTTAATGAGAGTAAACTTAGTTTAAAATTCTGGCCGGAAGCAGTTCTATACATCGCGTACACACTAAACAGGATATGTCATAAAACACAGAAAAAGACACCTTTCGAGTATTACTGTGGTAACAAACCCTCAATAAGACATTTACGCCCTTTTGGTACTGTGGCATACGTAGGAGTGCCCAAACAGTTAAAAAACTCAAAGTTTGATGCTAAGGCCAAAAAGGGGGTGTTAGTGGGTTACGCGATGTCAACTAAAGGCTACAGGGTATGGATCCCCGATACAAATAAAATAATAGAAACCATAAATGTTAGATTTGGGGATGAATCTGTACCAAGAAATGTTCATAGACATAGCGAGCAAGGCCCAAGTTATTCAATAGGCACAAACCCTTTTACAACTTCAGAGCAGCACAACGGAAGCGACCTGGGACCCACATATATTTTAAGTTCAGAACAACCAGAAATTGACCATTTGACCGACCTTCAACCTGACAGATTTCCTTTAGCAAGATCTCCATCACCTAAGCCAGGCACCTCAAAAACTGATGAACCCGCCTCCGTTCACTCATCTGACGATGAAAGTGACGAGGAAGGCGAGGAATTCTCGAGAACACTGAGGGATGCTGTATGGTTCCGTAAGGCCATAACTAGGCCTGATAAGTCGAGAACCGACATCTATTATTATGAGATGGGTGAAACGCAACGTTTAAGATCACTCAGAGAAGTGCGGGAATACTGTCAGTCTAATGGTATAAAATTTGATCCAACCATGTTCAGTTTCAAAGGGGAAAATAAATACCAGGGTATTGTAAAATCTACTTCCAGTGCTAGTTCAAGTCCTAGTTACACACCTCCACACACATCTTTATCAGAAACACGTAAAAACAATATATGACTAGAAGACTCCATACCAAACACATATAAGCAAGCCTTAAAATCCCCTCAGTGGGAACTCTGGAGACAGGCAATGCAGGAGGAAATAGACGTAATAAATAAAAGACATGTATGGGAATTAACATTACTACCACCCAACACTGAACCTCTAGGCTGCAGATGGGTCTTCACCATCAAACGAGACGATAAAGGGCATGTGGCAAGATACAAAGCAAGACTAGTAGCCCAAGGCTACAAACAGGTCAGGGGTGAAACTTATGACGAGACTTTTTCACCAGTCGTAAATTTTAGTCTAATCCGCTTTTTCTTTGCCGCCCTTGTCTCATGTCTCGGATGGATTCACACGCAATGCGATGTGAAAGGAGCCTATCTGTACGCCCCTCTCTCAGATAACATATACATGAAACAGCCTCCAGGTTTTGAAATAAAAGGGAAAGAGCACTTGGTCTGTAAACTCCAGAGGGCACTGTATGGCCTCCATCAGAGTGGCCGGGTGTGGTTTTATGAATTACATAAAGTTTTAATTTCTCTTGGTTTTAACAAACTGGATTGGTGTAATTGCATCTATACATTTTCTAACTACGCTGTTTTATTATTATGTGTTGATGACTTTGTTGTTTTAAGTAACCATCAGAAACACATAAATGAAATTTTAAAATTATTAGCTGAACATTTTGACATCAAAATCCTGGGGAAAACACGTAAACTCCTTGGAGTTGAGTTTGAGGAGGATAGGGAAGGTGTAGTGTCAATCCATCAAATGCAATATATTGATGATATCTGCACACGTTTTAAGGAATATAACTTTCCCATCACATCACTTCCCATAAGTAAAGGAGTAGTGTACTCCAAAGCACAGTGCCCTCAAACAGATACTGAAATCCAGGAGATGTCAAAATATCCGTACCGAAGTGTTTTGGGTTGCTTATCTTTTCTTACAAGCAGGACTCGCCCCGACATATCCTATGCAGTAAATATCTTCAGTCAATTCCAGAGTAATCCAGGAATAATCCACTGGAATGGTCTTTTAAAGTTACTAGGATATGTACAAAGCACCAAACACTACAAATTGAAGCTACCTTGTCATAACATAAATCTAATAACATATACTGATGCCGATTTCGCCGCCAATCGTGATGACAGGACGTCAATGGGGGGACAACTTTTAATGTTAGACAAATCTCCTATCATGTGGAGGGCTTTTAAACAAAAATCTGTCTGCTTGTCTACCATGGAATCAGAGTTTGTGGCTTTAACAGAAGCAACTAAAGAGCTTCTTTGGTTCAGTAGAATCATAACTGAGTGTTATGATAAACACATTTTTACAGGCCCACAAATTAAACCAACCTTGTTAGTAGACAATATGGCCTCCATTGATTTCCTTAAGTCTCCCATAGAAAACTACAGAACAAAACACATTGACGTTAAATTATTTTTTGTTAGAGACCTTTTAAACCAAGAGATATTTAATGTAAAACACGTAACTAGTAAAGCTAATCTCTCAGACATCTTTACAAAACCCTTAACGAAGTTTGATCTTAAAAGATTCATTGAAGTGATCTTTAGTTATAAGTAATATATAATGTTTTTAAATATGAGTAAAAAGTAAAATGTATAAAGATGTTAAAGGTATAAGGTGAAAAAAAAAACTCCCCCTCCTTTGGACTTGGGTCAAGTATTAAGATGCTTGTTTAGTTTTTTTTAAGTTAAACCCTGAAGTTTAACAAGTTTCATTTTTCAAATCTGAGATTTTGTATATTTCAGTGTTTTCTTTTTATAATGTTTGAATATGTGATTATACACTTGTTTTTCTTGTTATTTCATTTTTTTGTCTCATATGCGTATGTTCTATTTTTATACATAAGCTTTTCAATACCCTCATTTCCAACATCGCGGACAATTTAACTCCCGCTGGAATGTGATCAGACCTCAGGATGGTTCATCCTCCGGGACCCGAGCAGCCCCAGGAAGCGGCTCGCAGGGGTGCAATTGTAAATAGCCAGAGTGGTCTGCAGGGGGTAGTGGCTTTCTTGAGTGTTCTGATCACAGGAAGGCCTGTCGCGGGCATCGTTTCTTTTAAGTTTGTAAGTCCCTATTTTTGAACAATGGAAATGTCACATAGGTCCCGTCCGTGGTGTTGAAAATTGAGCTGTATTTTTTTTGCATATATAAATATGAAAGGGGTTGTTTTACGTTAAGAAATTGCATAACAAGTGTCTTTCACATTTTAAATCTTTGTTGAAACATTTGCAAATGTGTATTATTTCAAAAGCTTAAGCATGCATGTGGTTGTTATTGTTGTTGTCTGTTTTTGTGTGAGCGCTCACCGTCCCTATCATTATCATATTCACAGTCATTATCATGATCATGATCGTTAGTGTAATTATCATTAAATGTGTCTATTTTGCATATCATGAATTTCCCATACATTATCAAAGTGTTTTTGCATAGTAATTCATGTTTTGCTATTCTTTATATTTGTAATGTTTATGAATCTGTCGTATGATAATCATTTACTCTAGTGTAATTATGCAAATGTTTGTAAATGTAATCGTGTATTGTCAAGGCAAGGATCAAGAATCGACATACTAAAGAATGTTACGGTATGTACCGGTAATCATAGTCACTTGCATGTGACGAGGTAAAACGGTAACAAATTTTCATGAACTCTTTTGAAATGTTTGTGTACCTGAGACTTTGAAATTTTTAAGTTACTATGGTAACTAAAGACTCTTGTGTTATGAAAGAAAATTGTTATTGTTAATCTTGTTGTTGTATAGTTATTAAATTGTTATTCATATTGTGTGGTTATTAACATTGTTAAAAAGTTGTTCATTTTTGGAAATTAACCTTGTTATAAGATATTGTGAATTGTTACATTTACGCACGAAAATGTTGATTTATTCTTCACTAGTAACTGTCAAAGTATGATAGTAGATATACTTATATCTTATGTTGTTCGATATGACCTTTGATGTTATTTATATTATTTGGTAATACTTGGTAATTAGTTTTTTTTTGTAGTACGAGTGTTAAGGGGGGGGGCGATTGTCAGCATACTCACTACCCTTAACACTCTATAATATATACATATTGTAATAGTATAATGTAGCATGACTTACTGGTTTTTATTTTATTCCAATACTATTCTATCATTATCTTACTTCCAATCTCTTTATTTTGTTTTTCCTGGTTCCATGGTATATTCCATTTTTAAATCGGTTACTTATTTGTTTACTTTTGATTTGAACATCTTACATGTGCGTTCATGGTCGCTTTCTTCCGTCTGATCGCGATTTGCGATTTTCGCAAATCGCAACTTACGAGTAGCCGTATCTCCCTTTCGCAAAGCAGGAACGCATTCGCTCAACTTCTGCAGACGCAAAGGGGGCGTTGTCTTCTGGCGATATCTGGAATCGCAAGAAGTATTTAAAACAGTCGGAGTGTTTTGACTGCTGGTGGTCTGACGATGTTTTGGTCTAGTAAAGGCCGTTTGTTGTCATAAATATTAGTTATGTAGGTTCAGTTGTAGTTTATCTTAAGTAGTGAAAGATGGTGTTGTCTTATGGAATATTCCTGTTAGTCGATAGCGGGAATGTGATGATAAATATGTTGCTGTCATGAACTGTGTTAACATCCAAGGGTTTTTTACTTTCTTTGAACTATTCCTGGACTTTATTTTTTCGTCATCGTCCGATTTGAAAATTTCTTCTTCCAGTTATGCCATGGTGAGTTGTTCGTTTTGCAACCTGTACCGGTCATTTGGGCTTTACTTTACGTCATGCTACTTGTTTAATTAAGTATTTTTATTGTGTCAAATATGACTTTAATTTTATAGATAACATAATTTCAGAAATTACCTTTTTTTGGTTGAATCTTACCAGATATGATTTCTCTTTGTTTATTATTTCATATATACATATATTTTTATTTTGAATATGTTTTTTTCTTGAAAAATAAACGTTAGTTTATATTTTAATTAAATGCTTCTTTACTGACTTTATAAATAACGCAACCACATATTGCCAATATTTATTTTCAGGTCACCAATTTTAATTTCTTTATCTCTGCTTGAGTTTTATTTAATTTTAGAACGGTTCTGGCCTCAGAACCGATCAGATCGGACACCAAAAAATCGCGCATGTTATAGATCGGATTCCGAAAAATCGCAAATTTCGTTGATCGGAGACGGGAATATTGCGAATTTCGTTGATCACTCTCGTAAAAATTGCTAATTAAGTCATTTAGGTTCTAATAACATCTCAAACTTCCTCCACTGGGAGAGGAAAAATCGCTAATTTCCTCGATCGGTTATGGATAATCGCGAAATTTGTCGATCAAGTGAGAAAAATCGCTGATTTCGTCGAATGGCTTTGTAAAAATCACGATTTTCGAATTTCATCGATCGTATGCGTAAAAATTGCGAATTTTGTTGATTAGGCTCGAAAAAATTGTGAATATTATTGATCGTGCTAGGAAAAATCGCGAATTTCGTAAATCAGCTTTGAAAAATCGCGGATATCGTTGATCAACTTAGTAAAAAAAACGAATTTCGTTGATCATGCAAGGAAAAATCGTGATTTTCATCGATCAGCTTCGTAAAAATTTCGAATTTTGTTGATCAGGAGCGGAAAGATCTTGAATTTTTTCGATCGCATTCGTAAAAATTGCGAATTTTGTCGATCAGGCTCGAAAAATATGCGAATTTTGCCGATTATGCGAAGAAAAATTGCCTATTTTGTCGATCCTGCGAAGGAAAATCGCGAATTTTGTAGATCATGCAAAAAAATAATGAATTTCATCGATCGGTTTCGTTAAAATCGCGAATTTTGTCGATCAGGCGAAGAAAATAGCTAATTTCGTTGACCAGGTGAAGAAAATAGCTAATTTAGTCGAACGGCTTCAGAAAAATCATGTTTTTGTCAACGAGGTTCGGAAAAGTCGTGAACTTCGCCGATCAGTTTCAGAAAAATCGCGAATTTCGCCGATCATGTGAAGGAAAATCGAGAATTTCGTTGTTCAGGTGCGGAAAAATCATGAATCTCGTAATGACGTGCGGAAAAAAAATCGCAAATTTCGTTGATCATGTGAGGAAAAATCACCAATTTCGTCAATCGCCTTTGTTATAGCGAATTTTGTCGATTAAGTGCAAAAAACTTCTCCATTTTCTCGATCAATTTCATAAGAATTGCGAATCTTGTTGATCAGGCGAGAAAATGATGCAAATTTTCTCGTTCAGCTTCATAAAAATTGCAAATTTTGTCGATTGGTTTTGTAAAATGTGCAAATTTGGTGGATCAGGCATGGAAGAATTACAAATTTCGTTAATCAGACACAGAAAATCGGGAATTTTGTTGTTCAGGCACGAAAATTCTTGTTGCTCGGCTCCTTCTCTCTCTTTCGTTCATAAAGTTCACATTTTTTTTTGGTACCAGCAATTTATGCTTATTTTTTAGCACTTGTAATAAAGCAAAATTTACTCTCTTGAAAAAAGTCAAAGAATATTTTTACATCTTGAAAATAAAACTTGAAACATCTGTTATATATAAACTAAAATCTGCTGATATATCCTTACCATGTGAATTAAATTGTTCGACTGGGTAAGCAAACTTAAAGGGGTAACCCCCCTAGAGGTCTGCACGGGCCCGGGCCGGAGGAATCGTTCCGAATTTTCTAACGGGCCGGTCCGGCAGATTTAGAATAGTTTTTTCAACGGGCCGGGCCGGGCCGACAAACAACATAAACGGGCCGGGCCGGCAAAAAAATTGAACGGGCCAGACGGGCCGGGCCGGGCCGATAAAAAAAAAAAAATTTCGGGCCTGCCGGCCCGTTTTAAAGATTTAAGCAGAAACTATAAAATATGAGCTATTTTCAACGAAAATGGTTTTAACGAGAATAAGTATAAATGTAGCCATACTAGTTGGACAGCATCAATATAAAAATGCACAGTGTACCGACATCGGAGAATTACATTATGTGTAACCCATTTTAATATATTTTTAGCTGACTCATGTCGGTCCGAGATCACGCTTGCATTATTTTTCTACATATAGACTGGCCGGACCGGTACTAGACTTAAATATTGGCAGAAAACATGATTTGTAAAATTATTAACAGCGATAAAGAACTTATGTTAGCTTAGTCTTCAGATATATGCTTCTTGATGAATTTTAAATTAATTTCTCAATAATGCGAAAGTTTGACACATTTTCTGATTAATTTTAAATTGTAAAAGTATAAAAGTGATAAGCCTAACTATTAAAGGGATTTGGAATCGAATAGCGTTTTTCATTTTTGGTAAATAAAATACTTGTCTAACCTTGTTGAGATATAATAGTTTCTCAAATGATTGCAGGTTTTTCTCCCTTCCCTTGCTATTGCTTCCGGAAATTCTATTCAAAACGCTAATAATGACAGTATTTTATTTGTTTGCAATATTCTTAAATTGCTTGTATCAAAAAATGGATAACGCCATTCGATTATATAATTTCTGAATAAAGATATCTGCTAATCTTATGGGTTTCTGAGAAAAAAAAAATGAATTTAGAAATGTATCAGAAAGGAGCTTCTTTGAATTTAAGAATGGATTTTAAATCTATAATAAAATGATATAGAAATAGATTTATAAATCTTCCTTTATTAAACAACTTCAAAATTAACGATGTTTTTAGCTTTCTTTCTTTTTTCTTTTATTCTAAGCCATATTAATTTTTTAATGAATCTTTATTCGAAAGTTGAAAGCCTAAGAATCTAAGTAATCATTAATGTTGTTAATGTGTATTTGCTGTAAAATATACTGTAAAAATCATTCCAGAGATATTTATGCAGTATTATTTAAAAAAATCTTAGTTATATGATAAAAATCTGATTTTTTTAGAAATCGTTGAAAATGTGACGGGCCAAAATGGGCCGGGCCTGTTTTCGCTAATTTTTGTACGGGCCGGGCCGGGCCTAAACTATAAAAATTTAAACGGGCCGGGCCGGGCCTAAACTATAAAAATAAACGGGCCAGGCCGAAATAACTTTCCTACGGGCCGGGCCGGGCCTGGAAATTCCGGCCCGTGCAGACCTCTACCCCCCCCCCCCCCCCCGGCCATTCTCCTCTAAAATCATATTTTTTAATCCAATTATAGGCCACAGATGATAATGTGGCCCTCGACCACTCAGACATATTTCTAAGTGGCCCTTCACTTGAAAAGGTTGTGCACCCCTAGTATATATAATACAATGAAGATTTGAAACTAGAAAAGTCCTGAAAATTTTCACCATGATTTTCAATAATATATTCAACTGTCTTCGGGATTTATTATTGTTATTATTCATCTTATTATTATTAGGTTTTTTTTTATTTCCAATCCATATTTTCAATGAATCTTGTAGAAAAGAATATGAAAAATACTATTTTTTCTTTTAAAAGATATGTTTTCAAAAACAAATATTTTTGTAAATTACAAAGATGATTTAATTTTTTTTCTGTAAAATTTAAAACTTTTTAAAAAAATTAAAAAGAATTACATTTTTTAGAAAATATATCGATCTTCAAACATGATTAATATTTAAAATTTTTAAATTAAAATTTATATTTTTAAATCAAAATTGACCTTTTTTTTTTTTTTTTTTTTTTTTTTTGGTATTATTTACTCATTATACGTAGCATAGGGTAAATCTTGCAATCGTTTTGAAAATCGAAAAATTTTTTTTTGGCGGATTTACATATTTTATTTACTACAGATTCCGAAAAACATTTTTATTTCCAGAAAAAAAAAAAAATGCCGTCTGTCTGTGTGTTTGTAAATGCTCTATCTCCCGAACAAATTGAGATAGAGACTTGAAACTTTGTATGTTCTTAGTATGTAAAGATGGAACGAAGCCTATTTAATATCAGTACAGTAACCTCGATTATTCGAAATTTTTTTAGGACTCTCGAAAAATTCGTTCTGATGAAAGGTATATGAAGTTTTTCGAAATTTTGTATTTTAATGAGTGGATGTAAAAGGCAATAAAATAACACAAATTTTGCATAAAGAATGAAGTCGATCGGATTATTAGTTGCCAAGATATTTGTAATCCTATTTTCCACATTCTTCGTTTTCTCATGACCCTGTATTTCAATTTCAGTTCAAAGATATATTTTAATTGAAAATGAGACTCTTAATCCGACGCAGTAAACTGTTAGTTAATATGATTATTATTTTTGGAGTTATAAGGATGTTTCGGTTACACAATTCGGTACTACTTGAATAGCTTGGCGTTTTATATAATTTGTCGAAATTGGTTCATCAGCAATTCATTAACTCCTTCGCAACGAGAGCCTTTTACCAAATTTTTAATGTTCGTTAACAATTGTTTAAAACAAAAATTTGTGCATTATTAAATCAGGAAAATGCTCCAATTGAATAAGGCAAATTTTACAGTAAAATTTTGCTGGCGCGGATAAACAAGGATTCTTAAGTCTTTTTGCGGCACGTATTCGTATCGCATTATATTTAATAGAGCATTACTATGCATATTAAAAAATTTAAATATACGATTAAATTTTGTTTTGAAATTGCAATGCATTTTATAAATATTTCATACATGTTTTATTTTCATATTCATGGATATTATGCATATCCATGATGGGTAAGTATTACGGTGGCCTTCAATGACTAGTTTTTTATTCATTTTATTTATTCATTCATTTCACATTTATTCATTCATTAACGGCTCTACATAAAAATTTAAGCGAAACAGATAAAATATGGACCATTTTCATTGGTTATGAACTTTCGCGAGAATAACAATTATAAATGTGTTTTACGAACCGATACTAGTTTGACAAAATCACTATAGAAATTATAATATGCCCAGATTAGAGATCATATAATCGGACAATCATATCGTATCTGAGCACAAATTCAATTTCATAAGCAGAGTCGTGCTGGACTGAGTCTTATGTATACATTATATGTTTTTTTTTTAGCATAGTCGAGTCAGAGCGAAACTGGATCTAGTTGTTTACAGTGGGATAAGCAATTATGTTTTGAAGAAAATTAATAGATTAATCGGGCCTCTAAACAAATGTAAAGGACCGGGCCAACAAAAAAATTGAACGAACCTGCCGTTATGAACTTTTGGGTTTATATGTTTTATTTGGTTTTATATGGTTTTATTTGGTTTTTTTGGTTTTATATGTTTTTTTTTTAGCATAGTCGAGTCAGAGCGAAACTGGATCTAGTTGTTTACAGTGGGATAAGCAATTATGTTTTGAAGAAAATTAATAGATTAATCGGGCCTCTAAACAAATGTAAAGGACCGGGCCAACAAAAAAATTGAACGAACCTGCCGTTCCGAATCGATAAAAAAAATTAAGCAGGCCTACCGGCCCGATATAAAGATCTCTACTGAGCCGATGAATATGACTTTTGCAAGAATATGTATAATTGTGCGTCACGAGCCGATGATAGCTTGACAATATCAATAAAGAATTTACGAAGTGTCCAGCATATAAATCGCCATTGGACAGTTATATGGCATCTGAATCAGGGCTTAATTTTTTTCAGCTTAGGCTTGTACCGGGCTAAGATCAGGCTTGCATTTTTTTACACAGTCGAGACGGGACAAAACTAGGTTTAATTTTTCTCATGATGTAGAGGGCAAGGAATATGTTCTGTAAAAATGTTATTAGCAATAATGAACGTATATTAATATAATCTTTGTAAGTACAACTTAAGGTTACTCTCAAATTCCCAGCTCAACAACGTGAAATTTGACACACTTTCTGACTCATTTTTCTTTATAAAGGCATAAAATTAACAGGCTGATGATTGAAGTAATTTGTAATCGATTAGCATTTTCCATTTTTTAAATAAATAAATAACTTTTTGATTTATAACCTATTCTAATCACTTGATGACAAGTTTTTCTTCTCCCTAGTACGATTGCGTCTTGAATTTCGATTCAAAATGACAACTTTGGCAGTATTTTCTCAAAGATTTTTTGTCTTTTACGAAAAATGGAAATTTCCATTCTATTACACAGTTTCTGAATAAGAACGTCTGCCAATTTTATGTGTTTTCGAAAAGAAAGGAATTCAGAAATGTATCAGAAAGTAGCTAAATTGGATCAGAATAATAATTTACTGAAAAATTCTGGGGTCATCCATAAAATAATTTTTTTGTGGCTAGAAAGAAACAAAATATAACTACCCAAAAAGAACTATTACAAAAGATACAACTATGTTTTAACTACAAATCCACATTAGAACCAACGGAATTAAAACGCTTGTCACAACGTGGGACAAGTTTTTGAGTCCAGTGTCATAGAAGTCTGCCATCTGGAAATGGAGGCAGGAACTTGTTACAGTTGTCAACTCACGTCTCATCAACCGTTAAAATCTTGTTGAGGTATTCATTTCCTTCATCGTGATATCGCTACAGAAACATCAATGCTGCTTTCCCACGTTTGTTTTTGTGTTAAAGTGCAAGTTGATTAGGCACCCACCTGGCGCACAGTTTCCAGATAAACAGGTGTTTCGAGATGGTTTCCTGCATTGAGAATCTTTTTCGCGCTATTTAGAGCGATACCATGTTGAGGGCAACGAGTACTTCATCAAAATCCAGTCCGGGTAGTTATGTTTTGTTTCTGTTTTAATTCCGTGGAAAACTCGTTGCTGCTATTGAGTATTTTCAGGCATTTTCAGGTTATTTTGTGAACACATAGTAATTTAAAGTATATTGTAAAATTATCCAATTAATACTTATGTTTTTTCACTAATTTTTTGTACGAGCAGGACCTGGCCCTAAACTATGAAAATATAAACGGGCCGGGCTCGGGTGAAACTTTTAATACACACGCCGGGCCGTGCTGAGCCCGTGCCTGGAAATTCCTGTAAATGTAGACCTCTAGCATGTTCCACTGGAAGGACATGCTAAAGAGACGGTCACCACATGTACGAAATTTATTCTGCGAGCCATTTTTTGACCGACAATCATTTTCAGGGAATTTCTTTATCTCTCTTGATCGTTTTCCTCCCTGTTTTAAAACATTGTGAACTCTTTGACAAAAAAAATGCAAATTTCTGTATGTTTTAGTTCTGAATTTCTTAATTAAAATTAAACCTTTTAAAGTTCCAAAATAAACGCTAAATAATTATTTATTAGAATTAATTTATATTTGTTAGTTTTATGGCGCCTACCAAAAGAAAAAGATTTTTTATTACTTTTGGGGGGCTAAGGGGAGGGGGGGGCGCCAAATTGAAAATTTGCCAAGGGGCGCAGTTTTTACATCGCTGGTGCCCCCCCAAAAGTTTTGGTCACGCTACGCCTATGTCTCTAACATTAAGAATTTTCTAATAATTTATTATAGTTTGACTGTGCTGGGCACCATCTATTGAAAAAATTTGAACTGCTGTGAAAATTACAGCATATGAAATTTAAGAACCAGATATAAATGTAACTTTTTTCATCTTCACATTTATTATAGGTAATTAATAACTAAATTTTTAAACTGTGTGACATTTATTTTTGGTCTCCTTATATCTATAAACAGTTTTACAAATAAATCCAAAGTAACTCAAAAATTCTTTGAAACCAGTATTTATAGTTTTTTACTGTCTTTATAGTTGACATGAAAAATGAAATCCTATAAATTGATAAATAGACAGATATTCAGCTTTTTTTTCCTGTATAGGGACATTGGTGAAGTATAAAAAAAAAGGCTGCTGTGAGAGAAATAAATTTAGCAACATAATTTCTGGCATCCTATTTGGCGTTTCATAAATACAGCCATTTTTTTTTACAATATTTGTACTATTTATTTAATATAAAGAAGCTTAATACTTGGAAATTTTTCCATAAAGCTAATTTGCATTGCATTCAGTATTTCAAATGAAAATCAAATTTCTAACTTTTAATTGTTTAAAAGGTACAAATGTCAACCTAGTGAAAAAAATTTCCATGCTGGGACTTGAACTCGGGCCATCACTATAGTGCGCTGACATTCTGCCAACTAAACCACATGGAATGATACCCAGCCTGGAACTTCTGAATATTAGATGAGTTGGCAAGGCTACAAATGCATCACAAGATGGAATATTTTCCATGAGCAACCGACATGAGGCAAACGCAAAACTCAAATAAATACGGCATCGATTGAGTATATTAATTATTAGAAATTTTTCCATAGAAGAAATTCACTTTATTTTATTAGAAATACATTCTATAAACTAGTGATTCACATAAACAGTGTCTACTGGAGTATATTTTTATAAGTCATCCCCCCGCAGAATTGAATTCTGGCTGCAACATTGGGAATCATTATCCCTTTGATAGCAAAATAGTAAAATCTTGAGTCTAAATAAAATACTTATGTCTTTACATCATGCAATGATAATTTTGAAATTAGCTTGTAAGTAATCTTATAGGATAAGTAAGAATAGTTGCTAACATGTTTAATTAGTTATTAGTTTGTAAGAAAATAATTTTCATTTGTGTCTTTAGAAAATAAAAATAAAGTTGAAAAAAAGTAAAGCTTTTTGTAAGAAAATAAAGTTATATTTTGCAGCATATGCGTATTTGTTTATCTCTCTTAATCTTTTTCAATTCTTTTTTGCTTCCCTGTTAGAGTTCAGCTGGTTGTTAATACTACTACAAAAGAAGCTGTTGCTGTGAAGCATTTAGATGCAAGTAGAGATGAATCTGCTGCTAGTAATATAAAAAAAGAAGTATGTTTTTTAACTATATAAAACTTATTTCTTCTCTTTAAAATGATTTTTACATTTTGTTTATAAATTAATTTGTTTAATCAGCATTTTTGTTATTGTTAAAAAAAATATGCTCTAAATATAGTCAGATCTCCATTTTTAAATTTTATGTAAGTTTCATATTCATGAACTAACTGACTTGCCTTGCATAGCTGGGTCCATGATATAAAAACCTTAAGTACACCTAAAATCAGTGTAAATGATTTAATGTATTAAACCAAAAATCTTTTCAAATAATCCTAATGTTGAGAACCTCAATCCTTTTGGCAGTCGAAATTTCTGCTGTCAGTATAGAAAATGTTAATTTTGTGTGCTTTAAATAATCTTTTATTCTGATTTGCACCTGAGGTTATGCATAAATGATTATATTGAAAAACAAAATGAAATGCAAAACAGTTCCTTAATAAGAAAACAATTTGAAAGTATTTAAAGGAACACCTCTCTTAAAACTGGAGGAGCATATTGTCACCTCAGAGCAACAATAAAACATCAACATTATTTCATTGAAATATAAGTGAAACATATGTCATATAAAGCCATTAACGAGATTTGAATATTTAGTTCAGTTGGCAAATAAAAATTCTGGATAAGGTTCAAAATGCGGTAAACCCTGTCTAAGGCAGAATCGATCAGGACAAAGAAAATTTTTCGTATTAGACAATATTCTGTCATAGGCAAATTTATTCTATGTCTATGAATTTCAGGGAATTGAAAATCTTTACGAGTTAGACAGCTTTCCATCTTACACAGAGTCTGCCTTATTAAGAATTTAAGGTAGTACTCTGTTATCTCGTCGACCAATTTCACCAAATCATACAAATTGCCAAAATAATAACCAAATTATACATATTGACATAATTTTTATTTTAAATAACTAAAAAACAAATAATTAGTAGAATATTAATAAAAATGCAAATAAAGTCAAAATAAAAATCACTTAATGACGTTTTAAAGAGATGTATCATATTTAATATCATTGGATGTGGGGTTCATGGCCATCCATTATTGGCATTTAATCTTATATTTTGGTCGACGGGATAACAAAGTAGTACCGAGTTTACTGTATAAAGAAAAGAGACAAGATTTACTCTACCATAGCTGCCAACATCTAACGCTTTTTTGCACCACAAAAATTTAATAGTAAATTTTGCCTTTTTTAAATCACTGTAATCTATCAATTAAATAAGGCAAATATTTCTGTTAAATTTTTCTGGTACAAAAAAGTATAAGACTTGGCAGCTATGCTGTACCAATCCAAAACACATAAGATCATTTTGAATCCACACTCAAAGAGTGCATTTTGTCAAAACTTTATTAACTTTATTTATAGACAAATTTGAATGCATTTTTTGTGCAATGTATGTTTTATAAAGATTACTTATGATAAAGGTTTTTTAGTGTAAAATTTTGTATCTGTTTAATTTTTTATGTTACTCATGAACTATTTGTCTGATTTCATTACAGAGTTCATACAGACCTTAAAAGTCCTTAAAAACTCGTTACATTTCAATAGACCTTAATAAAGATTCTTAAAGTCCTTATTTTTTATTGAAAGTTCTTATTTTTTAACATGATCTGAAAGTTTAACATGAGTTCATAAAAATATTTTTTAAAAAATTGCCAAATTCATAATTTGCTAAGTATGGCAGCTCAAAAAGAAAATAGTTTTTGTTCCCTAATTTCTGATAAGACATTGGAACTGCCTGTTTTGATTTCCCATTAAAGAGTAAAAAACCTTGTATTTGCAAAAACCAATCTCACTCAGTATCCTCCGTCTAAAATAACTTCCCTTTCTTTATAATGCAGGAATGACATTTTGCCAAATAATTGTGCCGATCTGTTCTATAAATGTGTTTGCTCATTTTTCTCTGGATATCTGGGATACATGACTGCATTTCTTACATTTCTTGGTATTCATCATTCAGATTGTAGTTTTTATTTACATGATTTAATCATTGTTTACATTAATAAATAAATAGTTTCAAAATGGGAGGTGGACAGTGTATTTTTAATCCATTCTGTATGTTAAAGGACTATTATAAAAAGTAGCTGTTATTCTGAAAAAGCAAATATTCAGTCAAATGTGTAGTATGCGGTAAAGAATCTGAACTCAGGACCATGGAAGAATTTGATTTGATGTTTCATAATAAACATAAGTAGTATTCTTTCTTTATTTAAAATATATTTATAAAATTATTTTTACGATTTCCTTATATGACAGTTTTTTCCATTAAACTTCCTTTTTGGCCATTTTCTTTCATTAATTCTGCACAAACATGTGGCATTTTCCTTCTTCGCAGACCTTCCAACAGCTTTGATTTTACAATATTTAGAGCTGGTTTGTATGATTAAAATAAATGATAAAAATATGATTTTATGCTTTACTGCCAAACTACAAATTAGTTATAGTAATAATTAAAAAAAAAATAAATAAATAAAGCAGTTTTTGAAGTAGATCAGAGATACTTTTACATTTATTCATTTTTTAGATATAAAATTTCTTTCTTTGTGATCAATATTTTTTCTTCCATTAAAATTTTTTAAGCTGATAACGCATGTTCCCCCATTAGTTTTCCAGGAAGACATTAAATTGCGATCTGATCAATGTCGGCACGCTAACATGTTTCTTTCTATTCTTATCACTGAAATGGAATTTCTTGCTTCATCTCCCTCCCTCCTTTCTGTATAAAACATGTGTAGTTTCTTAGGCTAGCGAACAGTTTTGAAATCAGGGAATTATACTTTTTAATAATGACATCCCTAATTGAGAAATGTTTCTGATTGTTGACTGTTTGGTGACCATTTCTAATTCTGTTTAAGAGAGTAAGAAAGAAAAAAAAAACTTTAATAACATATTTACATGAAGTTTTTTAATTGGCGATAAAATCATCACAGTTTAATTTTTTAATAAATGTAACATTATTCTTCTCTGTCCAAAGAAATTGATGCTAAACAGTAATTGATACTCAAAGTTCTAAATTTTCTTTTAACGGAGTCCTTACAAACGGAGTCCTTTAGAGTCCTTATTTCTCATTTAGAAAACTCTGTATGAACCCTGCATTATTTTTTTTTTTCACTAATGTATGCAAAAAAGATTTCTTATTAGTCTTCAGGTTTTATAAAAATCTTATTTACCAAATTTATAATAAATTTTAAAATGAAAAAAGAGCAATTTTAGAAGTCATTTTTACTTTGATGTCATTAAAAAAAAAAAAAAAAAACCCATGAATTGAAAAATCCTGAAAACCATTTTATAAAAATATAATATAAAAACTGTGTACAAAATTCCATACATGCATTTGGGTAGAAAGTGCAAATGTATCATTTTTAACATGAGAAAATCTATTCTGAGATAAATAGACTTGGAGTTTCAATTAAAGACAAGGCTGAAGTGATAAATCAATAGAAAAGTTGTGTAATATCAGCTGATGTAATTATCATAGAAATACACATTTTGCATTAATTGAATTAGCTTTGAAGTATTTTATTAACAAAAAAATTGTAAAATGCATATTTTTAAGAATTTTGACACCCAGACTCTCTTATGTCAACAGTGACACACTCATTGAGAATTTTGTAGTAATTTCACTAAATATTTATTAAATTATTATTAATCTTCATATAGAAATATTATTCTAAAACTTTTTTTAATTAATTTTTTCATTGAATATAGTTGATGAGTTTGAAATGGGGTAAAATTACATTATACGTCTTAATGCTGTCCTTTATAAATATGCTGATTTTCTCAGATAAACAGTAGGATATATTGCCAATCTGGTTAGCTCACCTAACTGGCAATGTTAAACCAGAATGTAACCAGAAATGTTAAGAGCAACAAAAGTACAAGTGTATACAATTCTTGTATCATGTCATTTATTTTTTTTTAAACATCAGTTGAAATATAGCCAAAAGTTAGGGTAGTTACCCTTTTTTTTTTTACCTATGAGTTATTGTTTAAAATATTAGGCTTTAAAAAAATGGCAAATCTTAAAATCAAATTTACTTAAAACTCTGTTTTTAATCACATCCTACTGTTGCTCTTAGGCAACACCCATTACACCCATGGCTTTCTACATTTGTAAAAAGACATCTGTGACAATACATTATAAAAAGCTGTTGTATAACTTTTATTTTTTATTACCATATTTTCCGGGATTAACGCCGCGGCGTTAAACTAGATTTTTTTGTTTTGTAAACAAAAGTGGAGCCAATAGCTAGGTGCGCCTTGTAAATAGGACTAATTAATTTAAAATTTTTGAAATCTGCTTAGAAAAAAAATCATAATTGTCACGTTGTGTCGGAAAAGAATGACCACACCCTTGTGATATCAGCGTAACAAACTCCTCACCCCTCACAAATGGTGGAATGCAACAATGGATTGTCTGTTGGTGTTGAGGGGCTGGGATAAATACAGAAAAATGAGAAGGGAGAGAGAGTTTTGGATATCCTTGGATGCAGTCGTGTTTTCTGACCAGCGGAGGAGGATTTTGTTTACCTTTTTCTCTCTCATTATAATGGCCGATAGTTCAGGCCTAACTAGTATTACAAACATGTAAATATTTTAATGTTAATTAAATAACTGTTCTGTTAGAGGCATGTGTGATGTAGAATCACATATAGTTTTCTTAAATTTTACATTTTTCTAAATTACAGTTAAAGCTAATCTTTAATTAAATGTCCATTTTATCTTAACGTTTATTTTCGATTCCACAATAACTTTCCGTTCAAAAGAAAAGAAAGAAAAACATCTAGCATCTGCCTTATTACTGAAAAAACGGCTATCAGATAAAGAGAATTCATTAAGATGCGTATTTCACCCTTGCTGGAAACAAATAAAAAAAGAATAAAGTTCGAATGTGTTTGCGGTCAGTAAAATTTCATTTTCTCTCTGCGTAATGTTGAGCCTAACTTCTTTATTACATAAAAACTTTTCATGTACATGCTCTGTATTTTGTCTATTGATAACATTCTCCCAAAACAGACATATAACGTACGATGTTGGCGCGAATTCTTTTTGGCGTATTTTTTAGGACTGCCCATTTCTGGTTGCCCTGCATTAAATTCAAAATCATCTTAATTGTTGAAGCGTAACAGAAAATTTCATGGTTATGATACCATTCACTTTTCATATGCTCCTTTTCGCCAATTCCAAGATGCCAATGTGTGAATTCTGAATGAGAAATTCAATTGCCTCTCTCTCGCTTCATGCACTCAGTCATGTAACAAAGGTCTCTTGAAAAATGGTTACAGGCACCATCCCTAATTATTTCAGTAAGAAATGATTTAATTTTTATAACTCTACTTTAAATAAACAAAGTTCTCAAAAGGCATTTATTTTATTGATCACAGCCTACAACTCTAGCGAATGCATTTTTTTTTTGAAAAGAACCTGGTCGCAATACTTTAAAATACAGATCTACACTACAGAAACTATGGTGCCTACACTAGGCATTCGCAACTTTTTCAAACATCGAGGGATGGTGCCTGCTGTTATTTGCCTGCTTTTTATTTGCCTGCTAGATTATGTTCCGGACTATTTATTTTCCTGAATACTATAAATGTGAATTATTAACGTTTGTCTTCTACTATTTTCGAACGACTATTTCCTCGTCAGATAAGTCCTGCTTATGTTTGTGAATCATTACATAAGTGCTCCCCTTCTTCACAGATTGTTGTGTGAAATATGCATATGCTCCTGGGAATTACTGCTGCCGGATTTTTCTTGATGGACCTCATGGAGTTGGATTATAGTGCCGATTTATCTTTTATTTGAGCGATTGATTCTTCTGATCGGGACCTTTCGAGATGCTCGGTGTTAACGCGGCCGCTCGTTAAATTTTCTCCTGCCGATGTAGGCCTAAGAATCTACGACTGGCGATTTGTGACTCTTATTTCACCTCCGTTAAACGTTTACTGACATAATGTTTTTATTTCATCTTAGCGGTGTACTTCAGTGACGATTCCATATGCTTTCGACTAAAGTGACACAGAATTTCGTTTTGACGTTTAAATTCTTCGTCATTCGTCGATAATATGATCTTCACATTGGATTTATTCTTTAAATTTTTGGATGCTGACACTGATGTTTTTCACAAAAATAATTACATGCGCTATACTATTAAAAAAAACCCTTAAAACTACAGCATTGATCAATTTTGTGTCTGTAATTTTGTGCGCTATTGAACGTTTATTTTTACGATAATACTGTTACAAGTTTATTTGTAGTAGTTGAAAGTTAAAAAAAAATGAGTGAAGAAGACATTCATTGATAAATATTTACAGCATAAATTTCGCAGATGAGAAAGTGTATGCTTTTATATTTAATAGGTTAAATCTCAATTTCTATTTTAATTATATGATATTTTTATTTAAAAAAAAATTATGTTGAGTAATTTTCAACCATTTTTAGTTTATTATGTATTAGTTTTTCTGTGCTCTAATTGAATTTCTTTAAATAAGAACAATTATAAATGATTTTAGATTGTCTTGAAACATTCCACAGTTTTACAAGTGCTATTCAAAAACTATGGTACAAACGATAGTATGATAAAATTATATTTTTCAAATATCTAAGTACTTATTGCTGTGCATTTTTTTGCTGAAAGTCGTTTGAGAAATATCAAGACAGTTTATTATTTTTAAAGAAAGTATTTTTATAATTTCCATCATTAATTAATGACTAGATATTTTGTTTATTTTTTTAATACAGTTATTTTTGAAGTGTTATAAATTGACGTAGATTCCTTTTTCTTTTTCATAAATTTTATATTATATTTCCATGTCGATGAAAAAGTTCTAGGTAAGTTAATGGTGCATCTCTTTTTCCTATAAAAAATAAGGCATGATGTTGTCGGGTTGCAACTATTATTTTTAATATGAGGTTTAGATAAAAGAAACAATACAGAGAAAGATGCATGTGAATACTGGTTATACAATAAGGATGTATGCACCTTCATATATTATTGACAGTGGGCTCATTTTCAGATAAATAAAATTTTATCGTTTGAATCACATGCCATGTGCACATGACATAAATAATAATAATGATGCATGCATAATCGAATTATAAATTCATGTATCAAAAAATATATTATTACATTTTATCCTACTTTTCTTTCCTGATTTTTTTCACTTTAAAGGTAAGTTGTGCTTTATATTGTTTGTACAGTAATTTTATTGGGAGATTGTTTTTATTTGTGCAAAGACTAGCCATGTTCTTATTTGCATAATTAAACCTATCTAACATCTTAATATTCTTAAAGTGTGTGCATTGTTTATATCTGTTCGAGTAGAATTATTTTTACACTCTAGTCTGCAAAAAAAAAAAAAAAAAAAAAAAAAAAAAAAAAAAAAAAAAATTGATAAATTTCTTAATATTTATTATGATATTTCTTATGCATTTCATGTAGGATATAAACAGTGCATTAAAACAAAATATTGTCTTAACTAAAGTGACTAATTTCCCCCCTTCTAATTTATTTTAAGACTTTTTATACATATGTCCAGTGTTTGTTTTTCCTATTTGCACCCCACTTGCAAAAATATTTCGTTAGAGAGGGTCCAGTTTTCTAATATTTAAATAAATATTGAGATTTTTTTTTCATGCTTTTTCACTTTTATAAATGTAAAACACAATTTTGATTAGTTTATGGATAGACATTTATTTTAAATTTTTAGCATCTATTTAAAAATATTCTCACATATAGCTGCTTTTATTATATTGCATTGTAGATAGGTTCATTTTTTTTAATAATCTGATACTGTGCTCGTTTGTTTATTTTCGTATTTTTATAATTTAGGATATAAATTGTTTATAATGACTAAAAAAAGGTCACGTAAATTGACACAAGATCCATCTGTTGTGTTTAACTTTAAGTTTAGACCTGATGCAAAACAGGTAATGTCTTTTAAAACTAATATGGATTCTGAAACAATTGGTTTAGATTCTAATTCTTTTGAGATTTCATGTTTGAGTAGTTTAAAGGATTCTATTAACAGATATTCTAGATCTGTTGTTTCGGATGATCAGAAATTAATTGATCCTATTTTAAATGAGAATAATCCAGAACTCATGGCAAAATTTAATTCCTATCAAAAAGAAATTGAATTAAAATTTAATATTTTAAGTGATTTGGTGTGTAGTGTTCAATCTGAGTGGACTGTTTTACAAAAAAATAACGACCAGTTACATAGGTTAAATGAGCTGTTGTTCGAAAAAGTAAGAACACTGAACTCGTCCAAACAGTCTATGCATAATGAGATAGCTATTCAATGCGACATTGATGAAGCTAAATTGGATGAACCCCTTAATGTTATTAAAGATAAGGAATGTAATTCTAGTGGGAAAGATTTGGCCAAATTTCTAGATAAGGTTGAATCTGAAATACACATAAATTCTGGTACAAATAATTCTGAATTATCAAAAGACAAAAATATTGATCTTATTTCAATACCGGATTACATCCTAAATTTATGTGAGCACAAAAATCAAGTTAGAGATTTATCTGACTGCACAAAAATAATTCTGTTAGGTCTTGATGACAATATAGGTATACCAGATATTATGATATCTATAAATGAAAAGATTGGGAGTACCATTCCTTCCATTAACTTTGAAAGAAAGCATAAATTAAGACAGGGATTAAAATATAACTGGACAATTAGTGTTACATCATGGATAGCGGATCTCTTAACTCAACATGGAAAATTAAATATTAATTCTGTTGACTACACTGTCAGGCCATTTATTAACATAAAACGTTGCTTTCATTGCCAACAAATTGGCCACCAGGCAAAATTTTGTGCATATGATTTGGCATGTGCTAATTGTGGTGAATCACATACTTCATATAATTGTAAAAACGCTTCAAGATGCATTAACTGCATCGCACATAACCGTGCTTACAAGAAGTTTTTCGACATAAATCATCCTGCTTTTTCCACTTGCTGTAATACATTTAAATTTTATTTCAAGCAAAAACAAGCTTTTAATCACTCTAAAATATAACGTAAATATTCAACACTTCTTCAGGTATGCTATTTCATGTATATTTAGTTATTTACAGATTTTGTTAGTTACCTTCAGGTGATACTTGGATTTCTCCGCTCTTTTACACAGTATTTTTTTTTACATTGTTAACCTTTTTATTCATAACACAAACATAAAGCATTAATAATTATATTTTTTTCATATACTATTCTTTCGTAGATGTATATTTTTTTCATATGGTGTACACATTTTAATACATTGTTATTTAAAGATTACTTTCAATCATTTCATGATTTACATTTTTCGGGCATTGTTCATATCTCTGATTCTCTTTCATTCAACTGTTTCGTGAGCTCAGGAATAGATGAATGATTCAAAATTTCACATTTTTGATTTATTGATAGTTTTCTTCTGGTGGTTAAGCCCTAATTATCAGTAAGACTTCTGCGGTGAATCTTAAATGTTTGTTTACACAATTTATTTTTCTTTATTTGTATCTTTCGCGATAGACAAAAAATTGCACATCTATTTTGTTTTAATTCGATGTAGCTACTCTATTTTTAGTAGGTCTGTGTAATTATCAATTGCACTTTTCTTTACACACAGTGTTAGTGCGAAGGTTCACTAGTGTATCAATATTACAGTGGTGAAAGTTTTACAAAGTTCTTTTTCTTTTGATATACTTGTGGATATTTGCAACTGACTCACTTTTCATACAACTTCTCTTTGCATGCAGCAATTACAATGTTTTTATACAAAGTTTTTTTACAATGGCAGTTTACAAAGGTATATATATTTTGCTGCATGCTTTGCAGGGGAAGTTATTCACATACATATACATTTACATATGCAATTGTTTAATTATCGGTCCTCTGTGAAGTTTTTTTAGAACATATTGATTATTATCTTTAATACATAAGTCATTTCTGTAAATTTTTTTTTGTTTTTGTTATGGATGATTTAATCCAGTAATTTTTACCTTCCCATTTGCACTATTCCATGTTTTCCCGTTTACACACGTGAATTTCATTACTCTTTAGGCGTAATTTAGATAGATATAGACACTTTTTTTTGCATAACATTTGTTCGTAATTAAATATCATTTATATTCCCTTCTCCACATTTCTTTATTTTCATTTGGGTATACATGATACAGTAGTAATTTACACTATATTTACGACCATTAAAAATTAGTTTTCAGTCAATGAATACTTACACATGTAGCGGAGCTTACTCCTTTTTTATTAAAAATTCTAGCAAAATGCAAAATTTTATAGATAGACTAAAATTCACACACTTATTCACTTTAAATTCAATACTCATCCTTCTATAATTTGTACACAGTACTTCCACATAAAAAAATACACTTTAGTCATTTTGTAAATAACGATGAGTGGTATACGACAGTCAAGGTGGTATTTAAAATTGCATACCTGTCAATGTTTTCACACTTCTGGTTCAAAGGATATGAAGTGAAGATAAATTGCAATTTTTTATAAGCAAAGAGGCTGTCATACGTTTGCTTTACTTGTTAATACATGTCTTTTATTGGTCTTTATACCAGTTGTATCTTAAATTGAAGTTACTTTATAGGTCTCCATATTACATTTCCACACATCTTTCCCACAGTTCTAAACTTTTTACACTTTTGCATGAAAGTTCAGTCTCTCCCACTTAACAGTAATTATTTTTGAATAAAAGTATTTTTGGGAAGATACCGAATTCTTTACGGAGATTTCTTCTCTCATGTTACACTAAAATACCGTTTTAGATGTCAATATAATGCAACATTGATTTTAAATTTCAGATTTAACTTAATAAAAAAAAATTCATCAGTTTAGGTATTAAAAAAAAGGACAAAAAAATTAGAAGATAGACATTTAGGAACATTGTTATCACATGGAAGTAAATGGTCAACGACAGTGTTTCAAAAATATTTTCCATATGTTGCTTGTCTAGCATTTCTTGAACTCTCATCTCAGATATAAGTTTGTAGTAAAATTTATCTTGTAAACTTTAAAAAAAAAATAGTGGAAATTTCAAAATTTCATATTATTCATTATTATGGACATTTTTAATCCTTCTATTTACAATATTTTTTTGTTTATTTGTGTATTATGTTTTGTGTTTAATTGCATTATATTACTCCAGTATTTTGCTATTATTATTGTATTGATCAATACACATATTTAATGTTTCTTATTACAAACATTTTGGAATTTATTGCCAATTGGTAAGTGACCTGTAGACTTATACCTGATATTTTGTTTTATTTGTATGTGCACATTTTTTATACAGGTCCTTGTCTAAATAAGACAAATTGAAAAGTGATCACAAATTTTATTAATGAAGCTGCAGCTGTTTCTAAGTAGAAACAATATATGATGTCATTTGTATGACAAAATTTATGGTACCAATATATTTATATCATGATATTTATACTTTTATTTGGGATTTTTACCTACTTAGAAAGATATTCAGTTACTTTTTACTTTATTTAGAATTTTTTCATGAACATTTTACACATTACTATTTGTAAGAGCATATGAAAATTGATTTCTCTCCCTTCATAGACATGTATAGATTTTTTTCGTCTGTGAAAGGGGTGATATATGTGATGTAGAATCACATATAGTTTTCTTAAATTTTACATTTTTCTAAATTACAGTTAAAGCTAATCTTTAATTAAATGTCCATTTTATCTTAACGTTTATTTTCGATTCCACAATAACTTTCCGTTCAAAAGAAAAGAAAGAAAAACATCTAGCATCTGCCTTATTACTGAAAAAACGGCTATCAGATAAAGAGAATTCATTAAGATGCGTATTTCACCCTTGCTGGAAACAAATAAAAAAAGAATAAAGTTCGAATGTGTTTGCGGTCAGTAAAATTTCATTTTCTCTCTGCGTAATGTTGAGCCTAACTTCTTTATTACATAAAAACTTTTCATGTACATGCTCTGTATTTTGTCTATTGATAACATTCTCCCAAAACAGACATATAACGTACGATGTTGGCGCGAATTCTTTTTGGCGTATTTTTTAGGACTGCCCATTTCTGGTTGCCCTGCATTAAATTCAAAATCATCTTAATTGTTGAAGCGTAACAGAAAATTTCATGGTTATGATACCATTCACTTTTCATATGCTCCTTTTCGCCAATTCCAAGATGCCAATGTGTGAATTCTGAATGAGAAATTCAATTGCCTCTCTCTCGCTTCATGCACTCAGTCATGTAACAAAGGTCTCTTGAAAAATGGTTACAGGCACCATCCCTAATTATTTCAGTAAGAAATGATTTAATTTTTATAACTCTACTTTAAATAAACAAAGTTCTCAAAAGGCATTTATTTTATTGATCACAGCCTACAACTCTAGCGAATGCATTTTTTTTTTAAAAGAACCTGGTCGCAATACTTTAAAATACAGATCTACACTACAGCATGTATTATTATTGTTTCACTCACATAATATCGGGAACCAACACACAGGATTTAACGGCCTGTGACAATAATTTTCAGTCTTACTCTTTGTGAAAAAGATGGAAATAAAAGAAAATAGCCGCGTGCAGACATTAGTGTGTTTACAAACAGTGCAATTTCAGGAGCAGAAGATTGCATTTTTATCGGGAATTGCATCCAATCACAATGTCTCTCGACAAGTTCGCTTGCCATATAAGGAATAACTCTTCCCATTTCCTTTCTCCTCTTTTCACAAGGGACTTTATTCATGTGATATCAGGCACAGATAAATATAAGAAAAACAATATGCATAAAGAACATTTTAACACTGTTCCTCTTTCTTTGAATAAACAGAAGATTCTTTTTCAGAAGATTTTCCTCCACAGAGATGTTATTTTTGTCATTCACTAAAGTCCAATGCTAATCCAAACTACGGAAAGCTATTTTACTCCATGTTCATAATTATTTTTAACTTCGAACTATGAATTGGCAACAGCTCAGCAAATCTTAAACTTTTGTTACTTTCGCTGTAATTGTACGCATGCACGTGGAATTATATTTTTAAAGATTAAAGAATCTGACGTTTAAAATTGATTTTAATTTACTGATACATAAGTTTTATCTTAAATTTGTCTTCAGATGTGAGTTGTAAGCGCCGCAGTTACCGTGCAAAATTCAAGTTGAATGCTATCAAATTAGCAAAAGTTAACAGGAATCGTGGCGCAGCGAGGGAGCTGAATGTAGATGAGAAAAGAATCAGAAAATGGCGGAAGCAGGAGTCTGTGCTTAAGGAGATGCCAAGAGTAGAAGCAAGCTCAACGTCGGAGGCCAGAGGTGCATTGGCCTGATTTAGAAAATGAACTCCGTTCCTGGAAAGAGAATCAACAGAAGATTGGATGGTCCTTATCTACTGTTTTAATACGAATGAAAGCTTAAAAAATGGCAGATGAGAAAAATTATGATGATTTCCTAGGTGGCCCATCCTGGTGCAAACGAAACAGGTTCACAATGCGTTCTAGAACAACAGTGTGGTAGAAATGTGAAAGAGAAGATTGAAGAACTATCATTGAAAACCTTTTCAGATAGGAAATATGGATGAGGTTCTGGTTTCATTCGATATGCCAACTTCTCGTTCCGCTGATTTTATCGGTGTAAAATCCGTTCCAGTGGTAACAACAGGGAACAAGAAAAAATGTTTCACGGTTGTGCTTCCGTGCATGGCATCAGGAGAGAAATTACCACCTATATTAATTTTCAAACGACAGACTCTACCAAAAAAAATTTTCCGAAGGGTATAGTCGTGTCAAATAAAGAAAGAGGTTGGATGAACCTAGAAACATCGATTGAGTGGGCGGAAAAATGCTGGCGAAAAAGACCCAATTCTTTTTTTCAAAGGAGCAGTTTTCTAGTAATGGACTCTATGCAAGCTCATCGAGCGGCAGATATTAAAAAATCTCTTGCGTCACAAAGAACGGAACCAGCGATCATCCCAGGCGGACTGACTAAATTACTCCAACCTCTTGATGTCAGTTTAAATCGAGCTTTTAAAGTACAAATACACATTATTGGAACAATGGATGGCTGACGAAGACCACGAATTTACCAAAGGTGGTCAAATGCAAAGGGCGACATATGCCCAAATTTGTTAATGGATTGTTGATGCTTGGGAGAAAATTCCCCAAAAAAGGATGCAAAATGCTTTCATAAAATCGGAAATAATACTAGGTGATATTGATATACCATCAAACTTAACTTCTGATATGGATTGTGTACATGATAATGACGATACTGATCCAGATGATATCGTAAGTGACGACCATAATTTGTCATCTGAACTAGTTAAATTATTCACCAGTGATACAGAGGACAAAGATTTTGATGGTTTTTCTGATGTTGATGATAAAATTTAATGTTTTAATATATTTTTTCCTATTGGATAAAATAAATAATGTTCATAGTCGAATTATTTACTAGTGCTTTATTATATTTTTTCCTGTTTGTTTATATAAGTAATCATCATAGTTGAAATAACTGTACAACCAAAAAAGGTAAGTTATTTATTTAAGATCAAGTTGTTTTATTTTATATCAGTTAATAATTTTATTTCATTGCTCTAATAATGAATGTGGGAGTATACCCAGCGCGGCCTTATGCGCCGTTATACCTAATGCACAGTGGGGCAAAATCCCGAAAAGCTGGCCAAAATATGAAAATGTTATTCAAATTGTACGAAAATTCGTATGCAGGTGTTTTGGAGGATGCTAAGTAAGAATACAAAATTAAAATTTAAAAAAATGGTTGATTCAATATGACGGAACAAAAATTAAAGTATCTCGAAAGTTATTCAATTTATATGCAATTTCGTAAACTTTTCAGGATGCTAATTAGGAGTTAAAAGTTAAACTTTAAGAATAAATAAATAAATAAAATTATAGATTAAAAGTAAAAACAATTAGATTTAAATAAAATTTAAAATTTCGAGGGTAAACTTAAAAAGGAATTTTCAAAAAACAAAGGCATTTTTAATCGAAGTTTAGGTACGTTAATGGAAAGTAAAATATTTGACTATTTAATATTTATATTATTAAAATAAAAACGAAAATATATTCCAGAAATTCACCTTTAGAATCAACTGTTGTATGATAAAAAGATTCTTCAGAGATCAAGATGTCGAAATAGTTAGCAGAACTTGTTGGCGGTATTGGAAGATCCTGTGACTCTTAGGATCAATGATTTTAATTTCTCCCACGATAATTTACCTAAACTGGAAATGAAAGAATCTGATGACATTAAAGGGCGTAAAAATATCTTCCATTTTTTTATACTGCATCTTTGCGATAAATCTTCTCTATGCCCTTTGATCAGTTTGTTGCATGATTCTTGAGTATCTTATGGCATTTGAAAAATTGGCAGTAATGAAGATAATGTTATTTCTTTGTCATTAATAAGTAGTTTGTGTACTAAAGTAGGCATATAGAACCAGGGATGCGGCTCAAATCTACGAGCTATATTTGCTATTTGTAAGGAAAAATCTTTGAAATTTATTAAATAAATGACATGACTACAAGAAATTACTTATGACATAGAATCGTTTAATCAAATCTTCGTATACGCTCCTTATAGAAGCACAAATAGTTGCGTTTTCAAAGAATCGTGAATTGTATTGCCATCATTTGTGCTTCCAAATCTGGGATTTAGTTTCTCGACGAGAAGTCTTTATTGTAAACGAAATATTTTTTGCTATTTTATTTTGCAATTTCAGTGTTCCTTTTTTCATGCAGAGTATGAGCTTTTCATTTTTTCTATCCAGTTTGTCTGCCAGATGTAAGCCCTCTCTAAACATCTTTGCATGTAGCTTAAGATATTCTAAATTCTAAATTATCTCAATCCACTTTTAATAAATGTCAGATCGGTAAGATGTTGTTTTGATGCTGTCTGACATAGGTAGCAACGTTGAGTATTACACTAATTCGTTATTAACAACTATTTCTTTTGTATCAATGATTGTATTAAAGGAAATAAGTTGATTCTCCTGGTGTTTAATACAATCTTATTCATTGACAGTCAGGGTTGGAAAAAAACCAGGTTTTTTTGAAAAAAACCAAAAAAACCAGTTTTTTTGGTTTAAACCAGGTTTTTTTGGTTTAAACCGGGGTTTTTTTAAAACATCCTTTCTTATTACATATACATGCATATTTACTGATAAAAACAGACATTATTGGTTTATAAGCAGTGTAACTTCATTTAAAATAATTTAAATTTAAAAATTATAGTGAATTTATGCTGAAAATTGAAAAAATTAAGTAGTTTTAGCAAACAGTCTTATGTTGAAAGTTTTAACTGTTCTACACAGTGAACCATTGATGCCCTGTAAATCTTTATAAACAATATTTTGATTACTAATAATAAACATTTGGATATAGTTTGATAAATATTCTTTTCCAAAATTATTCAAATAATAAATTACAAATACTTCTTAGGATTTTTTCTTTTTGAGTGACAATTTGACGTTAACATTTGTAGTCATTAGATTCAGCAGATAGCAGATGGAAAAAAAAAAAATTAAAATGCTGTGACTAGCAACCAGTCTTTCTTTTAATTCTTCAAGATAATCTCCGAAAAGAAAAATTTCTTTTACAGCTTGTGCAAAATCTTAAAAGATCATTGTGTTACATTATTAATTGCATTAAATAACCTGCATTATTAAAAAAATTAAAATATTTTATACTAAATATTGAATCAATTTTATCTTTGATCAATTCACATGTTTGAAGTTTTTCTGTAGCGCAATAGATATGTTCACCAATGTGTACTGATTTTAATCCTATGCATAAAAAATGACGTAAACCCAATATATCTAATGCTTATTGCTGAAATAAAGTGTTAAAAGTAGAAATTATTTATATCCAATAGTCTGAAACTCGTAAATTATAAAGAAAAAAAGAAAATGGCATTAGATTTCTCCTAAAAAACAATAGAAATTATTTATATCTAATAATCTGAAACTTGTAAATTATAAAGAAAAAAAGAAAATGTCATTAGATTTCTTCTAAAAAACGAATTGCTTTTTTTAATAGAAAAAACCAATTGGTTTAATCCTATGCATTAAAAAAGACCTAAACCCAATATATATAATACTTATTACTAACAAAGTGTTAAAAGTAGAAATTATTTATGTCCAATAATTTGAAACACGTAAATTATAAAGAAAAAAAAGAAAATGTCATTAGATTTCTTCTAAAAAAAACCAATTGGTTTTTTTGAGAAAAAAACCATTTGGTTTAAACCGTGGTTTAAACCATGGTTAAAACCAATTGGTTTAAACCGTGCCAACCCTGTTGACAGTAGTTTCTGTATTTCTTGAAAAGAAAAACGGATCTTGATTGGCCCGATAAAATCAGTGAAATGAAGACCTCTGAATTTTCAAATTGACGATTAATGAATTGTTCACAACATTAATGTATTCTAATAGCACGGGAGAACAAAGACCTCCTGCCATCTTCATAGCTAAACATTTGTTTAAATGTACTCAGAATAGAAGTGCCATCACATCCTCACTTGCAAATCAAATCCAAATTACTAATATAGGCGAAAGTGATATTCATAAAGATTTTCACTCGCATTAATGAAATACGCTCTGTAGTTTGATCTAGCAAATATTGCCATTGACAAAATAGTTCTCTAATTATAATAAAACAAACAAAATTACTAGCTATAAAGATAAGAAAGTTTTATTTTACCGGATTAGTAATAGAGAATTATTTTCATTTTTTTTATTACTAAACTTAGTTATCAAATTAATTGAATCTTATGACTATAGTACTTATTTACAATATAATAGGTAATAAACTATTATAAAATTGAATAATTCAAAAATTTGAAAAATACTTATCAGCTAGAGGCTATTATAAATCTAACAGTTATTTTTATCAAGAACACTCATAAAAACCATAAAAAATTTATATTTTATTGAGCTTAAAATGTTTTTAACTAAGCCAGCGAATACTTTTTAAAAACTGATAAATTATAATAAGCACAAACCATTTTATTGAGTTTATGCTTGACAACTATGTAATCATCCTGCTTTGTCCGATTCTTTTTTTCGAGCAGTGAGTGTTTATTTTTACTCAAACTATGTACTTATAAAAACGAAAAAAAGAAAGAAAAAATCCAACTTTTTAAATAGCATGTTTTCATTTTTTTATGAATAAAACTAACAAAAACATGCATTTTTTACTTTTAAAACAGCAAATAGTGTGTGACAATTACATAAAATATTTAATTTTCTAATTAATTTTCTAATAAATATTCATAATTTGTGAAAATTAGAGACTGTAGTCACTCCCCTACCTTACATATGACAAGAGAATGGCCACAAGGGAACGACAAAAATTGAGGTTAGCTTGTATATTATCTTAACTATATACACAAAATTAAATTGCACTTAAATTAAACTTTAAAAACTTAATACAAATAAGGCTAAATCGTTGATTCAGCATTCTTTACAAAATTTAGGTAAATAAGAGAGACAGGGTAATGACAGTCAATAAAAATACTTATGCATTATTAAAAAAATTAAAATATTTTATACTAAATATTGAATCAATTTTATCTTTGATCAATTCACATGTTTGAAGTTTTTCTGTAGCGCAATAGATATGTTCACCAATGTGTACTGATTTTAATCCTATGCATAAAAAATGACGTAAACCCAATATATCTAATGCTTATTGCTGAAATAAAGTGTTAAAAGTAGAAATTATTTATATCCAATAGTCTGAAACTCGTAAATTATAAAGAAAAAAAGAAAATGGCATTAGATTTCTCCTAAAAAACAATAGAAATTATTTATATCTAATAATCTGAAACTTGTAAATTATAAAGAAAAAAAGAAAATGTCATTAGATTTCTTCTAAAAAACGAATTGCTTTTTTTAATAGAAAAAACCAATTGGTTTAATCCTATGCATTAAAAAAGACCTAAACCCAATATATATAATACTTATTACTAACAAAGTGTTAAAAGTAGAAATTATTTATGTCCAATAATTTGAAACACGTAAATTATAAAGAAAAAAAAGAAAATGTCATTAGATTTCTTCTAAAAAAAACCAATTGGTTTTTTTGAGAAAAAAACCATTTGGTTTAAACCGTGGTTTAAACCATGGTTAAAACCAATTGGTTTAAACCGTGCCAACCCTGTTGACAGTAGTTTCTGTATTTCTTGAAAAGAAAAACGGATCTTGATTGGCCCGATAAAATCAGTGAAATGAAGACCTCTGAATTTTCAAATTGACGATTAATGAATTGTTCGCAACATTAATGTATTCTAATAGCACGGGAGAACAAAGACCTCCTGCCATCTTCATAGCTAAACATTTGTTTAAATGTACTCAGAATAGAAGTGCCATCACATCCTCACTTGCAAATCAAATCCAAATTACTAATATAGGCGAAAGTGATATTCATAAAGATTTTCACTCGCATTAATGAAATACGCTCTGTAGTTTGATCTAGCAAATATTGCCATTGACAAAATAGTTCTCTAATTATAATAAAACAAACAAAATTACTAGCTATAAAGATAAGAAAGTTTTATTTTACCGGATTAGTAATAGAGAATTATTTTCATTTTTTTTATTACTAAACTTAGTTATCAAATTAATTGAATCTTATGACTATAGTACTTATTTACAATATAATAGGTAATAAACTATTATAAAATTGAATAATTCAAAAATTTGAAAAATACTTATCAGCTAAATTATGTGAAAAGTAGTCAGTTTCAAAATTTTTGAAGCGGCCGAAAAAGTGGCATTTTTACTTACGGTTATTAAAATATGCGTGAAATGCAGAAAGGCAGTTTTTGGCAGCTGGTTTTTTATGAATCATTAGACAATAGCCCAGGTTATTATTTCCATTAAATTTCGTTGCGGAACACCGTGGAACATTTAAACTTTTTGATGTTTGAAAGCAAAAAAATAAAAAAAATTCTAAAATTTTTTATCCAAAAGTGACAATGAATTTATTAATTTTTATGAACTTAATATAAATTTTGTAATACATGTAAATAAAGTACACACTATCATAGTGTGAAACCATTTTAAATCATTAAAATCGGATAATATTATAAAATGTAGCACGCATTTAGATGAACTGTTGTTTTGCTGTTTTTGTTCACTCTAAATGATACTCCTTCAAGCATCATTTTTGAAATGATGCTGCTTGTAAGGGCAAAGCAAAAATCTTTTTTTAAATACAGATTCTGACTCTCCAAACATTATTCTAGCCAGCTGTATAATCAAAATTCCCTAAATTGTAACTTCATTTTTTGACTTTTGGCCAGCTTTTTGCCCCACTGTGCAATGCGGCGTTAAACTAGTTTTTTTTTTTTTTTTTTTTTTTTTTTTAACCAAGCCAAGTTGGCGTTATTCTTAGAAAATACGGTAATGCTTTCATTTATAATTTTTTAATTTGTGTTGTCCTCTTCAATTTTATCTCTTGTGCTATTTGTCAATTGCAATTAATAAGTATTACGAATACTTTATTTTATTTCAATAGGTATATATACATCGGAGATTAAAACACGAGAATATTATAAAGTATTATGGGCACAGGGAAGAAGGCAACCTACATTTCATATTTTTAGAATACGCTCCTGGAGGAGAATTGTTTGATAGAATAGGTAAAGTTTTGTTAAGTTTTTTGTGTGTGTTACATTCTTGCGATTAATTAACTCAAATTTATAAATTGAATAGTGAAAGATGTATAAATCTTTTTCTCTTAGAACCTGATGTTGGGATGCCTCATTGCAAGGCCCAGAAATATTTTCATCAAATCATTGATGGAGTTGTAAGTGATTTTGCATTTTTAATTCTAAATTAGTGTTATTTGCTCTGTTAAATTTCTGTAGAATTAACAACATGATAATAAAAGATGCTAAATTAAACTGATAAAAAAATGTTTAGAATGCTAGTAAAAATTGTAAATTGATAAATCTATAAGTATTTTTTTTATATTTATATTTGAGGTACATAATTTTTTTTTTTTTTTTTTTTTTTTTTTTTTTACAATAGTATTTTCTAATAAAAATAGTTATTTTTAATTGTGATAAGCAGAAATTCTCAACATATATGTATTCACATTATTCTTTCCCTCAAGAACTAGCAATTATTTTATATGTACAGAAAACCATAACTTTGTACAAACTTATGATTTTTCCCCCATCACCGATTATGAAAATGTTTTTTTTTTTACTGGTGATGAATTTAGTAACATTTTCTGCTATTAGTCAACGGATTTCACTATCTTTTGAAGAAATTGCTGTTTTTTCACAATTTTTTGACAAAATTTATCGTATCTTCATGATTTTTAGATGAAATTTAGTGTTTTTTCATGATTTTTGAACGAAATTTGCTGTTTATTTGCAATTTTTTGACGAAATTTGCCATATTTTTGCATTTTATTAATGGAATTTGCAGTTTTTTCGCAATTTTTTTGAAGAGGTCTGCCTTTTTTTCATGATCTTTTGATGAAATCTGCCATTTCTTCATGATCTTTGGACGAAATTTGTCATTTTTTCACGATCTGTTGACGAAATCTGCCATTTTTGCAATCTTTTGGAGAAGTTTGTCATTTTTTCGTGTTCTTTTGGACAAGTTTGTCATTTGTGATATTTTGATGAAATTTGTCGAAATTTGCCATATTTTTATCATTTCTTGACAAAATTTACTTTTTTCCTCAATTTTTTACTGAAATTTGTCGAAATCCTTTGATTAAAATTAGCAATCCATTGACGAAATTAGCGATTGTTCTTCAGACGATTGCGAAATTGTTTATTTTCGGTGACCATTTGCTGAAATTTGTGATACATTTTATGTTCTAATTTTCATAATTATGACTAATTTCTTTTTTTTTTCCGGATTGATAATTTGGAAATGATTGATTGCAATTTTGGCGATCAGATGCATAACATAAAGTTGCCAATTTTTTACATTTAGTCATTCTGTGGCTGATGGCGACTAGGGATTGTAACCTTCAGCACTATGTAAATTTTAAATGGGTGCCATTTCCTTAATACTGGATATTTTTTGACAGGACCTTTTAAAAGCACATATTTAAATTAAAAGCTTTTGAACAAGCTATTACACGTCTCTCAATGTTTCCTGTTTCGGGTTATAATTGTATTGTTTGTCTTTTTTTCTTGTTTCATGAAGAAAAATGTGACAAAACAGGGGTTTTGGATTTCCATAACTAATTGATGGATCTGAATGAAATTTGGTAATTTTTTAGGTTTAGAGTAGGACATTTCATCTTTTTAATTTCGTCATGATCTGATGATTGGGTCGAAAATGTTATTAAGAGGCAGACTTTGGACTTTAACATTAGCGATGCATCTGAGCTCTACTATACAACACATATTGTATGATAGCTACTATAGAACAGTTATCATCCATGATGTTATGATGTAGCTTTCTACGAGGATTGCCATTTATATTTTTGGCCTACTAATGAAAAAACAAATATTTATGATCAATGTTGGATTTATTGTTTTTCAAAATTTTCTTTTTACATGCATTTGAACCAATTTTTGATGTACTGTTTCCACTCTTATGGAGGTAACTCCAAACATGCATTTTGAACGCAACAGCTGCTTCTTCAGGTGTCGAAAATCATTAATTACATAATTTATTTTTGATGTGTGCGAATAAAAAAATGTTATTGGCTGACAAGTCAGGGCATGTACGGCTGATAACCCATCAATTAGATGCTTTGGCCTTTCAGAAATTCCTTTGTTTGAGCCAATGTTGTTAAGCGATCACAAAATAAAATAACGATTTTCGTCGAAGGGTTGCAAAATAAAACAAGAATTTTTGTCAAACAATTGCGAAATTACACAGCAGTTTTCGTCGAACGGTTGCGAATTACAACAGTTTTTTTCGTCAAGTGATCGCGAAATATAACAGCTATTTTCGTTAAAAGATCGCGAAATATAACGATGATTTTTGTCAAAAGATCGCAAAATAAAAAGGCTATTTTCATCAAACAGTCGTGATATAAAACAGCAATTTTCATCAAACGATCATGAAACAAAACGGTGATATTCGTGAAACAATCGCAATGTGAAACGGTGATTTTCGTCAAACGATCACGATATAGAACGGCGATTTTCGTCAAATGACCTCAAAATAAAACGTAAATTTTCCTCAAACGATCGTGAAATATAACACCTATTTTCGTCCAAAAAAAAAAACTTTTGCAAATTTTTGCTATTTACTCCTAGAATAATCATTGAATCTGTTGCTGGGTTACCTTAATTGATGTAAAATACTGTGAACTAAAGAAAAATCATTTTTATTTACTCTTATTTAAAGGTTTACAGAAAAAAAGCTGTAATTATTTTTTTAGTTTTTTATAAACAATATGATTTACAAAATTCAGGCACAAAATGTGAAAAATGCTATAAATTTTTCTTTATGCATAATTTCCTCTTTCTTGCTATTTCCTGAGTGACATCTCTGAATAACACTCCTTGTTGCCAAGGCCAGAAATATAAATAGCAGCCCTCATATATATTCTTTGTATAGCTATAGCCTATTTTAATGAATTGGATGTAGTATCTTCAGTATAGTAATTTATTAAGATAGTAATATAAACATTTATTGACTGTTGTGCTTTAATGCAAATTATTCTTTACTTTTAAACTTTAAATTTAACATGTTAATGATTCTTTTTATTACTCCTGCAGGAATATTTACACTCAATGGGTATAACACATAGAGATTTGAAACCAGAAAATATACTGCTAGATAAAAATGGTATGTGTGTATATGTTATTATGCATTTTAAAGAAATTAAAAATATTTTTTTGAAAAATTTTACAATTAATGTGAAGTTACTCCCAAAAAATGGATGTTTTCACTTGAAATTTTCAGGAAAAGAATTTAAGAACCACTAGTTTAAGATTAGAAGTTTCACACTTTAAAATTTATGAAAGCAAATATATACAGAGTGACTTGACCTTTAATTAACCAACAACTTTTAACTGAACTCTTGAGTAGTTGCAGATAGCATACAAACATTCTTTTATCAATAATAATAAATAAATAAATAAATAATCGAAAAAATAAAAGGGAATTTAATAGATAAGGTTTTTAAAATAATACAATAGTTCAACTTAGTCACAAAGTTGTCAGCAACAAAATCAAGCATTTCTTTTTTATGCTTAAAAATGAGTCAGTTCTGGATCTTTTGAAGCTAATAAAATATTCTGGCTTTTTCTTGCAAACCAAATTTTTCATATGATCCCAAAGATAAAAATCAAATGAATTCCATATCTGGTGAATGAGATGCCAATGCAATCTACTAGGATAAAGATTGTCATGTTGATAAATGATAAGTGATAGCTTGGCTTTCAAACTCACTGTTACTGTTAATAATAATGGTGTCAAAAACACTGCCTGTTTTATGTGAAGGGGCACTGTCCTGCATGAACCAATATTTATTGTTTTTCATACCCAGATTACAAATTTGGAAAAAGAAAAAAAGATTGAACATTTTCTTTTTTGATTTCTTACCATTGCTCTTGAAAGCTTAGGTCAATTTCTGAATGCTGAAGAAAATTTCATAGAAATAGTATTGTATTTTAACAAAAAAATACCAATTTTTAACAAAAATATGATTTACATTTGTATATGATTCTTTGGGAGATGTTTTTAAAATTGTGTGAAGCTGACATTAAACAAATGCCTTTAATGCCTTCTCTTATTGCCCTCATTTGTGCCATATCTAGTGAGAATGTGAGAAGTTATTTCAGTTTAAAGTTGTAGGTTAATTAAAAGTATTGTCTTTCTCACATGATCAAAATCGCTTATAACTCAATAGGTAATTTATTGATTTAAAAAAAAAAAAAAAAAAAAAAAAAAAATGGAAAACAGTTCAATTAATTTCTTTTATAGTCAGGCTTTCTAATTTTATAACTTTCTGTTAAAAAATGATTTTGGAAATATATCAAAATGCTTTGCACTTGTTGAGCAGAGTAGTTGAAAACAGCCTTAAAAGTCACCCTGTATAAGGTCTATTTCTAAAATAAGTTAACATTTTCTAATTATTAAATCTTTGTATATTTATTACTTGTTTTAGTTTTAAGGAAATGTAAATCATGAGAGAGAAACCTTAAGACAATATTATTAAGACAGTATTATAATTAAGAACTAAAGAAGAATGTAAATCTTGTTAAGGTATATGTTGCAGCAAAGAGAATAAGATGAAGAATATGATCATAAAATTAAAATTTTCATATTAAATTTAAAATATTTTAATTATAAAAAATGTAATGTTACAAGAAATAAAGGCCCAAAATAGTGCTATACATTCTCTAGCAAGTTCTAAGATGAGATTAGAATAACAATTAATTGAATGTAGATGTAGTTTCTATGTGCAATACATATGGAATTAAAAGCTTTCATGTTTTGTTAAACTTTTTTCCAGATTTAAAAATTATTGAAAATGGCTAAATTTAGTATTTACACCACTTGATTTGTGTAAAAAAAGGTTTTGGTTTAACCTTTATCTGCAGCAACGCCGTAGCTAGAAGTGAATAGTAGGGGGGGCTCATAATTTTTTTTCTCTCTCTCTGATGCAGAAAGATAAATTAGTGCATATGTACACTGTAGATACTATGTTTATTATTAAACTGTTGTAATAACTTCATTTTATGCTAAGAAAAGAATAGGATACATGAAAAATTAGAGTGTATAATTAATGCAAAATTAAACATCATGTTACCTTCATATGTACAAATAGGATGAGGAAGTGGTGAAACACTTATTTCAGATACAATTTAGTAATTCTGATGCAAAACTGTGAAAGGGTCTCAAAATTAAATTAGATTTTTGAACAGAATCTGTAGTAATAATTTCATTTTATGCTTAAAAAAGTACAGTATGGTGAAAATTTTGAATGTATAACTTGGAGCAAAATTAAACATCATGTTGGTTTCATGTGTACAAATAAGATGAGGGAGTGTTTAAACACTTATTTTAGTATTTCTGCAAAACTGTGAAAGGGTCTCAAAAATAAATTAAATTTTGAACAAAATTTCATTTGAATTTTCGGAACAGAAATTTATTTAGTGACCTTGGAATTGTTTCCAGGGGGGGGGGGGGGGCTCAAAATATTTTAGGGGGGCTGAGCCGCCCATAATGCCCCCTTAGCTACGGGCCTGAACTGCAGTATAAGAAATGTATATGATTACTGATTATGAGAAATGTATACTATTTGTCTAAGATTAGGTTTTATATCCAGTCATGAGATTCCTCCGCGGTTTTCCGCTTTTTTGTCATTTTCTGCATTTTTGATTTTTCATATCTTCAAGGATTGTAAGAAAAAACAAGATTTTTGACAAAATATCGCAAAAAAAGCGATTTTCGTCAAAATATTGTGGAATAAAAACGTGAATTTCACCGAAAGGTCGTAAAAATAGCTATTTTTGTCAAAATATCGTGGGACAAACACGGTTTTCATCAAAAATTGCAAGAAAAATGCTTTTTTCGACAAGACATTGCGAGCAAAACGAGATACCATCGAAAGATCGAGAAAAAAACATGAATTTTTTTCACCAAAAAATTGAAAAAAAAAGCCATTTTTGTCGAAAGATCGCAAAAGAATGCTATTTTTGTCGAAATATCACGAGAAAATTGCAGTTTTTGTCAAAATATCGTGAGAAAAACGCTGATTCCAACAAAATATTGCAAGATAAACGTGGATTTCAACATAAGATCGTGAGAAAAACACGGATTCTGTCATAAGATTGCGAGAAAAATGCAGATTCCGTCAAAAGATCATGAAAAAACGCGGATTGCGTCAAAAGATCGTGAAAAAACCGTGATTTTCATCAAACTATCATGAAAAAGCTGTGATTTTCATCAAATTATCGCGAAAAACCATGATTTTCGTCAAAAGATTGCGAAAAAAAACCCACGATTTTCAGCAAAAGATCGCTAAAAAACCTGCAATTTTCTTCAAAAGCTCGTGAAAAAAAACCCTGCAATTTTCGACTAAAGTTCTAAAAAAAAACTGCGATTTTCGACTAAAAATCGTGGAAAAAATGCATTTTTCGACAAAAGATCGCAGAAAAAATGCAAATTTCTTGAAGGATTCACGGTTAAAATATGAATTTTGTGGCAGAATTGCAGAAAGTTTGCTGTAATAATGTTTTCATCATTTTTTTTGCAATTGAGTGGCAAATTAAACATTAGCTTGCATGTTTGTTAATTGATGTTTTAAGTGAAAACATGTTAAAATTTAAATTGGACAACTAGCTATGATTGCTGTGCAAAATATAGCTACAGAAGTATGAACTTAAAATAGAAATTTTAATTTAAGAACTACTTATAATATTTGCATAAATGGATTCACTCTGACCCCCTTCTCTCCCCCCCCCCCCCCCAAAAAAAAAATAAAACAGGATTTAAACAAAAGTATTGACAATTTTGTTGTGAATAAAATAAGCTTCTTAATTGTCTTACATGCGTGCTATTTAAAATAATTTCTCATTTTCCAGTTCACGCGCTTTCTTCTTTTTTTAACTTTTTGCAATCTTATGCCTGTATATCATAAATGGCATTCCCTCAATTTTGTTCAATCCTTTAACTGAAATGTTTTTTTTTCATCAATAAGCAAAATATTTAGAAGTTTCAAGAATTTTGTATATAAAATAAAAGTTTTATTAATGGAAAATGTTACATTTTGCTCTCATTATTTTATTCATAGACTTTCTTCTATGCTTTGACTTTTGAAACTCTGAAATATGATATTGATATCAATAATTTTTCTTATAATTAAATTTAGATAATGTTAAAATTTCTGATTTTGGATTGGCAACCATATTTCGTCATAAAGGTGTTGAAAGAAACTTACAAAATAGATGTGGAACTTTACCTTATATTGCCCCTGAAGTATTCTTCCGTGACTATCGTGCAGAACCAGCCGACATATGGAGTTGTGGTATTTTACTTGTTGTGATGCTTGCTGGAGGTAAGATTTTAAATTTCCATACATACTAATGTATGAGTCAACCTTTCCCCAGTTAGAAAAATTTTGGAAAATAATTGAATTTTTGTGTGCAAGTCAAACCACATTTTTGGTAGTATGTTGTAAAAGGATTTGTAATCGAGGATTAAAAAAATTAATAAATTTTCATTAAATTTAATAAATTTTTTATTTATTTCCTTTTATATTTCTAATCAGACTTTTTTTTTAAATTCAACGTTTTAAAACTTTATAATTGTGCAGCAGTGACGAATCTTAAACGTTTTTGAAGTCTATTCTAATAATTCTAACAATTAATAATTCTTAAAAAAATCCTTTCAAAAATCTATTCTATCTTTATTTATAAGGGTAATCAACTTCTTACCAGTAAAATATAGTACTTCTTTGTATTTTAAGACTTTCAGGAGAGATATCTTGATTATGAAGCATTCTCAAGTTGAATTCCTTTAAAAAAAAGAATTGAAATCTTGAAAGGAATGTCCCTGTATAGAAGGTAATTCTATCCCAAGAGAAAATGGGTGCAGAGCAATTACAGGGACATTATTGTTGACCTTTTTAGTCAATTGCTTGGAAATGACCATTGTCTGTTTTATATCTCTCTCTAACCTAGACACATATGTGATTACTTAAAAGACTTGCCATTTGCAGATTATCTGCAATTTTTTACTAGATTGTGCAAGTTGATTCCGATTTTTAACTCCCAAATTTTGTCGAAAATTCCTCAACTTAGATATGAGTGTACATTTTATTTTATTTATTTATTTATTTATTTATTTATTTATATTATTTATTTATTTTATTTTTTTGGCTCCAATTATCATTTAATTGTCCCATATATTATATCTGCTACTGTGATTGTGTAGGTAGGTGGCAATATACAAATTTTCTAATTTTAATTGATGTTTCAATAAAGTTTTGTATGTGAAGAGGTGTGGTATGACTATTTTTCCAATTCAAATGATGTCATATGATTCTAAAAAATAAATACATCTTTGGAGCATCTTTTAGGTAGCTATCTTATGAAATACTACCTATTGCGATTGCTCCCATGTTGGAATTTCTGAAAAGTTTTTGCAGATCTACACCGATCAAGACCCCCAGGCCCCAAAACTACTGTTAGTAAAAAAGTTTATATATATATATATATATATAATATACATACATACATATATATATATATATGGGTGATTCTCAAAATAGGGGACAATTTATGTCTTTCGGCCTACAAAAAAAATTCAGAGGTTTTCTGTCATGTTTTTATATTTAGATATGTTTGTCTTAATATTATTCATTATTTGCACTCAAGAATTACTCACTTTTTAGTTAAAAACACCTTAAAATAACAGAATAAATGTTCAAAATGTCATTAGCATGGATGTCCACAACAGCTGTGCCTTGTATATACTAGCTTTTTCAAGAGTTAATATCATGTTTATAAAATAAAACAAATGTATTCTTTTTTTAAATTACTCAAGGAGAGGATTTATCCAATAAATTTCTTTTTAAAAATAAAATTATAGTATATAAAAAAAGAATTAAGTTTGTCCTCCATATTCTATTTTCAAAACAAGGTCATACTATAACAGCTGGTTATTAATAAAAATTTCATTTTCACATATGACAATAGTTTGAAAATATAAAGTTTCTCCATGGCAACAAGTAGCCATTTTATACCAGCCTGAAAATAGAAGCATGTATTGTATTTTAAGAATAGAAGTTGAATATTAGGGGCGTACATCAATTGTATGTCATTAGAATGGATAATAATTTCCATGTTTCTTTTATAATTAAAATTTTTATTTTACTTATTTGCATAGGACTTTTGTGTTTTAAAAAGCCCCAGAAAAGACTATTGCATTGTGATTATATTATGGCTCATAATCTTATTTAAATTAAAATTTGTCATTAGCATGGACAAATATCAGTGTCATTAGAATGGTTTTTCTGTCCATGCTAAAGACTCCTATGTGCATAAATGTAACCATTGGCTTATATTGTATCTTTTATAAAGTTTAATTTTACATATAAATTTAGGTATTACATTTATTATCCCTAAAATATGCATTATATCTGTCAGAAAATCACTAACACAGCTTCTTACATTGTTAGTGTCAGAATGTTGCTCATGTAAACAAAGTTTGCTCGTTGGTAATGTTATTATTCTCCTTGTATGTATATATGTAAAAATGGAAACCATTTGCTGAAAAGGAAAGCTAATAAATATAGAAAAAAATATTTAAACAAGAAGAAAATAAAAATTTCTTAATATATTTATTCCATGCAATTTGTTTTGTCATTAGCATGGCTCAAAAAATACTAATTATTATTTTTTTTAAATTAATTTTTAAATATTTAGCTCTGCTGACTACATGTAAAGTATACCTAATACTATATTAACAACACCTATTTTTTTCAGAAATTTTGCTAACCATAATTTTTTTAAGATTTCACTTTTGAAATTGTCCCCTATTTTGAGAATCACCCATATATCACTTTTTTATGCACACAATAGCTTTTATAATTCTGCTCAGATTTCTTCCAAACTGATACATAAAATCAAGGAGCATAAAATCTAGGTCGAGTTCTTTAATGGGCAAAATCGGACCAAGGGGTTAGAAATAGGGAGAGTTTTTATGAAAACTGAAAAAAAAATCCATAACTTCTTTATTAAAATAGATATTGAACCAGTTTAAAGTTTATATTACTTTTAAAAAATTGGCCAAAAGTTTCTGCAAAACAAATTTTTGATAAAATTAAAAATGGGCTCAAGGGGTGCAAAAAGTAGGGTTTTCTGGAGTTAAAAATTCATAACTTGGTCAATTCTCAAAATATCACATCCAACTGATATTTTTTATAAATGCTCTTAATGTCATCTAAAACTTTTGTACTGACAAGTTTTTGATAGAAATAACTCTTATTGAAAAAAAAAGTTAAACAAAAAAAGGGGGGGGGATGGCAGAAGAAAAAAATCCATAACTTTGTCAATTCTTAAGATATCAAATCTGATTAAATTTATCATCCATCTTTACATTAATATCTACAACTTTTATATTGACAAGTTTTACATAGGACCAATTCTTACATAAAAAATAAATCAAGCAATAATAGGAGTTGTAGAAAAATTCTCAATTCCAAACTGCTTATATTTTTGCTCTCAAACTCATCCATTTGGCAGGTTCTCTTATTTAGAAATTATATAATGTGGCATATTGGTCAGTTTTGTGATAAAGGCAAAATATATTATGAAAAATGCCGTCTAAATGTCATTGTGATCAGAGTTTCCTGAAGCGATCGTGATTGAAAAATTGAAGATGTATTCAAATAACAAATTGCTTATTTTCTGACTCATTTTTAAATCAATTTTTGCTCTAAAACGCTTTTAATTCACAGGTTCCCTTATTTAGGAACTGTATACTGTGCCTTATTGTCCATGGTTTTGATAAAGGCAGAATATATTTTTAAAAAAAGCTGTGAAAGTGGACAATTTGAACAAATAATTAAAAAAAAAAACACATACACCCACATCAGCCATATTTAGAAACAATTCGTTATTTAGAATCCATTTACTGGATAAAATAAAAATCCAAATAGAAAACTAAATTAATATATTTCAATGCATTTTTGTAGAGAAAACTTAAAAAATACCCTATACACTGTAAAAACTCATTTGCTACAGCGTCACTCCCCCGCTTTTATAGAAAACGGTTACTTTACTGTGTTATGGAGCATTCTCATTGGTCATAAAAGAGATATTCTATAAAAGCTGTGGAGTGACACTACAGCAAATGGGTCAAATTTTTAACAGTGTAGCATTATCAAAATAATTGCTACGGGTGATTTTCAAGAAACCACTATTCCTGCAAAAGATGAGAAATTTGACGTCAAAATTCTGGCCAATCAGGCAAAACCTGGTTGGGAAAATGAAAATATGTATTGATTTAATATGCTCAGTTACACCGTGATAAATGAGGATTCGAAATAAACATCGAATATAAAAGTTGCGTATTTTTGTCCATAGAATCTGAATCTGAAATAAAAAATGGGGGTTATAATTTAAGATTTTAAAGTTGGACCCCCTCTGACCCCCAGGGGGTCGGTTGTGAAGGTCAAATTTGGTATCACTGAGTAGCTTATTTAAAAATATTTAACACGTATATTTCCTTTTTTTAATCTCTTATGTATTTATCGAGTTATTCGACCGTTTCCAGACTTTTCGGACACCCTGTATATTTCATGCTTTTGTTATAAAACTAATATTGCTAATATTTTAATATTTACAGAATTACCTTGGAATGAAGCAACATCTGATTGCCTAGAATTTGTCGCATGGAGGGAGTCTAACTTTTCGATTCCTCCCTGGACAAAGATAGATAGTCTAGCATTAGGTAAATTATTTTATTTATTTATTTATTTTTGTATATCCAAAAATGAATAAGAGATAACAATGTAAGAAACCTGTATGATATCCAGAGATGACAGGGCTCGGGCGATGATATTTTGCAATTTGTTGATTGTGCATTACATTTCAAGTTGAGGCGGAACGTTCACTGTATTTCATTGGCAGAGTTTCCCCCAGAGGGTTTCAGGAGGGCGCTCCGCCCTTCCTGCCCTTTAGTTTAAAAAAATAGCGCCCCTCTTGCCCCTCATCCAAAAACTAGCGCCCCTCTTGCCGCTCAATAAATTTTAAAAAAAAAGCGCCCTTCTTGCCCTACACTTGAAAAAATGCAGCCGTTCAGCGATGATTCGGACACGCTATAACGCGTAAATTACGAAAAAATTGGTGACGAAAAGAAAAAAAGTTCTTACGCGTCCCACAGAACGTGTAATTTCGTCAAAAAATTGCGAAAAAAAGTCACATTTCACTTAAAAAATCGTGAAATAACGACTAATTTCCGGCAAAATTCACAAAAAAATGGCTAATTTCGTCATAAAATCCCGTAAAAATGGCAGATTTCCTCAAAAGATAGTAAATAAACGACAAATTTCATCCAAAAATTGCAATAAAACGGCAGATTTTGTCAAAAGATTTGCGAGAAAATGGCAAATTTCGTTCGAAAATTGCAATAAAACAGAAAATTTTGCCATAAAATTTGCGAAAAATGGTTAATTTTGTTGAGAATTCACGAAAAAACGCAAAATTTGTCAAAATATCCCGAAAAAATGGCAGATTTCATAAAAATAATCGCAAAAAATGCAAATTTGGTCAAAGAGACACACACACACAAAAAAAGTTAATGTCAGAAGTGAATTTTTCTGTTCTAAAAACTAATTTTCTTGCTTGAAAATTGTGCTTTTAATGCTCAAAAAGCGGATTTTCCTGCTTCACAATCAGGCGTGTGAAGAGGAAATTACACCCAGGGCATAATTAGAATTTGAGTCCTCCCCCCCCTCCCAATTTATTATTTTGATAGTCCAAAAATGATGTTTGTAGTATAAATTTGGACCCCCTAAATTTCTGCGTGCAGGGCTACCTACTCCTTTTCTCCCCTACCCCCTGTTACAATCCTTTTTAGACTGTTCAAAACTTTCTAAATGTGAATCCTGAAAGTATTCTTTTTTTCAAAAGAAAAAAAAAAAGGTCTCTTTCAATAAATCAGGCTTGCCCCTTAACAATCTTTTAACAAAATCGGCCGTTTTTTCGCGATCTTTTAACAAAATTTGCCGTTTTTTCGCGATCTTTTAACAAAATTTACCATTGTTTCGTGATTTTTTAGCAAAATCTGCCGATTTTTGCAATCTTTTAACAAAATCTGTTGTTTTGGCAATCTTTTAACAAAACTGACCTTTTTTTTGCGATCTTTTAACTTTTTTTTTTCTTTTTTTTTTCAATTTTTGACAAAATTTCCGTTTTTTCACGATTTTTTTGAACTGCTAGATTTTAGATTCAACTCTATAAAGGTGCCCTTAAAAATCAAAAAAGTGCCCTGAAAAATGTAAAAAGTGCCTTTTTCAGAACAGTAGCGCCCTGCCCCTTTTTAAACCTGGGGGAAACTCTGCATTGGGATTTGGTTTTATTTTCCTTTTACTTGCCCATCATACATAATGTAGGGTAAATCTAGCAATCATTTTGAAAATCGAAAAAAAAAAATTTTTTTGCAGGATACTAGAGATATTGAAAAACATATTTTTGGAAAAAAAAACTTTGTTGTCCGTCTGTCTGTCTCTGTATCTGTAAACACTCTACCTCCCAAACAAATTGAGATAGAGACTTGAAATTTACTATGTACTTAGTATGTAAGAATGGGACAAAGCCTATTTAATATCAGTAACCTCGATTATCCAGAACTATTTTTTTCGAACTCTAGAAAAATTTGTTTTGATGAAATGTATATAAAAAATTTTGAATTTTTTTATTTTAAGAAATGAACGTAAAAGCCAATAAAATAACACAAATTTTGCATAAAGAACAAAATCGATCGGATTACAAGTTGCCGAGATATATGTAATCCTGTTTTCCACATTCTTTGATTTTTCATTACCATGTATTTCATTCAAATTTCATTTCAGAGATATATTTTATTTGGAAATGAAACGCTTAATCCGACGCAGTAAACTGTTAGATAATTTATTTTTTCCATTGTAAATTTTTATATTTATTAATATTTGACATGGTGAATGTATAGTGCTGGTTATGATTTTATTATTGCACAGTTAAATGTAAATGCTATTATGATGAATTTGTAAATATGCAACTTAAAAACAGATATATTTTATATGGGAATTCATTTTTATAAGCAATTTTAAATAAAATGGAAATTGAATGAAAACGAGTTTGATGTATTCTTCGATAATATTAAATATTCCCATAGAACTAACTTTTCTATTGCTTATATGCTCTAATTTTTAATGAAAATTTATTCAATAGAAGATATTAAATTGTCAAAGTTATGCTTAAAATCTGTGATAACATTAGATTATTAAACAACTAGAAAAAAGTATATACAGTAGATTCCCTCAAATCCACATAACTTGGGCCAGAGGTTGCGCAGATTTTAGAATTTTGCAGATTTCTGGTCATTGCATTGTTTACATTTCTTAAACAGTAATTTGAATGTAATTAATAATACTATCGAAACTGTAATGAATGCTTACAATATAATAAAATCTTAAAAATTTAGATAATTTTTAAAATTATTAAAATATTAAAAGCAGAGGTCAAGTTAATAATCAATAATGTATGATAAAATAGTCATTATAAAGATTAAATGTATTTTTTCTAAATTAATCTATGAAACTTGCTTCATAAAGGCACATTACTAATTCATATCAAAAAAATAAAATAATGAAGTTTTATTTCAGGTTTAGTCAGACTTAAAAACCAATAAAGCTTGATTAATTCATAAGTATATTTAGTAAAGAGATTGTGATTACCAGTGATATCAGTTATATCCTGAATTTTTTCAGATGTAAATTTATTCTTCCTTCATGAAAAAACATGAATTCAGTAATATTAAAAAAAAAATTACAAATTAAAATATATATGGAATTGATATAAAACTAAAAAAGTCAAATTTTGTAATTATACCTGAACTGAATGTTTCATTGTATACATCTGTAAATTGTGTGCAGATTTTAAAGAATTTTAGATTTTAGGGTTGCGGATTTTAGGGAGGCTACTATATATATATATTACATTTAAATGTTTTTTAAATGTATTAATATGATTTTTTTTTTTTTTTCTGTTGTTGTTATTGTTCAAAGAAAATATTTGCCAAAATAGACAACTTCATTAAGTGATGTTTTACATTTTAATTCTTTTAGTTTTTTTTTATAGTAATTAAAAAGAAAAGAAGGAAGAAGAATTATAATTTTTGTACATGAATTATGAAAATATTTTGGATAATATTCATTAACTCAAATATAATAAATGTAATTTACCTTTTAAACATAATTTGAATTATGTTAATTATTAAAGTGCAATGTGATTCAAAATATGATAAGTTTGATCTGATTTTCAAATGATTTCCTGAACTGTATATAATCCATATAAGAGATATAAATTACATTTATTTATATGCACACATTCAAGTTTGTAGGTCTTCATTGTGCTGTCTCAGTCTGTATGGATAATATCTATAATGATAAATTGACTAAATGCTGCATTTTAATTTGTATATATTCTTTTATTTATTTAAATTTCATGTCATTTCCAAAATTTTATTTAATTTTAATTTTTTTCTCCAGGTCTTTTAACAAAGATTTTAAGTTCTTCCCCGACAAAGAGATATAATATTTCACAAATTAGAAGTCATTTATGGTACAAAAAATTTCTATCAAACAAAGGTATGAAAATAATTTGTAAAATAGTGCTAAATATGCTTATTTATTTATTTTTTTTTTTACTATTATTATTTTATGTGTATATTACATATTATATATATAATATATTATAAGGGCTGTCCATAAATGATGTCATACTCCCCCCCCCCTCCCCTCTTTGTCACCAAATGTGACATTTTGCCATACCTCCTTCCTCCTCTTTATCACATGTCACACCATATTACTTATACATATACTTGCAGTTCAGAAACAAAGCACTAAGTTATAGATCATGTTTCAAATTTTATTTTTAAACTTTAACTGTATGTTTTAATGTCTTTTGTGAGAATAACAATGAAAATGATTAGTGTCCTTATTTTGTATGAAATAAGATTAAGTTTTACAACAAGAATTATAATTTGAAATGGAATTTAACAGTATTTTTGGCTTTAAATTTTATCTTTACTTTAAGAACACAAAATACTTTAATTTGAAAATAACTTTAAATTTAATCTACTGATTTTTAATGTTTTTTTTTAACCAAAATGTGTGATATCACATTTCTTCTTACCCCTCCCACCTCCTTGCCACAAACTGTCTCAATTTCACAAACCCCCAATACCTATCTCTAAGAGTGTCATCATTTATGGACAGCACGATATATACAGGGTGTCCCTAAACAAATGGTATATACGCTAGGGGGCGATAGAACACATCAAGACGAGTAATAGTAAATAGGAAACCAAAGGTCCCAAACGTTTTCCAAAGGAGATAGCCGCTATTAAAGTTTGGGGTCCAAAATTTCAAACACACATAAAAAACGGAAAAATTGGTCGATTGATTTGCGGTTTTCACTAAAATTGTTCTTTATGTTGGTATTTTCTTGAAGATAAATTATAAAGATAAATTTTGAAAAATGCCAATAGAGGGCACTTTAGACTTTGAAATAATGAAAAACTATTTTTTGCTGTGATTTTTTGCATCTCATTAAATGGTTTCATAAGCGTAGACTTAAAACTTAAATTTTGAGCTCAAAATCTTAATAGTTGGAAGCGATTAAGTAGCACAAACTTAACTGTGTTCAGAGGGTTTAAATTTCAAATGATTATAAAAAACGGAAAAATTGGTTGATTGATTTGCGGTTTTCACTAAAACTATTCTTTATGTCGGTATTTTATTGAAAATGAATTATAAAGATAAATTTCAAAAAATGTCGATAGAGGGCGCTTTAAACTTTGGAGTAACGAACAACTCCTTTTTACGTTATTTTTTGCATCTGATTAAATGTTTTCGTAAACTTACTCTTAAACTTAAGTTAGACTTACTCTTAAACTAAGTTAGACTTAAACTTAAATTTTGAGCTCAAAATCTGAATAGTTGGGAGTGGTTAAGTAGCACAAACTGAACTGTGTTCAGAGAGTTCAAATTTCAAATGATAATAAAAAACGGAAAAATTGGTCGATTCGTTTGCGGTTTAAAATAAAACTATTCTTTAAGTCAGTATCTTCTTGAAAATGAATTTTAAAGATAAATTTCAAAAAATTTCGTTAGAGGGCGCCTTAGACACTGGAGTAGCATACAACTATTTTTAACCTTTATTTTTTTTAAACCTCATTAAATGCTTTCAAATGCTTAGATTTAAATTTTGAGATCAAATTCTGAGTCGTTGCGAGTGTTTAAGTAGCGCAAAAGTGAACTGTGTTCGAGGGGAGGGGGGTTAAATTTCAACTCCTGAACACACTTCAGTTTGCGCTTCTTAACCCCTCCCAACGTTTCAGAATTTGAGTTCAAAATTTAAGTTTAAATCTAAGATTTCGAAAACATTTAACAAGTTTTGGAAAGCATTTAATGAGTTACAAAAAAAATGGTTAAAATTTGTTGTTGGTTACTCTGAAGTTTAAGGCGCCCTCTAATGGAATTTTTTGAAATTTATCTTTAAAATTCATTTTCAAGAAGATACTTAAAGAATAGTTTTATTTTAAACCGCAAACGAATCGACCAATTTTTCCGTTTTTTGTTATCATTTGAAATTTGAACCCTCTGAACACAGTTCAGTTTGTGCTACTTAACCACTCCCAACTATTCAGATTTTGAGCTCAAAATTTAAGTTTAAGTCTAAGTTTACAAAAACATTTAATCAGATGCAAAAAATAACGTAAAAAGGAGTTGTTCGTTACTCCAAAGTTTAAAGTGCCCTCTATCGGCATTTTTTGAAATTTATCTTTATAATTCATTTTCAATAAAATACCGACATAAAGAATAGTTTTAGTGAAAACCGCAAATCAATCGACCAATTTTTCTGTTTTTTATAATCATTTGAAATTTAAACCCTCTGAACACAGTTAAGTTTGTGCTACTTAACCGCTTCCAACTATTCAGATTTTGAGCTCAAAATTTAAGTTTAAGTCTAAGCTTACGAAACCATTTAATGAGATGCAAAAGATCGCGGCAAAAAATAGTTTTTCATTACTTCAAAGTCTAAATCGCCCTCTATCGACATTTTTTAAAATTTATCTTTATAATTTATTTTTAAGGAAATACCAACATAAAGAATAATTTTAGTGAAAACCACAAATCAATCGACCAATTTTTCTGTTTTTTATGTGTATTTGAAATTTTGGACCCCAAACTTTAATGGTGGCTATCTCCTTTGGAAAACGTTTGGGACCCTTGGTTTCCTATTTACTATTACTCGTCTTGATGTATTCTATCATCCCCTAGTGTATATACCATTTGTTTAGGGACACCCTGTATATATATATATATATATATATATATATATATATATATATATATATACACTGTGTGAATGAAGGACTTTAATAATATCATAAGTTGGCTGTGTTGCATATAAAATCTTGCACATAAGGTGTTCCTGGCGATTATTTTTATATTCTATTTGCACTGCATAAATAATAATAATATTAATAAAAAACATGTTGTATGTGCCTCTTGCACATGTTGCCAATGTATATGTGAAAGATTTTTGTTTTTGTGAAAGTGATATGATAAAGAATTAAAAATTATCACTAGTGGCAGCCCTGTGTAGAGACGAAAATGCCCAGAAAAAAAAAAAAAAAAATTCAGTTTTTCTTTGAAGGTTTATTTTTTAATTTTTCCAAGCTGGAAAAATTGAAATTTCATTTATAAAATAATATATTGAAAATTTTGTAATAGCTGCATTCTCATACTTTTTATTTTATTTATTTTTATATTGAGTGTCCCACATGAAAACTTTAATATGGGTAATCTCATCTCTCAGCAGAAATCTGTTTGAGAAGACTTAAAAGAATCCTTCACATTTTTTTCTTGTTTGAAACACAAGATCCTTCGCAAAATTTCTCTTGAAAATAGACATTTAAAAAAAAAGTTTTATCTCCAAATTGAATTTTTCACAAATGCAGTGATTGAAGAAAAAAAAAAAAAATCTTATGCCATATAGCAGCTGAATCTTATCAAGTTATATATATGTATAAAACACCTTATTAAAAAATGTCTAAATAGGAACCTAAATATAGTAATAATTTCTAATTTACAAATTCTGATTATATTTTGTACAAGTATATACAAGAAGTTCACAATTTCACAAAAACATGATTACATGAAAAAAATCTAGATATATAATTAAATGCAACTTCTCTTTTTAAAACTTAATTCATGTGAAAAATTATTTAAAAAATATGCCAATTAATAAAAATGGTAAAATTAAAAATTTAACATAAAATTTGATGCATGCATTTATTACTTTTTTCTACCTTTACAAGGAGTAAGTATTAAATTTGTGAAAAATTTGACTTCCAGTTTTTGGTGTTTTTAAATGTTTTAGAAGGTTTGATTTGGTGGAACACAAATTTCACTGAACACTTAATTTGGCTGAACACGATTTGGTGGTATTGAAAAATATCTGTCACTCTGTGAGTCTGTTTGTGATAAAAATTTTATGGGCACTCTATCTCGAGAACTGATGCACATAATTTCACAAAATTTTAGATTCAGTTACACCTTGATATAAACTCGAGATGTTTAGTTATTAGTGTATATCGCCCAAATGATGGCGCTGCTATGCTGCATTATTCATGATTTCCACGATAGTTCTATCTCAAGAACTTATGTATGGATTTTCATAAAACTTCAGATTAAGTTAATCTTTGATATAATTTCGTGCTGATTATTTTTTGTTGTAAATCGCTCAACAGATAATGCTGCTATGATACATTATTCATGATTATTGCAATAGTAATCTCAAGAAATAAAGGATGATTTTTCATCAAACAACAGATTTAATCAGTTCCTGATATATATCGGTATTTAGTTTTTCGTGCAAATTGCCCTATAGGTGACGCTACTATGCTGCATTTTTCAAGATGTTGAATCTAAACTTGACCTCCATATGTTGCAAAGCATGGGCAATTTGCATTAGAAAAGTACAACTGCAATTAAAAAAAAAAAAAAAAATCCATATTTTATTACAAGTAACTATGTTCCAAATTATAATTTCCCTCTTGATTAAATTTTGAATTTTAGTATTTTTCTAAAGCACAGTAGAAGTTTATCTCTGTGTGTAACTGCTTTTGTTAATTCCTCAAATAGCGAGCATTTCCAAATGTAGTATTCTGTTTTTATAACTTTTGAGTTCCACTCTTAGAAATATGAAATTACCATATGGAAACATTATTGAATATGGTTTCTTACTCAAGAATGGAATACCAGATTTCAGGATAAAAAGAAAAAAAATTATGTTAAATTAAACTTTAAAAAAATATTTTCCTGGTTTCAGTGAGTAAAAATCTAACAGTCAATAAATTCTGTACTGTCTTTTAGTTGCAGACCTGAGTAAGCCAAACTAAAACTTAGTTTTGTTTGAATTTAGATTATAAAATTAAATCAAAACATTTTTGAGTTGAGATTGGAAAGCTATACCAAAACTAAACATATTTTTTAAAGGAAATAAAATTATAATTGCAAGAAAAAAAATGTAATATTGTAAAATATATATATATGTATATATATTTAAAAAACAAACAATGGAATTTTTTAATACCAATATCCATAATAATGACAAAACTGCAATAATTTATTTCTTTAAACTAATATCATTTATTTCTATTATTAATAACTGACTACGTATATTTTTTTGTCTTTTATCTGTATCAAATATTTCTCTATCTATAGGTATTGTTAGATGGTCTGGTGAATCAGTGTCATATAAAAGATTATGTTCAGATCTTGATCGCAGCGCTGCTCTTAAGTAAGTTTCTTATTCATCAATTTTTTATCTAAAATATATTCCTTGTTAAATACTTTTGTCTGATTTTTTTTACATTTTGAATGATTTCTAAATTACTTTGATCATTTCAGTCATTTATCTGGCTAAAGCATTCTTAAAAACAGCCTTATGAACTTATATTGACAATAGCCTATTTAATGCATTTCAAACATCTTTAATATGCATACCATATTTTTCTAAAAAATAAGAAAAACATTTTATATTAAATTTGGCTCCAAAGGATGCACTGGGCTTATATTCTTTTTTTTTCCATAAACAAGAATTTACTTTTATCCATTTAAAAGAATCTAAATTTATTCATGTATAGTAGACTCTCGATTAACTGGGATGGTTGGGAAATGCGTTATCTTGGGTAAGCAAATTTGTGCAAATTTTTGGTAAAAAAGGATAGAAAGTCAAATTATTACAGGGTAGAACATTAATAATTCAATTAATGCAAAAGAAAGAGAATAAACATGAATTTCAATATTATTTAGATTTACAATTTGTAACAAAAAATAGAAATGTAGTTTGCTTCAATGTTTTGTGAAGAATAAAAAGATGAAGGTCTGTTTTCATTTTTCATTTACTCTTCGACTAATTTTATTACTCAAATTTCTCAACATCATTTCTTCAGAAATTGTGCTTTCATCTTCTTATTCCAAGTAATTAAGTAATGTCTTTGTGTAAAGTGTACCAAAGTGCCACCACTTTGTAACATTCCAATTTTGAATCGTTGTTAATGCACTGTTGCATTGCTTTTCAGAACAGTTTTTCTTAAAATTTTCTATGATTTTTCTTTGTGAATCAGCAGTTTTGTCTTCTGCATGAATTTCATTTTCTTCATGCAATAACATTGCCCTCCATGATTTCTTAACAGTGGTGCTAGTTTCATGTATCATCATCATAATAAATTGCATGCAAAACTGAGATTTTTACCATCTTGGTTAATCCACAGCCCAAATAATTCAATGTTAATGAAGAGTCTACTGTGTTTCCACATGCAAAAATTTACATTTATTCTGTTACAGTCATATAATCTTCTTTTACATTTGTTTTTGTTGGTTTTAATATGTTCGTACTTATGAATAGTACACTATTAACACCTTCAGTGCCAGATGTATGTTGATCCATTCACCCTAACAGACATTATACCCATATGTTGTGTATAATATATAAGCATGGGGTGGTGTTTTAATTTGTGGCAAATAACTAAAAAAAAATAAAAAGAATAAATAAAAATTTGCACAAAATCTGGTATGTGTGCATACTTAAATTACAATAATTTGGTGCTGGAGGGGTTAAAAGGGGCTTCTTTTCATATTTATTGTGTGTGCTTATCCTTTTCTTTATAATAGTTATTATTTATGTATTTATGATTTATTATATATATACATAGTCTTAAAAAATTTTTTGACATGAAAATGTTTATGATTATAAATTCAATTAATTCTCTGTTCCAAATATTAGCGACTTCTATGTATCTGTTGTAAAAAATTATTTTTAATCAAAATGTTTTAACTTGCAGGTAGAACATTTTTGCAGTATAAAATTCTTCCAGTTTTTGTTTTCTCCATGAAATTTGTGCACTTTAGCCAATTTTTAAAGTCAGGGAGATTTTTAAATATTGACTACTCTAAGAAAGTGGTACACTTCACTTCGGTAAACTCCATGCATAAAGCTAAAAAAAAACCTCTTATTTTGGAGCCAAGACTTATTTTCTGATTAGATTTTATTCCTTCTTTTGTTTGGGAAGGGGTGGGGGGATGGGGAGCAAACAATACTTTAAATTGTAAAAATATAGCATCCTGTTTTTTCCAAAGTGTCACTTTCTCCCACCCTCATAAAAATAAAACACTCAAAACTTTTAAGTAATCCAATTCATGTTTAATGTTGTAGCAATATAGAAAACATTAGGAAGAATTCACATCTTTTTGTTAATATTTATCAAAATCTTATCTACAAAAACAATTTTTTCTACATAGTTTATTTTAATTTCCAAATAGATTAAGTGAAATAGGCAGCAGCTTTTGAAGTAGTTACAAAATGTTGAAAATTTAAATACCTGTGACTATTTATTGCTTACTTTTATGTTAATTATTCTTGTTTGGTAAAAATAACAAATATATATTTTTAAATGGCATACATGATACATGGCATACATCAGTGATTGTTTTAAAAGTTGGGTGTTCATTCATTGTATATACAAGATTTAAATGGATTTTAAAATGTTATTCTTTATTAAAATTATTCTTGTATTTAAAAAATAATTCTTTTCTTTTAGAGAGGAGCCTGAGACTAAGTTTTCTTATTCTCAACCAGTTCAAGTTATTAAAGATTCAGAAAGTGTTGATAGTCCTGATTATGTAAATAATCTTAATGTTGGTATGAGTTTTTCACAACCTGTTGATCCTGATAATATGATTTTAACTACAAAATTTACTGCATCACAGATGGTTTCAAAGGTATTTTAATTTTTTCTTTAAAAAATTTTTCAGATAAAATTTTTTGATACATTGGTTTTACAGATTTTTTCCATTGAAAACATTAATAATTAAGGTACTTTTCAATTAGCCAGGTGCCAATGTTATCTATACACATATATGAACACATATTTTCATACATACATATGTATTTGTGCATGCATATATATATTTATTTGGTACTACTCTGTTATCCCGTCGACTGATTTCGCAAATTATACAAATCACCAAACTAATAGCCAAATTATACACATTGACGTAATTTTTATTTTAAATAATAAAAAAAAACAAATAATTAGTGGAATATTAATAAAAATGCAAATAAAAAATTGAAATAAAAATCACTTAATGATGTTTTAAACGCATGTATCGTATTTAATGTCATTGAATTGACATTTGTGATCATCCATTATTGGCATTTAATCTTATATTTTGGCGATAGTATTTTGGTCGACGGGGTAACAGAGTAGTACCACTGATATATGTAATTATATTTGTATATGTATGCATGTATGTATATAAATTTGTGCATATATAAAATTAGTGCCCAGTTTATCAAAAATACTGTAATTTACTCCATTAAATTCATTTAGTTTTGTATATTTTAAAAAAACTTGTGTTTAAATTTCTAATTTTTTTTCTCTTTATGTGTTTTATTATTTTAAAAGTGCAAGTTGATCCCCCAAGGTCCAAAGCATGAGAAAATGTCTTCTCAACAACACATCACACGAGTGTGCATTCAGATGGTTTTCTTTCATTAATCAAGGTTCTCATGCTCACACAATAACATCAGCAAAAATCAGTTCTTTACAGTCTAAATGAATAGCAGGAACCGTCCTTTTTTTAAATTATGCAACTATAAGTGTATTGTTCTGTGAAAAATGGATAAAATGCCTTGCATGTGACACCTACATAAATTCCTTATACCTATTGACTTATATGTTGTTAAAATACCTAAAACTAGATTTTTTTATTAGCATAATTATTTTAATTTAAGGATACATTAACATTGTTAAAACAGAATGTAATGAACAGAAAAACAGTGAAATGTAGAAAAGCTAGTTCACACATGACATGGAATGTCCCAATGCACATTGTTAATAGTGAGTTTTGTTGATTTTTTATAATGTTAACTTTTGGCACCAAACCAGTATGAAAGTATTCCTTTAGTTCTGTTCTCAATCCGAAAGGGGCTAATTTGACACATTTTTAAAATTATTTTTTGTTTCAAAATGCTTGAGATTTACAGATGCTGTTATTCAGAAACTATGTAAACAAAAGATTTTCCTCATTTTTTGATAAACTCAAAAGATTGTTCATAAAATACTGTCAAACTTGCCATTTTGAAACAGAATTTCCAGACATGACGGCAAGGAAATGAGGAGAAAATCCTGTTACATGACAAATGTCGCTTATGAGCTCGGAAAAATGGAAAAGGTCTTTCTGTCCCAAATTGCTTCAATCAACTCTATCAGTTTTATAAAAAGTATCAAAAAGTTTGTATTTGTTGAGCAAAAAATTTCAGAACAGTCTAAAAAAAATTCAAAATTTTATTTAGAATTATATTTATAATATTATCACATATTATGTAATTATATTTATTTATTTAACAGAGTGGATTGCCTATTGGAACACGTCTGACAAGATTTTGTGTTAAAATGGAAACTGATGAAGTATTTAAAGAGCTTAAATATGCATTTGAAAAACTTGGATATTGTTGGAAGCGGAGTGCTCATGGGCAGGTATGTTTTATTGACTACACTACGCTGTAAAAAAAAGATAGAAAATAATTTCTTAAACTATCGAAATTTACTGTAATCACAAAATTAAATAACTACTTCCAATTTGTCCAATATTCCAAAAAATGTTTCTTTATTCATACAAATCTCAGAAAACAATTTATTTTCGAAATTCAATAAGAATTTACAAAAAATAAAATTTTATTAGATGCCCCTAATGTTTAGAAACATTCTTTTGCAATACATTAATCAGTTCTGTCTACTAGGAAAATTATTTTTTGGGGTGCTATCAAAGCTCAACTAAATATTTTCAGTTAGATGACTGAAATTTTGCATACAATTCTGACAGAAAAATGTTAATGTTATTAATTCTATGTTTTTCAATTAAACATATTTGTTGAATATGAAAATATTTGATTGAGGCTTACAGAAACCAAAAAAATTGTTTTCTATGTAGAGAAAACTGGTTATTGCATTGTAAAATCTGTCTAAAATGTTTTCAAAAACTATGGACAACTAATATAAATTAACTTTTTATAAATTCTTCTTTAAATTGCAAAGATAAATTCTTTTGTGAGGTTTTTAAGATAAAGGAATGTTTTTCAAAATTTTGGAGGAAGAGGTTCTTGTATGTTTTTTTCATGATTATAGTACATTTTTATAAATTAAGAAACATTTGTCTTTTTTTAAAGTGTACACAGCATATTTTAAAAGATTGTCTTTTAAATTTCAGGTGATTTTAAATAAATCTTTTAAAGTTAACTATGTAATCAGTGTTACAAAAAATAAATAAATATAAATTAAAAGTAAAATATGGGAAGATTAAATTATAAAATTAGAAGAATAAAAATTGATGTATTTTAGAATAATTAAAAATTAATATTTTAGAAAATTTAGATGGCCGAATATTAGAAAAGTTAGATAGCCAAACGATCGTAATGGGGAAAGTACAATTGCCATTGTGAAAATAAATAAATAATAAACATAATAATAAAGCATATATTCATGGTAAAGGTACATAACAAATATATTAACTTACCTGAACCAGAACATAAATCTGTTGTCACTTGTAAGATTCATAAAATGAGACTTAGCCAAATATTTTATCATTAATGACATGTTGATTATTGTAATTATTTTTGTGAAATGGAATATTTTAACATCATTATTGACTGCTTCAATTATTGCTTAAATATACATATTATATGTATCAAATCGTAATATAAAACAAAATGATACCAACACGTATTAACAAACAAATATTTTATTTATATAGTAAATATATGAAACGGAGGGAGGGGAAGTAGAGTAAGCCTAATAGTGCACTAATTAGTTACATTTATTATCAAATGTAATCATTCATATTTTTAAACATATTGCTTTCATTAACAGGTTAACATATACATTATGTAAAATGTTAAAAGTAATAACAATATCAGACTTAGGATGAAAGTTTATATATTATTGTTTGTCATGAAGTGTGAATTAGGAACACTGATAATCTTATTCTGATCCTAAGTTTATGGAAAAAGTTAGTGAACAATAAAGATAAATCTCACCATTTGTAATAAATCCACAGAAAAGAAGCACTGTAATAGAGCCATACCTCAAAGGAACAGCACCACTTCTTTGATATGTCATCAGAAGCATCACTCACTGAAACAACATTTTGAAGTCTGTTTTCTTTTTCTTTCTTTATAGGGTCCTTCATTGATCCTCACAATAATCACAACAACACATCATTCATAACTTTAGAAGTCCTGCATTCAGTAGTTACACTTCCATCTACTATTAAAAAGATTAATCCTGCATATCGGAACTTCCAAACAGATAAATATTTCAAACAATCAGTATCCTTCCTGCTTCAGCACGCGATTATATAAACATAGTTAAAAGACTACAATTGTATGCTTACGATTTCTAGGATTATTTTACTTGAAATAAGAAGAAGGGATAAAGAATATCAAACATAAAAGTCGTCGTTAAAATGGCTAGAAAAGTAATTTTTGGCGGAGTGCCGCCTCGCCCTTCTTGGCAGGGAGACGTTCAGAGAGAGAGAGAGCAAAGGGACGCTACTTTCTCTCAAGCATTGTTTTGAGAGAAGGTGCAAAAAGCTCTGATTGGCTGATTGAAAATGATGCCACAGGGATGAAATATTTAAAGGATTTTGAAATAATAAAAGATCATTAGAGATTTAAATTTTATTTTTATAAATTATGGTTAAAGATATTAAATAATTAAGTAAATATTAGAATTAAGATTATTTTAAATGATCTTTTTAGAATTAAACAATATTTTTGGAATAACAAATTAAAAATGTTTTTAAATGGAAATCTAATGAAACTTTTTGAAAATTAATAAATATTTTAAGAAGGAATTTTAAAATGAAAAGGAAAATTTTTTGATAAAATTTAAATATTAAATTTTTATTTTAAAATATTTTTATTGTAAGGATGTTATGACCTGTGTCATAACAGTCAGATTTGTTTTGTCTCTGTATTATACAAAGTTTTTGCTCACATTTTAAAGAAAGGTGGGTCTATTGCCTGTTTTTATTAAGATAACCACAAGCAGTTAGATAAGCAGAAAATTTTATTTCATCATTCTAAATGCAGTATAATTCTTTTGTGGGAAAATTGCATTTTCTTCCAAAGGTACTGAAATAAGTAAATCCACTAAATTGGTGCCATATTTTAAATTTCAATCTTATTTATTATTTAACTTTATTATCTCTTTGACTTGCATTTTGCAAAGGAAATTAGCAATAATAAATACTTTTTATTAGCTCACAGGCTATCATAGCCTGAGAGCTTATGTGCCCGTCCTTTCTGTATGTATGTGCGTATGTGCGTAACGCGATAACTCATGATAAAAATATCGGATCCACTTGAAATTTTGTATATAGGTATATCCTGATAAGGCGCTTCCCTGATTAGTTTTTGGAGTTCATTCGATATGTATAAGAGGGGGAACGGGGGGCTCATGCCCCCCGTTAGTTGATATAAATGGGATTTTCATGCAGAATTAAGTTTTCAAAATTTAGATTAGGATCATTCTGATGAGGCGATTCCGTGACTGTTATTAGGTGTTCATTGAATAAGTATAAATAGGGGGAACAGGGGTTCTAATCCCCCCCCCCCTTGTTAGTTGATATAAATGGGATTTTCATGCAGAATTAAGTTTTCGTTCAAAATTTAGATTAGGATCATTCTGATGAGGCGATTCCGTGGCTGTTATTAGGTGTTCATTGAATAAGTATAAATAGGGGGAACAGGGGTTCTAATCCCCCCCCCCCCCTTGTTAGTTGATATAAATGGGATTTTCATGCAGAATTAAGTTTTCGTTCAAAATTTAGATTAGGATCATTCTGATGAGGCGATTCCGTGGCTGTTATTAGGTGTTCATTGAATAAGTATAAATAGGGGGAACAGGGGTTCTAATGCCCCCCCCCCCCCCCCCGTTAGTTGATATAAATGGGATTTTCATGCAGAATTAAGTTTTCGTTCAAAATTTAGATTAGGATCATTCTGATGAGGCGATTCCGTGGCTGTTATTAGGTGTTCATTGAATAAGTATAAATAGGGGGAACAGGGGTTCTAATCCCCCCCCCCCCCCCCCCCCCCCGTTAGTTGATATAAATGGGATTTTCATGCAGAATTAAGTTTTCGTTCAAAATTTAGATTAGGATCATTCTGATGAGGCGATTCAGTGACTGTTATTAGTTGTTCATTGAATAAGTATAAATAGGGGGAACAGGGGCTCTAATGCCCCCCCCCCCCCCCCCCCGTTAGTTGATATAAATGGAATTTTCATGCAGAATTAATTTTCGTTCAAAATTTAGATTAGGATCATTCTGATGAGGCGATTCCGTGACTGTTATTAGGTGTTCATTGAATAAGTATAAATAAGGGGAACAGGGGTTCTAATGCCCCCCCCCCTTAATTTATATAAATGGGTTTTTCAAGCAGAATTGTCAGATTTCGTTCAAATCTCTGAATAGTTTTGGAAGTTTAATGGTTAAGTATAAAAGAGGGGGATAACTCCTTTTAAATTATATAAATGCTAAATGGGTTTTTATTAAGAATTATCTAATTTGCTCTGAATTTTGGATATAGATTTTTTATATGATAAAGCATGTCTTTGATAGTATAGGAGGTTCAATGATTAAGTATAAAAAAAAGAGGAAAGGGGAGAGCTGTTTCCCCTTCTTAATTTTTTTTTCGAACGGAATTAACCCTTGAAAATACGAACGGAATTAACCCTTGAAAATATAAGGCTTTAATGTGCAATTAGTATTTGTAGCCTGTGAGCTCAATGCCATCAGTTTAACTGGGCAGTATTCTTTTTTTATTGACCTATGGCTGGTACCCAAGAGCAGGGTCAGTGAACCTATGGCATGCTGACCCTATTCCACATATTATGAACCACAAGAAATGGATATGGAGCATATAAACTACACTTTGAGCAACATCATGAACTATAAAAGGATTGTGACAGAACATTTTCACCATAATACTGATAGATATTATAAATGAAAATATAGCACAAAATGCACAAATTTAAATAAGCTGATCTTGTCAAATATTGATTGTTTAGAAACTGTAGAATTGAATTTCAGTTGCACCTTTTTTTAATCTCAGTTTAATTCAATATGGAGTCCAAAACATAGATCACATCAAGACAAGATCCCGGCACTATCGAAAATGATATAAATTAAAAATAAACATTTCAATTAAACAATAGAAATTTGGAATTCAATTCCAGAGCTACTTAAAGAAGTAGCACTTGCCATTTTAACAATTTTCTCATTGATGCATATGTGCCAGTCTTTTTTTTTTTTTTTTTTTTTTTTCACATTTTAAAAAGTTGAAATAGAACCCATTTTTCAGATTATTCCAGTTCAATTTGCATCATATTAAATAGAACTAGGTATGAATTATATATTAATCATTTTTCATTTAAGGAGCAGTAATAGAATTCACATTTAATCATGTTTTTCTTTTCTTTTCTAAATTATAAATGTTATATGTCTTAAATGTAATTAATACCTACATACTTACATATTTTTTTTAACCCTTAAGATTGGCTAATCCAGAAATGAAATTTTCTTACTTTATGATTTTGATGAGAATTAATAAGGTACTTTTATGAGCAAAATTCCATCTGAAAATGTGTTGCTTCTTCATGAATTTTATATAGTTATACACCATTAATTGTTTACTTTACCTTTACTTATGATAATTTAAAAAAATTAAAAGTATCTTACTTTTTATCATTACTTATTTTAATATTTTACTATATTGCAAGCATTGGTTATAATTTTGATTACATTATTACATTCAAGTTATTGTTTTAAAAATGTAAACAAACAATGATCAGAAATCTGCAAAATTCTAAAATCTGCACAACCTTTGGTCCGAAGCTGTGCAGATTTGTGAGAGTCTACTGTATTATTAATGAATTATTATGAATGATTAAATTATGATGAACTATATTAATGAATTTATACTTTCTTCTATATTTACAAGAAGAAAGTATAGGATTTGTGAAAATTTTCGAATTCCAGTTTTCGACAGATTTAGGTGTTAGATTCCAAAAAAACATGTTTTTACAAAGTTATGTCCTAGAGTCAGTCTGTCTGTCTGTATGTGATATAAATTTTGTGGGCTCTCTATCTGAAGAACTAATGCACAGAATTTCTCAAAACGTTAGATTCAGTTAGACCTTGATATAAACTGGATCTGGTCAGGGGTGTAGAAAATGTTTTTACTCACAACATTTCCCCCAATTCATATAAAAACATTTCCAAACTTTTGCAATATGTTATAGGCTTACATAAATTCTGTATTACCGTAGATATAGAATTTTTTATTTTATCAAAATTTCTCAACATTTGCGCGAGTATATATGTTACATATTAGTCTGAGATCAATTTTGTAAAGGTCACACTGATCTTTCTATTTGTAGTGAACATTTTTCTGCCTTGAGTAATTATGTAATACATTGTTAAAATCAAAATTAATTGTATATTTTTGTGCACAATTTCCCCAGATGACCAAAATTTCCCCTGATCCTAGATTCCGGATTGGACATATTCTGCAACTTTGGATTTCATTAGTTTTTTGGTGTATGCCGCCCAATTAGTGGTGCTGCTATGCTGCCTTTTTCTGGATTTCCGTAATAGCTATATTTCAAGAACGAATGGACAGATTTTCATAAAATTTCATATTCTGTTAGTCCTTGATGTAATATGGTTCTGATTATGTTTTGGTATAAATTGCCCAACAGGTGATGTTGCTATGCAGCATTATTCATGATTATTACAATAGCTCTATCTCTGGAACTGATGCATGAATATTCATCTAACTTCATATTCAGTTAGTCCCTGATATAAATGAGTAATCTTTAGTTTTTGAGTAAATTCCTCTCTATAGATGGCACTGCTATGTAGCATTATTCATGATTATTACAATAGCTCTATCTCATGATCTAATGCACAAATTTTCATCAATCTTCAGATTTAGTTAGAACTTGAAATAAGTTGTTGCAGATTAGATTTTGGTGTGAGTTACCTAACTGTTAGATTTTGGTATAAATTACCTAACTTGTGACGCTGCTATGTTTCATTTTTCAGGAAGTATTAACTTGCATAAGATAAAAGGAAATTTTGGGATTGTCACATCCAACTAGTTTATTTAGGAATTCCTTAAAAAGCTGTGTTTTAAATATTAATTTTGTACTTTTTTCTGTTTTTCTAAAGCAGGAATATAAAAAAAAGTACTTTCTAAAAGTACGTCGATGTTTTTGTCAATGAACTTTGTCAAAAGATCGCTGAAAAACGCGAATTTCATGTGCGGATCATGGAAAAAACGGCAATTTCACCAAACATCGCAGACAAAACGCTGATTTCGTCTAAAGACCACGGGAAAACGTTGCTTTCGTCTAAAGATTGCGGAAAAAAAACGCCGTTTTCGATAAAAGATCGCTTAAAAATATTTTGTCAAAAGATTGAAAAAAAAACCGCCGATTTCATCAAAAGATCACGGGAAAAAGCCGATTTCGTCAAAAGATCGCGGGGATAAAATGCCTAGGGATGATTCTCGTCCGAAATTTTAAGGCATCTTCTTCCGAAAATTTTAAATTGGGTTATCAGTTCTGCATAGTTGCCAACTTGTACGGTTTTGCGCGCGGAAAAAACAATCGCGGAGAAATGCAAATTTCGTAAAAGGATCACCGAAAAAGCACACGTTTCGTCAATATTTCGTGGAAAAACGACAATTTCGTCAATTTTTTTTTTTTTTTTTTTTTTTTTTTTTTTTTTGTCAAAAGATTGCTAAAAAACGGGAATTTCCTGTGCGGATCGCGGAAAAAACGGCAATTTCACCAAAAATCGCAGATTTCGTCTAAAGATTGCGGATATAACGTCTATTTCGTTAAAAGATCGTGGAAAAAACGCCGTTTTTGATAAGATTGCTTAAAAATATAGTGTCAAAAGATAATTGAAAAAAAAAAACGTCAATTTCATGAAAAGATCACAGAAAAATAGCCGATTTCGTAAAGATCGCGGGGATAAAAGGATGTTTTCGAGAGTAGATCGCGTAAAAATGCGAATTTTGTCAAAAGATCGTCGAAAAAACGCCTATTTCATTAAAAAGAAACACGGGAAAACGCGGATTTCATCAAAAGATCTCGGAAAAAACCACCGATTTTGACAAAAGATCGCAATAAATCTCCTATTTTGCTAAAATATTGCAGATAAATCGCTGATTTCGTCTGAAGATCGCGGGAAAACGCCAATTTCGTCTGAAGATCGCGGATAAAACGGCGATTTCATAAAAAAAAAACACGGGAGAACGCTGATTTCGTCAAAAGATCGCGGAAAAACCGCCGATTTCGACAAAAGATCACAGATTTTGCTAAATATCGCAGATAAATCGCCGATTTCGTCTGAAGATCGCGGATACCCCCCCCCTTACCAGGGGAGTATAACTCGCGGAATACCCCCCCCCCCCCCCCCCCCCGCATCGCCGATTTCCGTAAATGCAATGTTGATTTCCAAAATAAAAAATTTCACCCAGAATCGCCCCAGAAACATTCATAATCTGCCAAATATGGCAGCTGAAAAAAAAAATCAAATTTCTTTGTTATAATTCTCTTATTTGTGATTGGACATTAAAGCTGCCTCCTTTGTTTCCCCGATTGCGACGTAGAAACCTCGTATCCACAAACACCAATCGTAATCAGTATTCACCATCTAAAATTTCCTTTTCTTTGAAGTAGAGAAATGAATAACAAAGAAAAGATATTTCGCCAAATAATTGCGCCAATCTGTTTTATAATCTGCTGATCTGTGTTTGATTGTAGTCTTATTATTTCACTGGATATGTGTAGCATGGTTAATAGCAACAGTCTTCCTCTGCAGGAAATAAAAGGAAATTAATTGAAGATGACTTAAGTTTTATAAAGAAAAAAATATGGCTTCTTGAAAAAGAAGTATCAGAGTTAGAAAATAAGGCCAATGAATTAGCTGATAAAGGTGAATCAACTAAAGATATTCGATTATTTATAAAATCGAACAGTTGTAGAAAATCTGCAAAAGAAAAAAGGTAGAAATTTCCACCCTGACCAAAGAAATAGATGCCAAAAAACAGTTGCTAGCCAACTAATGTTATATATTTTGTTATATAATTACATAATTATATTTTATGTAAAATTTTAATCTATTACGTTTAAAATTTAATGTAAGTAATTATGTGTACTGTTCTTTTTTAACTTTAGAAAGTCCTTATTTTTCTTTTAACGAAGCCCTTACAAAGTCCTTACAGAGTCCTTATTTTTGATTTAGCAAACTCTGTATGAACCCTGTTAATTTAAATGATTACATGATGTAGTTTTTCTTTTTCATTTAAATGGTCTAATGTATATATATGAAACAATCATTCTTATCTTGCAGCTAACTGTAACTACCCAAGATAGAAGAAAAATGCAGTTGATTTTCAAGGCCAATCTAATTACTATGCCTGACAAAATTCTTGTTGACTTTAGGAGATCTAAAGTAAGTTTTGTGATTTTTATGTGTGGATTTTATCAGGATTGACAAAGCTTAAATCATCCCTCCCCTACCTAAAGAAGAAAAAAGCATTTGGTTTTCATTTGGTGTTTTTAGAACAAATCTAACATAATGTTTTATCTTCTTTTTTGTAATTTAAGTGTAAATTATTGATAGAAATAATTTCTTTTTTTTAACATTTCATCTCAGCAGTCAACATGAAATGCAATGAGTCTAATCGCAATGCTTCTAATCGTCACCTGATATATTCATGGAAAAATTGCATGTAAAATGAAAACCACAATGATTGAGGGGTTAATAGCAGCTAATAACAGTTGTAAAATATCCTGTTCGTAATCTACCTATGGATATGGTAGTAAGTTTGAAAATAAGCAAAGAGAAGGGTAGAAGAAATAATTTATATTTTAAAAGTTTTAAATATTTTGGAAAAAAAATCCCTTTCTAAAATACAATGATTTTTTTTTTTTTTTTCATATAATCGTTCATAATCAATCATAAAAATGTTTTAACAACATGTAAATTTATATCATTTCTATTGTAAAGTAGTAATGTAAACCCATTCACAAAACAAAAGAAAAGGCAGCAGTGTTACTATAATTTGCTGTTGACTGCCCATGTTTGAGTTTTTGTGTACTTTTTTCAGTACTTTCTTTCTATCCACGTGCCAGGAAGATAGATTGTCAAAAAGGGTAGCCAATCCTGATTGAGAGACTACTTCAGACAAGCGAAAAGATTGATTCTCTAAAAATATCTTGGTTGCATTTAATTTTTTTTTTTTTTTTTTTGGCATTGGAAAGCTAAAATTGATTTGTGCAAAGACTATTTTTGATTTTGTTTACTGATGTTGTTTTTAAGGAGGGTATTTTTGAAGATATTTTTATTTTCAGAACCAGTTTTAAAAATAAAAGCATTCTCATAAAAAAAAAAAAAAAAAAAAATCTGCAATCAAAACCATAAAAAGTAAAAAAAGCCTTTATGTAGATCAATTTCAGCTATCCAAAGAAAAAAAAAAAAATTGCACTGCAATTGAGAAATTTTTATAAATTTCTTCCATAGATTAGCATTAGCAAATGGTTCTTTGCATCTGACTGACATATCCCCTTAAGCATTGGTTTCTTTTCTGATTTGAACATTGCTTGAGAATTATTAAAAGTTAAAAAAGATATAAAAAAATGTATGAAAATCATTGCATTATATAAATCTCTACAAAAATAAACATTGTTGAACATAAATGTTTAAATTGAAGTCTTTGATGATGATTATTGCATGATGATAATGATATATTTTTTATAAATTAAACTGTAATCCTTTCTAAATGTTTCTTTTGATGTTTCATGGGTGTACCTAACTGTGTTTTTAAACAAGACTTTACTAAATATCTGTTTTATTATTTATTTAACATTTTCCAACATAGTTAAAAGGTGTGTATGAATTTGGTTTGTCTATCTGGTAATCCTCCATAATAAATGTATTTAGATTGTCATAGGATTTTATATGTTGTAGAGGAATATATAGAATGCTTTACATTGAATAGTTATGTAAAATGCTTTAAAATTGAAATGTGTAGCAACTGTAGCATTTATAATTCATTTACAGCAATACAAAAGATTTCTGTTATGATGCATAGATATTTGTGCTGTGTTTTATTGATGTTAAGATATTTCAAACAAAATGAGGTTGACAGACATCACTGAGGTAGACTACAATATTCTTAACTGCTTTCTCAGGAGTACAGAATAACTATTAATAATTCATTTAATTTAGGGTTGCTATGGGTCAGGGAAAAGTCAGGAAATTTTTGATGTACTATTTTCCTACAAAATCTCAATCATCTTTGCAAATTTTAAATTAATTATTCATCCAATCTAAATTTTTATAAAAAATTTATACAAACTATATAACAATAGCATGATATAAAAAATAATTAAAAATCTGAAATCATATTGCATGTATATATATATATATATATTTTTTTTTTTTTTTTTTTGCATTTATTTAGATTAAAGTTGTCTTTTTTGGAGGGTTTTATAACAGTATATAAACTTATTTTTCGTTGAAAAATGTCAGGTAAATTTTTGAAAAAAGTCACAATTTTTTTTCCAGCAGAATTGTGTAGCAATCCTGTTTAATTTATAATTTATTTTTAGTGCTGCTAGAAAAATTTCATTACACTATGATCTATAGACAAACATTGTTTGTTGTTCCTTTTAATGATGCTATGATACTTCAAACATAAAAAAGAAGTTTAAAGCATCACTACTTCATGTTTTTCTAGATTATGCAGTGCATGTCATCTATCGTTCAGTTACAGTAATATGATCAATAATTGCTGGATATGTGTTTTCTGTTGAAGTATGCATTTTAAGCTTAACAACTAATTTTTAATGTAATATGTGATGTGTATAAATTCTCTAAATCATATAGTCTATTCCAAAAAAACTTCATACACATTACCCTAGATGGATAGCAATTGCTAATATTGAGTTATGTGTGTTTTAAATTGCTTACCATAAACTAGGGCTACTTTGGGCCACTTTTTTCTGATTCCACTCCCATTTCCATTATTAAAAAAATATATATGATTTTTCAACATCGAAATGGGGTTGTGAAAAGAAAAACTATTATCACACATGGGTTATAGGTTACTAAAGGTAATATTTTGATACTTATCTTATATGTAGTTCTTATCCAGATTGTTTCACTATAGAAAATTTGGAGATTAAAATTTACACTCGAAAACAGTTATTTACAAATACATCCAGTGTTGCCTCTAAAAAAATTAAATTACCCCAAACTAATCAAATACTCTATAGTAGGATATGAAATACTTTTCAAGGACAAAAACTTCAAATTATCTTAGATTGTTTGTTCAATACAAAGAGTAAAAACTTTTTTTATGGGATGGACTGAAGTAGCCCCAGTTGACGATATACAGAAATATCATTCATAGAAAAATTAAATTTGATAATATTCTTTTAATTCTGGAAAGTATTTCATAATCTATACATGTTTCATGATTTTTATTTTTTATTTTGTGTGTATTATTTTACTTTGTAATCTGTATGTGTAATTATTTATTTATTTAAAATTTTTCATTTTAGGGAGATGGTATTGAATTCAAGAGACATTTTCTAAAAATTAAAGAACTTTTACGTTATATAATTGATATTCAACCAATGATTGGAGCTGTATCTTAGTTTTATACATATATTTTTCAATCTTCATAATTCCTCATATGTACCAAAAATCTCATGCTGCCATATTTATGTAATCTATTCATATTTTAATAAAAAGGGTATTGTTTTCATTGTATTTCTGTGCTTTGTCAATTTTCTTTGCAGCAAAACCTCATTCTTTTAATGATACATTATTCTATCATATTTGTATTAATAGTTCCTATTTAACCTTCTCAGCACTTTGAATTGATATCTGTTCACTAAGTTGTAGCTTTTACTACATTAGAAGCATTATTTAAATTAATGAAACTCTAGAGATATGCTGTTTTAAAACATTTAATAATGATTAATACTCTCAAACTTCGCATATGTAATTTAGTTTTTTGTAATCGTGTTGGAAGTCTTTCTTTTTTAATCTTTAGCATTTAAAAAGAATCACAGAGAAAACATTACAATTTTGCCTTTTTGTTTGGAAGTAATGGGTTAAGAAATTAGTGCATTTTAAAAGCAAGCACTTTTTATTATCTTAATTTAAAAAAAAAATAATGTTTAGACAACTATTTTCATATTTGAATTATCATTTCTTTTTTTCTCAAAGTTCCCAACGTAATGGAAAGTCAAGGAAATTTCAAAACATGTTGGAAAAGTCAGGGAATTTACAAATATCTTTTTAAAAGTCATGGAAAAAAAATGAAAAATGACACACAATTCATCAAATAATCTCAGGAAAAAAATCATAAAATTCATCAATCACAAACACACACACAAAAAAAGGAGAGAAATTTGAAAAATCATTGAAGGAATTATTGCTATTTTTGACAAAGGATTGCAAATATAAGTAGCAAGCTTTGTTGTATGCTGTTTGACCAGAGAATATTTTGAAATTTGATTAGGGAAAGTTAGGGAATTTTTTAAGATTTGGTCATGGAAAGTCAGGTAATTTGCCAGTCATGTTTTGCTGGGACCCTGTTTCTGCAATGTTCAAATTTTGTTGTTCTGGAAAGGAATTGTTTAAATCAGTACTGAATCTTGTGTGTGTCAAGTGTTTATTTCAAGGTGAATAATGATACATTGCTGCTACTTTCAAAGGTGAAACAGCAATGATGTGTCTAGTCATCCAATTTGAGTTATGCGTGACAGCAAAGAATTGATAGTACTAAATCAAGATTTTTTCTGATTTTTCTAAATCATTCATTTAGTTTAAAATTAGATTTATGTATTAATTTTTCATTATGTTTTCAAATATTGGTGTTTTGCTCCGATTTGGTATATAGTTATTACAAATATTGCATATAATTAAGTACCAAGTTTTAGACATTTCTGTTTATCTGAATCAAGATGCCCTTATTGCATTGTTCAATTTACTGAAATTCTTTGCTATTATTTTCATATATTTATACAGGTTATTTAAATCATTTAACCATTACCACAAAACATAACTTCTAAATATTGGACATTTAACCATCACCACAAAACAAAACTTCTAAATATTGGACACTTTGGGATATCAAACTTTGTTCATAATTAAGAAGTTAAAACATGCAATAGTGTTGAAGACAAAAGAAGTTTGCTAAGTAGAAGTGTTCATTGTGGAAGTTTTACTTTATCTAAAAAAAATTATGTTTCTATTCTAAACATTTATATATATATATGTGAGATAGAATGACCATTTTCAATAGAGAAATTATTTTTTTGCATAAGAAACACATATAAATTTCAAAACAGTTGAGCCATTTTACAATGACAGCAGATAATATATTAATTTTTTTAATCTTTTCTTATAAAACACATTGCAAAAACAATGTATAATACATTATTTTTGTGAAATGTAAAATAGCACTGTTTTCCTTCCATTATATCTGAATTTTATTGACATAGAACTGCTTAAAAATTCCATTTTGGGATTGTATGAAATTACATAAGGAACTATCACAGAAGAGAGCTGTTTTGAACAAAATAAAGTGCTCTGTTTTAAAATTCTGTGAACATAAATAAATATACATTGTGTTCTCTCTATGGCCTTTTCTTTGTGTGTGCCCTTGTCTTTTTAAAAATCAGCAAAATGTATCTTGCTCTTTTTTGTGTATTTTCATAATTATATAAATATTTTGCACTTATAGTCATTGTCTGGTCTGTCCATAGTTTTGTTTGCATATAACAGAGCAAAACTATCCAATTCAATAGTTTAAAAAATAATATACAGTATGTAAACATTTGCCTGAAAACCAGTTTCCAATGATATTTGCTGTAGACTAATTTCAGAAAAAAAAAAAAAAAAAAAAAGCATTGTACTCTGCCAGTTTAACATATGCATTACTTCAAACATTGCAAAATTCATGGTATAACTTGAATAGGGATTTGATAATTTGAAATGGAAACCTATTTAGTTACATGCTAGATGACTTGATTTTTATACAGAGGAAATAGTTTTTGCTTCCAAAGGATTCTTATAAATTATCTTCTTTGAAATTCTGATTAATATTTGATCTTGTTTGGGTTTGTTTCTTAATTCGAGTAATCTAAGAATTCATTTGAAATCAGAAATAATGCCACTACCGCATATAGTCCATTCCACAAAACATATGATGTTTTAATGGATAATGTTTTAATGCTTGCAATCAATTATATATATATATAAACAGGTATTCAGAAATATTTGACCCTGATCATTCTGGATAAATGGTTCTATACTGTGTATAATCACTGCAGAATTTCGGCGAGTCATTTCAAATTTTATGAAAATTTAATCAAAACTTAAAAAGATACTAATAAGAGTTTTCTTCATTCTACTAAATTTTATTGTATGTAATTAATCCAGTGATATCCCATGACAGGTAATAATTCTAGATTTCATAATGATTATTCTACTAAGTCCTATCATACTTAATTCAATGTCACATGATAGGTAGCAATTCAGGGAGGCTACAGAAATGGTGAAAAAAAGTTCCCTGATTTTCTATCTCGGATCTCCCTGATTTTTATTGTTAAGGATTATACATATCATTTTTTAACATATTCTACTTTCTTGTATAGCACATTTATCTGGCTTGCAAATATCTCTTTTGGGAGGAAAAAACAAAAATTGCACAGCATTTAAAAAGTATTTTTCAATTTTATAAATTCAAACTCAAACATAACCAATGGATATATGATGACCAGAAAATTTCATTTTCTGAAGAATTTTCAATTCCAAGACACCTCTGATGAGTTAGCTAGTTAGATTAAGTTTGCCACCTGGTCAGATTATGTTAATGTGCCATTTAAAATTTTCAAAAAGGCTGAAATTGCTTACAATATAAGTGCTATCCAGAAAAAATAAGAAAATCTAATCACTTCAGTTTGTGTTAAATATAAAAAAAGTCGTATGTGTATATTTTTAAAAATGTTGGGCAAGGCTACCCAGCATACGAAAAAAATATGACATATAAAATACATTAAAAGTATTTTCACCTCTAATAGTTATTGAAATCAAACACTGAAAATATTTTTAGTTATAGAAATAAGATAAAATTAAAAAAATAATTAACCAATAGTAATTCCAAAAAAAAAAAAAAAAAGGTGCAAGAGCAATTTCTGGTGTTTGGTTTTAAAATCAAAATTTAATTAAACCTATCATATTAACGAAGTTCATCACTTTCATAATACAGATTCAACAATTTGGTAGGATACCAATAATTAAAAAATATTTATAATAATAATAATCTGTTCAAATTAATTATTGTCATTATTGCAATATTAATACTAAACGGCCCACATGTATACTTTGGCTGATGATGGGCAGTTAGTTATTTGTATTATTATTGGCTTGAACATCACTTGTATGGTGACGAATCAATCTGGTTGGTAAGGCGAAAAAATGAAATATTTTCACATAGAGAAAAATTTCCCTGATTTTTTAATATTTTTTATAATGTTGCCTGATATTTCCAGATTGATAAACTTCCCTAATTCTATGATTTCCAGAATCTGTAGCCACCCTGCAATCTTAACTTGCCTTTGTGATTACATCCTATGTAAGATGGATTCATATTATTTATAGGGTAATTGTTACTTCCCCACTCCACCTCACCTTCTCAAAAAAAACTCTATACGTAGAAACCCAGCTTCATCTTTCTGCAATTTTTGTGGAATGGCTCCTTGGAAGCCTAAAAGTTTTTGCATCTCAACAGCAAGGTTACTGACCAAAAAAAGATTGTCCTAAGGGAGTGTTATGATCACCCTTCTCTCTTCAAAATTATATATGTTAATCCAAGACTTTATGGCAGTTTTTGAAAAACAAAGAGACAGACAAATGGAAACTAAAAAGCTTTTGGATATCAGTGGCATGACTCACTGACATTTCAGCAATTAATGAAGAAAAAAGTTCAAGTGTCACCACTATTTTTTTTAATTATAGTAGAAGCCCGAAATAACGCCGAAATACCGTGCATTCGGATTTAATGCGGGAAAATGTATGTCTCAAGAAAAAAAAAAAAAAAAAGAGGATAAATTTTGCGTTTAAAATTTCAGTGGAACAGAATGAGGGACTTGCAGTCTGTGGTTGTGCTATGCATCTCATATTTTTCTTGACAATTTAAATGACTAGATAGAAATTGATAACAGCGAATCAATATTAAGGGTTATAACAGATCAGGATATCACTGATGCTGCAACATATAAAAGTTGCTGTGAGCAAGATGATGATGATGAGATTTAGAAACCTAACAAATATTCTCAGAAGTTTTAGTAATAATTGAAAAATCTTGATAAATACTTGAACTCGTGAAATAACAGCATCAAGAATATTGGATGTGTTTAATTCAAATGCTATATACTAAAATAAAGCTAATGACTTATTGTTGCTCCACAGCACACTGATTAAAAATTAACGTCAAAAAGTCTGGAATGGGGGGAAGAGGTGAAGTGAGGCGAGAAGGAGAATCTCAGAGCTGCTGTTTAATCGAGACTTGCAGGGTGGAGACTACAGTTTGTTTTGTTTTTCTGTTCAGAAAATTTTCTTCCACATAATATCTGACAATTTCGCAGCATGTTCACAAAACTAAAGTATATTACGGCTACAGCTTTAGAATAGACTAGACATCTACAATGAATATTTTCTGCTTTCGAAAGTCCGTGTCTAACTTCTTATAGGTAAAAGTTTTACATTTTATAAATACACATTCTTAAATATCTAAATTTAATCATGGAACAAATTTCAACTGTTTATTTTAAGAGTCATTTTTAAAATCAAACACATCCAATTGGATGGTTCACTAATGCAGAAACTATATGGTGCTGTATAAGCCGATTTTTTAATAAAGGCAGAATATATATTTTTAAAAATTCTGTCAAAATGCGTATTTTAAAATCATGAAAAAAAGTATTTAAAAATTTATTTTAAATCTTTTTTTTTTTTTTTTGAGGGGGGGGGGGAGGTATTTAATTCAGAAATATATGTTGGCCTGTAGGCCGATCTGTCACATATTTTAACTTTTACTTTTTTTATTACTGGGCATTGTATTACACAAATATACAAGTAAAAGCAGTTTTCAAGGCTTTAAAAGATGATGGTACACAGAGTATGCTGCCCCTGTCATTATTTATGCTAAAATCGTCCGTGTGCTTAACAGTTAATAATGCGGTTAATTATTGCATTTATTCTTCTGTACGATAGGTATCTCTAGCGCTCCTCAACACCTTGACTGCAATGACTACAAATTGGAATTTATGTGTAACGGAAAATTGCGATTTTTATGAAAACTGTGTGACCTAGGGCAATTGCTATAGTTTTCCTGCAAGGTTTAAATCAATGTCTACTACCTCTAATTTCCACATACTTTTAGTTTCTGTAGATTCGGAAATAGATGGGAAGGAACATATTTCTGCCCTACCTTTTCAATTTATCACAGAAAATAAAATACCTAAAATTAAAATAATTACACTTTTGAGTTCAGTGTTACGAAAGCTTTCATACGATTCCCCACACAATATACAAAAAAGCTTTTTTTTTTTTCAAGTAATGTAATTTGCTCCTCCCCCCCCCCCCCCCAATCTTCCCTAAATATGTTTATGAATGTTTAATAATCTGTAAATGTGTGGGTCAAAAATATTTATCCATTCCCCCAATTTCATTTGATGTTTCCACATTCTATAGTTTATGGATAAAGTTGCTGAGACCAGACAGACATGCCCTACATTTTCAATTATATCTCTGAAAATATAATACCAAAAATTTAAATAATTGCACTTTTGAGTTCAGCTTTACGAAAGCTTCCGTACATACCCCACATGATATACAAAGAAACAGGGTTTGGCATTTTTGCCAGGACAGTGGCAAAAACTGGAAAAAAAAAACAGGATAAAAATGGCAAATTTTTATTTGTCTTTAATATGAAATAAAATCTATAAGTTAATAAGGATAATAAATGCTGTTTTGGTATCAATTCAATTTCCTAAAATATCATTTAATATTTTTTATTTAATTTGCTAATTCATAAATATAAACATATTTTATATATTTATAAACATATTACATTATATTTACAGCGTTACGAAAGCTTTCGTACATACCCCACATGATATACAAAGAAACAGGGTTTGGCATTTTTGCCGGCTATTTATAAAATAGGTAGGATTCAGTTAAAATTAAAAATTGAATAACTTTTTTTTTTTTTTTAAGTATTTTGTTAGCCTTTAATATATTTTTTTAATTATCAAAAGGTTTCACATAACTTTGCTATTTTTATTTTATGTGTAATGAGTCTTAAAAATGTGTAAATATTCATAAAGTCTTTGGTACTAATTTGAATAATTAGAATTAATAATGTGATGCAGAAAAGTTCAACTACCATAGCTTGTCATGTACGGCACAATCCTTTGAAAAATGAGGAGTTAAAACTACATTTTACAAACTTAAAGAAGTGATTTGGAACATGCAGTTTTACCATGTCATCTTGTAGCATATTTCTTACATCCAAACCACAGAGATCTGTTAAATTATTAACAAAAAGAAACATTCAAATATGTTCAGCAAGTAGTGTTAGTACTGCTATCAAAAGATTTTTTTTTTTCAAATTTTTCATTTGTGTAAACTAAAATTTGAAGTACACTGTCATCAAACACTCTTTCTAGGCTAGTTTATTGTCATGCTATGCTAAAACAAACAGGAAAAATTAGATTGTGATAGAGATATCACTGAATTATTAAATTTATAGTGTTTTGTTCGTCAAATATAATTTTGTATTAAGAAAGGAGGTGGGTCAATAAGGGCTATTTTTCGCCCATCATATACCCGGAAAAAAAAGTTTCGAATTCAGATGATTGATCTGTGGCTTTGTATAGCTAAAGATATGTATTTTTGTTTAATATAAGTTTTACGTGATAAATAAAATAGTAAGTCATGGAAATTATAGCCCGAAAGTAGAGTGTTTTGGCTTTTTTCTGCATTTTTGACGTTTTTTGCATCTTTGAATTAATATTTTACTAAGAGGCGCTCAATGAACCGAATTAATTTTGACACACATTGATTCTACTCTTTATAAGCTTTTATATGAGCATTATTTTATTTGGGTTCAGTGTGTGCTTCTACCTGTAAAAGAAAAAATTGCATCATGTGAGAGAATCAAATGCACTACTATCGGAGTGCGTTCAGACTTCTTTCACCGTACTTAAAAAGTATTAACGTTGTTCAGACGTCAATGTTATTTTCTAAAATTGTTTTCGTAAATCTTTATTAAAGAAATTACTAATAAATAATGCTTGGATACCAATGTCATAATTGTAAAATCTCGCAGAAAATTTTTCGTATATGTTCAAACAGAAAAGTTATATTGATACTTAGATGTTCGAAAAACTGAGATTTACAGAGTGGTTCTAAGTAGTGCTCTAAATACAAATAATATGTATTTCGTGCTCTCCATGCTCTAAATACTTCTATTTCTTCTTTTGATGTAACAATAAGAGATTATGCATCAACGATTACTGTCGATGAGACCACAAATAAGAAACCTATTATACATTTATCAATATCTCATTTTCACAATTTTAACACTTGTTGTATAGTATATAAAGGTAAGAACTGCCTCGTTATTGTAGCAAAAGCTATTGAAACTCAAGCCTTTATAGAAACTTATATCTATATTTTGTCGCGAAAACGATGTTGTAAAGTTCATATTACTTGACCGGTACATTGACTCTGCAAGATTTAAGTCCTGTAAATGAGAATACATCGATGTATGAAATGCGATGCATGAAAATATTTAAACCAATATCAGAAATGTAGCAAAGAAGGCCTCGATTTTGATACACTGGGACACTTTTCTGAAATCTATTATTATATTCTCATGGGTATATTTATGTCTGATTTTAACAATATCTTTCAACTTGTAAAGTACAAAATACGTTCCTTTAATAAAGAGGTCATCTCGTACTTTCTTTGCAATGTTACCTGTAAAACTTAAAACTGGCCTCTATCATTGTGTTCTGTATACATTATTTAATATAAAAAAATTATAATATCTTCTGTAAAATATGAAAACCAGGCTTTGATTGAGAACGTTGTTCAAAAACACTGTAGAATGGTGGAACACATCACCAGAACACAAGTTATTGAAAAATATACGAGGCCTTCAGCAGGAAGATTGTTTATTCCGGATGACAACAATGATACTGTGATGATTGCTTTCAATAGCACATACGTTTATATCCAGAAGAGTGTGAACTATTTCTTTCAGAGACATTCCTTCTGGCTATATAAAGGAAGACGTTTTGTTAAGCATATGGTATTCGTCATTACTTCAAATTACGTTTTGAATGTCTTCGTTCCTTACTTCGCAGAAACAAATAACAATTACACTAACATACTTACAAACAAATAAAAAAAATATTCATATAATATCAGAGAGTGGCTGAAGCCAAATGATGTTGAGAGTATTGATAGATTTTACCGGGATTGTTTGGAACTTCTGCACAAAATTGATATTGAACATGAAATGCCAAGATTCTTAATTAATCAGCAAGAGTTTTCAACAGATGATAAGGGACACCTCTTGTAACCCAAATTTGATTTTTCAGCGCACAATTTCTAAAAACTATAATATTTGGATAGAAACACAGCGAAACATTATAACATAATAGTACTGTCAGTGTAAAGTATGCAAAAGTGTCGTAGAGTGGTGGGTGCATGTTGTTTTCATATATGGTTTCTAGCTTACAATACTACTGTAATCGCTCAAACAAAATTAAAAAAACAAATATCGAATATGTTCATATACTGTACAAGACGCGGCCGCTGGATGGTCCATTAATGATTCTGGTGAAGCAATCGATAACGGAAATAATCTAAAACACATTGTCCAAAAAGTCTGAAACTGTATGATTATTATTATTATTTGTTATTTATTATTTCCGATTTTCATGTATTGAAATAATAATCTTAGTAAGCTCCATTTATCTTAATTTTACACTTATTGTTGTATTTACTATTGATTATACGGATTAAAATTAATAACAATTGTGTTTATGCTCATTAAAACACATAATATTTACTTAAATGTATATATTATTTTCTCATCAGTTATTAAACTTTCATCCAAGATATTATTATTTTCTTACTTGTTATGAGGTATACTAATTGAAAAAAAAAAAAAAAAAAAAAAAACACGTTTTTTTATTTTTATTATTTTTTTCCCCCCAATGTGCAACACAAGATTTAATCTCATTTTGTTTAGTGCTAATTCCAGACTCATGTGATAGAGTTCAGACCCTAGTGACCATTACTGCAGTTTTAGTTATTTCTTGCTTTGGTACAGGAAAATATTGCAAAATATATAAATCAGCCATAGAAAAAATATCGCTGATTTCGTCCATCATGGCAAAAATAAATTTTTAAAAATTGTCGACCGGTCTGAAAAAATTTTTACTTTGAGAGAACTTGGGCAGTGAGAAAATATAGTGAAATTTGTCAATCAATTACAGTAAAATATCGTAAAATTTGTTAATCTGTCACAAGAAAATATCATGAAATTTGTCAGCCAAAAACAATGACAAAACACAAATTTTTCAGCTGGACACAGGAAAATAATTGTTAATTTCATCAGAATGTCACAAAAAACAAAAAGAGAAATTCGCCAATCAGATGCAGAATAAAATAGCTAAATTTGTCAATTAGTTGAGATAAATAAATTTATGAAGTTTGCTAGTTGGTCTCCAAAAAAAGAAAAGAAAAATTGTAAGAGGAGCAAGCAGGAAAATTTTGTGAGAAAAATTACAAAACTTTTCAGTCAAATGCAGAAAAACAATCATGAATTTTGTATAATTGTCGTAAGAGCAAACTGTGAGATTTGTCAATCCATAGATGAAAACATCAAGGAAATAGTCAGTCGGTCCTGAGACTTCATCGTCATTTCACAAAGAAAAAAATTTCGAAGTGTGATTTTTTTGGGAAACAAAAATGACACAAGATTCTTTAGTGCATGAATCCTGCCATCCCGTCCTGAAATTCAAACTCTGTATGTGTATAATATTAATATTGAATAAAAAATGCAACTCTAACATTTAAATACTTTGCTTGTTTGTCAATGAATTGCTGAAAATTGCTAATAATATGTATAATGAAATGCTGATAATTTTTAGAACAAATTTTACACGTTTATTAATATGTCTATAATTGTAAAGCATTTTCACAAAGAAATACATAGCATCCTTTTATAATGTAAACATAAAAGTCTTACTAATATACCAATGGTTGAAGAGTTATCTCCAAACATAGGTTTAAGTGCTGATTTTTTTTTTCCATGTTTTAATTATTCAATACTGTTTTACCTTAAGCTACATTTAATTTTATTTTAAGTTAAATCATTTTGAAATTTATAAAAAAAAAATACTTTTAATTTTAAATATTTATAATGAAGTCATTAAAATAACTAGCTGGATGCACCAATCCCAAGACTCTCTTCTATTTCATAGGATCTCAATGTTTCAAAAAATATTTACAAATATTAATACTACATCAATATTGTTAGTTCAATATTGATGAACTTTGATTTTATCTAGAATTTTTGCTGCAGTCAATTAATTAGATTGAGTTAATCTCGATCATGATATTTATTAAAATTAATATTTTTTTGTTATTCCGCTATACATCAGTTGTTTGCGAATAGCCAGTTTTAGCAATACGAAATTCCCATTGCTGCGTGAACAGCCAATTCAAAAACGTTCGAAAAACAAATTAAGGGGGGAAATAGTTCCTCCCCATTTCTCCTTTTTATACTTAATCATTGAATCCCCTAAACTAATCAAGGATATGCTTTATCACATGAAAAAACCTATATCCAAAATTCATAGCTAATCAAACAATTCTTCATAAAAAAAAAAAAAAAAAAAAAAAAAAAAAAAAAAACATTTATAGTGTCGATAGAGTGGACTGAATTCTTGATATTCTTTTTAAAGTTTTTAATTTCACATTAACAAATACACACAACACATAAACACACGAAACCACGAATGGCGAACTAATTTGCAATAATAATACTTAAAATAATATCCATAGCTTCACAGATGTATGGATGATTAGTTACATAAATATGTGTTGATGCTTTGATGATCAACAGCTTAACTGTCCTTTATTTACAAGCGCTTGCCAGGTAGAGCCAAACACTTCCGGAACGCAACATGTATAATTTAAGAGGAGTTATCCCCTTCTTTATACTTAACCATTAAACTAACTGAACTAACTTTGCTTTCACTTTTCTTCCTTTTTCTTTTATAAATTTTGATTTTTTAAAATAATCAATCTTGGATCAATCAACACCCCCCCTGGCTACGCGCATGTAATCAGGGAAGGGCCTTTTCAGAATATACCTATACCCATAATTTCAAGTTAATTGCATATTTTTATCAGGAGTTATGACGTTACGCATGTACATACATGCTTACATACATACAGAATGGTCGGTTATATAAGCTCTCAGGCCTCGATAACCTGCAAGTTAAAAATCATTATTATAGTACCATCTTAAGGCAAAATATTTTCAAATTGAAGGAAGACCTGACAGCCATTCCCAGAAACGTATCTAAAGAAATTTGGTTCAGTTCTATGCATAACTTCATACAGTGTTTGATGTAGAGCAATGTAAATGGCACAAAAATTGTGATTACAGCACTGCCTTACAGCCAAATGTTCCCATATTGAAGATGGACCTGCTGGCTACAGTCAAAAACATGCACAAATGTTTGGTTCATTCTATGTATAACTTCATACAGTTTTTGATGATATGAAGGCGACACTGGGACGGACAGGTTTTGAATTAACATGTTTTTTGGAATATTGGATCCCTAAAACATATAAATTCGTCAAAAAAAATTTATTACATTACTTTCTTTTATCAAGGATAGAAGAAAGTAAAAAATGTTTGTTTAACTTAAAAACCAATTAACCCATTATTTAAATTAAGCGAAAGAAAGAAAATTAATAAAATCATTGTTTATTAAACAGTTTCAAATTTTATAGACTAAAGACAGAAAACTGATACATAGAAACGCATAAATAATGCATGCAAAGGTTGCAAACAGCTGTTTCAAATCTACTATCATTTGCTCCTGTAATTGGTACATAAGCCTGCACTTCTCTGTAGCTTTGCTCAGCACAGCTTTTTCTACATGCTGAGTCTTGTACTGATGAAGAATTTCGATATTTGAAACGGCTGTTTGCTACCTTTTCATGCATTATTTGAGTATTTCTAAATGTTGTTTTTCTATCTTTATACATTTTTACAAAAAGGCTTTATTTGCTATTTTGACTTCAAATTTTGTTTTACAATCTGAAATACAAGTTTCTAAAAGATATAAACGTAAATTCTTGAATTTATTACAGAGTTTAAATAGTAAAGAAAGTGGCAATTTTTTAAACTTTTGAGAATTACTTTTTACTCATTGATAGGGAACTTATTATTTCATCTTTTGCATTATAAACAAAAGTTTTTCGGCATTGTTTGGGATCAAACGATTACTGTTATTCATCTATATTTGCTTTGCTGCATCCTGCCGGATATCCAATAGAGAAGTTGGATATGGTGATTGTGATCCGGATATCCAATGATATTTTGGATATTGAAAAATCAGCCGGATATCGGGTACATCCCTATTTTCATTACTTTGCAAGTCTGAAGACTTGCAAATTTGCAGATTATTTTCAAAAAATGTACTCTCTCTCTGTTATCTAGTGTATAAGTCAACCCCCATTTTCAACTTACAAATTTTGCCTAAGATTCTTCAACTTTTACTCGAGTATATATGGTATCAATTTTTATAATGCTGATAAAATCCAGGGATTGTGGTTTCATGAAAAAATCACCTTTTCCTTTTAGAGAGAATCGTATTAAAACTCTAGAACAAAAAGACTGTCCCAGGGACAATGTTGGGCATGTTCACAAAATAAACGAACTAACTCAAACTCACGTTCAATTTCTGAAAAGTGATTTAAGTTCACGTTCAAATTCAAAAATTTTCAAACGAACTCGTTCAAATCAAACTCATTTGTAAAAGTGAACGAAGTTCACTAAAAAGTTCACTTTTTTTTATGTTTGGATATTATTGTCCAAATTTACAAAATTTTGTGAACTAATCATTTGATTATTCGATATGCAAGATAGAGATATGCACGGACGGAAATTTCCAGGCCCGATCCATAGAAAAAAAAATGTCCGGCTTGATATTAAAATAAAAATTTCGGCCCGAGCCCAGCCCGGTTCGTAGAGAAAATTTAGCGGCCCGATATAATAACTAAAATCAAGGCTCGACCCGGCCCAATATAATAGCTAAAAACAAGGCCCGACCAGGCCCGATGTAATAGCTAAAAACAAGGCCCGACCCGGCCCGATATAATAGCTAAAAACAAGGCCCAAGCTTGGCCCGGCCCGGAAAAAAAAGTTGAAATTTCGCACTGAACTCGGCCCGACCCGGAGTACATTGATATTTACCCTTACGGAAGAGTTCTGGCCAAAAAAACTTACCTTAGTCTGTTTATAATCTCCATTCATGCAGAAGTGCCGTAGGCTGCGATGTTTATGCTTTCTTTTAAAATCTTTCCGATTTAGATTTATTTCCGCCTTACACAGTCCACCTTGTACAGAGAGTTTACTGTATATATCTATTTTCGGCGAAATTGTATGCAGCCCAGGTCCGGTTCGGCACGACCCGAGTCTGCAGAAGAAGTAAGACTAGGATACTGCCCAGAGAAGTGATATCCAGATTTAACCCGTCCTGAGGCTCGTGTAGACCTCTAAATGGCATTTGAAAGAGGGAAAAGTATACTAAGGTCAGGAAAAATTTTAAATAAATTAGGAAAAAAATGAACGTAAATTTGAACGCAAATTTCGTTCAAACTCGTCTATTTTTTGAGTTTCCGTTCAGTTCAAACTCGTTTATAAAATAGTGAGTGAAGCTCAGTTCAAAGTTCACAAATAGTGAGCGAAACTCGTGAGTTTTCGTTCAGTGAGCACGTTCATACCCAACACTGCCCAGGGAGAACAATTCACAACTCTTTGACAAAATTAGCATTTTCTTCATATGATTCTTAGACAAAATTGGTGTTTTTTCTCTACTGATTGATAAAATTTATTTTTGTTCAATAGGGATGCACTGAATACCAAACTATTCGGCGAAATCCAATACTTAATAAAGCTTTTAAAAACTTTTCACAATTTCTACTTTTAGCTGTCAATTTATAAATATATTTAAAATAATATGAAAGAAAATCATATTTAAATAAAATAGAATGTTTTTACATTATATATTTGCTATTTGTAAAGTATAACTTAAGAAAATTAACCACGAAAAGGATTAAAATGGTGATTTATTAGGATTCTCCTTAGGAATAAATGATGCAAGTTCCTAAATTTTATTTAGTAAAAAATCTTTTTCTCTTTTCCCAAATAAAAGTCCTTAAAGAAAAACTTTTCAGATTAGTAATAGCTATCAAGGCAGACAATTTGTGTTCATGAAACCATAATCATAATCAACTTATTGAGTCATTCTTAAGTATATTGTATTTCATCTCACTCTAGGTCAAACTTGTGTTTTTGTTTGTTGCATTAACAATTTTGATTTTTGTAAAATATATGATGGGAAGGATGGAAAATGCCACCATTCATAAGAAAAGAACTATGATCTAGACATTCCTTTTCACAGTATTAAATTGAAAGTACTTCAGGGTAGAGGTCTGCACGGGCCCGGCCCGAACGAAAGAAATATTGGCCCGACCCGGCCTGGCCCGAAAGTTAAAATTTCAGCCCGAATGAAAAAAATAATGGCCCGAAAGTTAAAATTTCGGCTCGAGTGAATTTCTACAGAACATTGATCTTTAATCTCATGGAATAGTTCTGACAAAAAAATAATTATATTAGTCTTTTTTTTTTCCATGTTTATAATCTACGTTTATGCAGAAGTGCCGTAGGCTGCGAGATTTATGCTTTTAAATGAATCTTTGTTTGTTGTATGTAAATGTTTCAGTTATCACTAGTATTATTAATCCATATTCCCTGTAATGGAGACAAAAAATCGAAAAAGCGGTGTATGGTAAAATTTCCAAAGACGAAATCGCTTTGGAATGAAAAAAAAATGCATTCCCTTCGTAACAGAGGTAAATGTTTTACATATTTTTTTCTCCCGTATTGTTGTATTCATTTTGCATGGATGAACATTTTAAAAGAAACTTTCAGTTTTCAGTTTAAAAAAGAATTCCGTCATAATCATGTTTTTTTTTGTGTGTGTGTGTGTGTGTTTAATTCTATTTTAAAATGCCTAGTAATCTACGATTCTTTAAAAGGAATAAATTCTAATGTTTAGTTGTAGAATAATGACGGCTTAAAAGTATATGCTTTTTTTGCAGAAATTTTTGGACAAAGTCAAATATTACTGATTTATAAAAAGTCGAGAAAAGGATTTTCATATAGGAAGATTCAATAGGAACTGATTATTTTGGTCCATGAAAACTTGGAAGAATGGAATCAGTCTCGGTTTCGTACGGAAAAAAAAAAAAAGTTAGGCCTGGCCCGATACTCCAGCAAAAAAAATTAAGGCCCGAAAAGATTAGTGACTAGGCCCGGCCCGGCCCGGCCCGAATGCCATTATTGGAAATCGAGGCCCGGCCCGTGCAGACCTCTACTTCAGGGTTCATACAGAATTTGCTAAATGAAAAATAAAGACTCTGTAAGGACTTTGTTAAAAGAAAAATTAGGACTTTCTAAAGTTAAAAAAGAACAGTACATATAATTCCTTACATTAAATTTTAATCGTAATAGATTGAAATTTTAGATAAAACATAATTATGTAATTATATAACAAAATATATAACATTAGTCGGCGACCAACTGTTTTTTAGCATCTATTTCTTTGGTCAGGGAAATTTCTTTTTTTTTTCTTTTGCAAATTTTCTACAATTATTCGATTTTATAAATAATTGAATATCTTTAGTTGATTCAGCTTTATCAGCCAATTCATTGGCCTTATTTTCTAACTCCGATACTTCTTTTTCAAGAAGCCATATTTTTTTCTTTATCATCCTAAGTCATCTTCAATTAATTTCCTTTTATTTCCTGCAGAGGAAGACTTGCTGTTAACCATGCTACACATATCCAGTGAAATAATAAGACTACGATCAAACACAGATCCGCGGCGCAATCAGATTGGCACAATTATTTGCCGAAATACCTTTTCTTTGTTATTCATTTCTCTATTTCAAAGAAAAAGAAATTTTAGATGGTGAATACTGATTACGATTGGTGTCTGTGGATACGAGATTTCTACGTCGCAATCAGAAAACGAAAGAGGCAGCTTTAACGTCTAATCAGAAATAAGAGAATTATAACAAAGAAACTTGATTTTTTTTTCAGCTACCATATTTGGTAGATTTTGAATGTTTCAAGGGTGATTCTGGGTTAAAAAAAAAAAAATTTCGGAAATTTACATTGCATTTTTGAAAATCGTCAGTGCGGGGGGGAGGATTCCTCGAGTTACCCTTCTCCCTCTGCAGGAAGTGAGGTTTATTCTTAATCTTCAGACGAAATTGGCGATTTATCTACGATATTTAGCAAAATCAGCAATTTATTGCGATCTTTTGTCGAAATCGGCGGTTTTTCCGTGATCTTTTGACGAAATCACCGTTCTCCCGTGTTTTTTTTTATGAAATCGGCGTTTTCTTCAACGATCTTTAGGCAAAATTTGCATTTTTACGCGATCTTTTCTCAAACGGCATTTTATCACCGCAATCTTTTGACGAAATCGGCGTTTTTTCCGTGATCTTTTGATAAAATCGCCGTTTTTTTAATGATCTTTTGCCAAAATATTTTTAAGCTATCTTTTATCGAAAATGACGCTTTTTTCAGCAATCTTTTAACGAAATCGGTATTATAGCCGCAATCTGTAGACAAAATCGACATTTTCCCATGGTCTTTAGACAAAATCAACGTTTTATCTGCGATATTTGGTGAAATTGCTGTTTTTTCCACGATCCACACAGGATATTCGTGTTTTTTAGCGATCTTTTCATAAAGTTCGTTGACAAAAACATCAAAGAAATCGTCATTTTCCCACGAAATATTGATGAAACGTGGGCTTTTTCGGCGATCCTTTCACAAAATTTGCATTTCTCCGCGCGCTAAACCGTACAAGTTGGCAATTATGTGAAACTGATAACCCAATTTCAAATTTCCGAAAGAGGATGCCTTAAATTTTCTGAAATTTCAGACAGGAATCACCCCTGGAATATTTGGCGATTTTTTTAAAACATTTTACGGATTGCGTTAATATTAAGCTCACGTTAAAAAATAAGGACTTTAAGGATCCTTATTAAGGACTAGCAAAATATAAGGAGTTTATAAGGACTTTTAAGGTCCGTGCGAACCCTGTACTTATACTTTATAGTGAAAAAAATCTGCCATGAGTTATCTAAAAAGAACAATTATGAGACACTACAATTTTTGTTCAACCATTTTTTCATTATTTCTCTGATTTTAAAATGTTTGTTTCAATTCATAGTAGAAATCATGAAATTTAAAATTTTATTAATTAAAAAAGTCTCAATTATGCTTCTTAAATAAATAAAGGCAGAATTTTTTCAATACTAAATGTTCTTATAAAAAGCTCTAGTTTATCAAAATATAAGTTTCTCTTATTAGATATTATGTAAAATTGTTTTAAAAAGTAACATTTTAATACTTTTAAACTATGAAATATAAAAAGTTTTTGGAAAGCTGAATATTCGGTATCCGGCCGAATAGTTACTATTCGGCTCAGCAATTACTATTCGGTTCAGCTGTCGCTGTTGGCCGAATATTTGGCATTCGGCCAAAATCACTATTCGGTGCATCCCTATTGTTCAATGAGCATTTGTCAAAATTTGTAATATTTTAATAATCTAGATTTTCAGACCAATGACAGATTTTTAATTTTTTTTAGAAAATTTTGAGCAGTATCGCCCACAAATAATTATGAGAGAAAAAAAAATCTGATGAAATTTGCACATCTTTCTCAACTGATTTACTAATTTCTCATATTCTTTTTTTTTTTTTTTTTTTTCCCATGATCGAGTAAAGTACCTTGAAAAAAAAACCAGAGTTCTAATATATAATCGGAAAACAATCGCCCCTGAAAATCATTTTAGTTTTGAAAGTAACCACTATATTGGCTTATCTCTTTGATTGGCGATCATTTTCAAAAATGGTATTTTGGGGAAAAAAATCATGTTTATTTTGCAGGCCACAAACACATCTGTCCCAAAAATCCTATTACACAGTGTGCAGTAAAAAACAATTGCAAAAAGATAATTTACACCAATTCTGAAGATTCATTCAACTGCCTCTTGTCGAAACAATATGCCAATCTTTGCAATCAATGTTTAATATTTAAATCAAAATCTTTCCATAGCTTAACATAAAATGAACAGGAAGCTATTATAAAAATACCCATACCTCCCCCCCCCCCCAAAAAAAAAAAATATAATAAAAAAAAAAATTACAACAAAAAATCTTGCAAAATTATGCGAGCCATAGGTGACAACAAAACTTATGAGGCAAAATTGTATTGTTAAATTTAAAATTCAAGAAACATAGTTGAGTAAAAGTCAAAAGATGAAACAGTGCAAATCTGTAATATAATGACATCAGGGAAACAAAAGATGATTTTCTATCTGCAACCTCTGTAAAGAAAACAGCTAGGGTCATACAAACTTATTGTGTAGAAGAAATTCCAATTTGCAAGAAAATTCATCTTTTACAAATTTTTATCCTTTTTTTTTTGCATGCAAAAGAAAGAATTTTGTAATCTATTTTTCATTTACTTTCTGACATACTAGTTATAAAAAGTATGTACACAAGTGTTATCGCTCGCATTTTTTTTTTTTTTTTTTTTTAACTAAATTACAAATTAATTTTAAGGCAGTTTTTTTTTTTTTCAAAAAGTTTCAGTTTGAATAATTAAAAAAAAACAGTAACTGATTAAAGACAAAATAATTTATTCATACAGACATAAATAATAAACAATTATATAGTGTAAAAGTCAATATAAAAACACAATTTCAGTAAATTCAGAATAAAATTATATATCTGCTTCATCATGAATATAAAACTTTGTAACACTTATAAGTCAATTGACATTATAGAACCACTAATAAAATACATTTTTAATGAAATAGTCCACCTTTATATTTAAAATTACTTCTTTGAAGTTTGTGCATTTGGATCAGCTTGGTTAAGGTATTCAACATATAATTTTTCTACCATGCTTTTAGCATATTTTAGTCTTGCAGCTAAAACTGGATTGCATCCATATTTCTCAATTAATTTCATAGAATAAACTGTAAATTTCTTTTCTTCGTCAATAAAAGAAACAGCTTCCATAATAGGACACAGAATAATTTTTGTGTGATCCTTGAAAAAATTCGCTTGAAATGTTCCGTTAGTTAAATGAAACACTATTGCAGATTTCGTTCGAAACCAAGCACGCAGATGAGGTAGTTGGGTCATTTCATCACATTCTCTAGGTTTAGCACTTTCGCCAGCCTTCAGTAAATTCTCATTCATGTAAGAACTGAAATAATTTAAGATAGTAATTTTCTTATTTATATCTGTAGGATAATTTTCTATATCGCCGTAACGCCTGTTCTCTCCTTCTATGTATTCAAAATTCTTTCCATCAGCTAATAGAATTAGATGAGTGGCATCATTAAAGAAAACCCCTATGCTGTTATCGCACAACTGATATCCCAAACCATACTTATCAGTATAATCAACCCATTTGCTTATCCACACAAATGGAACACAGGATGGATCTTGCGCATCTTCTGGTTGACCAGAATAAATAACTTCCGGATTAAAACTTAACACTCTGTCGACTACTTTGAGTAAGTCTTTCAAATAAAAGTCTTTGGGAATTTCAGAAGGTATTTTAAAATCTGCCTTTTCAATGGCATTAGTTGGTGCTTTTTCAGGCGATAATATTTTTGCAGCTTTATTGGCATCAACTAAAGGTTTTCTTGACGTATTTTTTGCATCAACCATAGACATGTTATGATTAGCTCTAGGTGCCATAAATAGACAAGAAGTGGGAATGCGAGAAGGAATATAACCACATATTAAGAATTCATCATTTAGTATTTCATCAGCATTAGGTCTGCAAGAAGGATCAGGATGCAACAAGTGTTTGATTAGATTTTTAGCAGATTTCTCAAGACTACTAGGTAAGTAATATTCATTTTTCTTGATTCTGGAATAGGTGTTCTTTAATGTATTTGTTTCAAAGGGTGGGGTACCAACAAGCAGTGTATACATAATGCAGCCTAAAGACCATATATCAACTTCATAACTATGTCCACTTTTAGTTAAGATTTCGGGAGCTATATAATTAGGGGTTCCACAAAGAGTTTTTTTTCTTTCTCCTTCAAATGAAACTCGAGTAGCAAGGCCAAAATCGCCAACTTTGATCTCCATGTTATCATTGATAAAAAGATTTCCTAGTTTTAAATCCCTATGGATTACTTTGTTCTCATGCATATATTTACATGCTAAAACAATCTGTTGCATAAAGTAACGTACTTCGGGCAAGGTCAGAGTTCTACGCCTTTTATGCATTTCTGTTAAGGAGCGTTTCCGACAAAGCTCTAAAATTATGTACACATTTTCATCATCTTCAAAATAGCTATGAAGTGATACTATATATTTATGAGATAGTGAACTATGAATCTGAATTTCTTGAAACATTTTTTCTCTATGGTGGGGTTTCATCAGCAATTTCTTCGAAACAACTTTACCAGCAAAAACCTCCTTAGTAGCAGTATTTTCAAATTCATAGCATTTTGCAAATCCACCTTTACCTAAAAAATTTCCCTTGCGGTAATTTACTTTAGTTTTAGGATTTTTAATGTAAGTATCGAGAGGCTTAGGCTGATTAGCCATGATTTTGTAAATAAAATACCTTAACCTTTCGCTAATTTCAAACTTTTTAGCCTTCTTTCAATTTCAGCGGTTTAACATCAATTGTTGCCAAATGATTAAACAAATTTTCGCTAACGGTTGATACATGAAAAAAAAAAAGAAAAAAACTGGAAACGGCATTTTTTTTTTAAAAGAGATTTCTAAAAAATGATTGTAAACTTTTAAAAATAAATAAGAATTATTTTCCAGAAAAAAGAAAAGATTTTTATACAGTTAACTCCTGTTTTTCAAAATATGAGGTATGATAGTGTAAACTGCAGAAAACTATTAGACACTTTTACTAATAAATATTTAATTACAAATTGTTAGTTAAAAAAATGGACAATTAGTTTACTTTTTTTTTTTTTTTTTTTTTTTTTTAACAGACGGTGCATACGATTTTTGTTCATTACATTACAGTCGCAGTCAATCAACCAATTTCAAAATTTGCAGGAATTGCTTCCACGTTATTTACTATTTACAATTACATTAAATAATTTTATTTTTCCACTATGGAATACTCTGAAGAATATACAGATGAGGTATGTAGATGAAAAAAAAATAATATTTTTTATTTTTAATGTCGTAATAAACAACAACATTGTTCAAACTTGATCTTTTTACCCCATAAGGATTGTCATTTTGTAAAAATTATAAAAAATATGACTTTAACATGCAGAGTTTCAAGCTGATCGATCAATTTAAATTAATATACATTAAAGAGAATTAAAAACGCATTATATAGAAAAGAAACTGCATTATAATTTAATAGTCGAAATAATGGATAAAATAGGAACAGCCAAAATTATCTATTACCAAATTTAAATACTAACGAGTTTATTTGTCTTGCATTGGTAACAACTAATGCCTTAAGTTCTCGCGAGACAAAACATGAATTAACATTTATAAAATAAACTCAATTTTAACACTTTCTCTTGTTAATTACATATTTAGTCTCTAATCGATAATGCCATTTGATCACACAAGATCAGTAATCGAGTTTTAGCTAACGGTTTGGTCATAATATCCGCAATCTGTTTCTCGGTTGAAATTTGCTCTACAACTAACTTACCTAATATTATCTCACGGTCGAAGAAATGCTTTATTTCGATATGTTTTGTTCTTCTGTGATATTCTATCTGGTTCTGGATTATGAACAAGCTTTACCTTTACAGCTGCACTATTGCCTACTTGAAGAACAGGTATTTTTTTAAATCTTATTATTTCTTCATACAATCTTCTGAGTCAAAGAATTTCTTTAGTTGTTTCAGATGCTGCTATAACTTCAGCCTCTGTTGTTGAAGATGCTACAATAATTTGTCTTTGACTTGACTGCGCCACGAGATTGCACCTCCAGCATATATTATTATTGACACAGATGTTGATCTTCCAGTTGTTATGCATCCTCCAAAATCTGCTTCAGTGTAATACTTTAATGTTCTATTTGAATTTGTAATGCGATAAATAATCTCTAAATCCAGACCTCCCCAATTCCAAATTTTGGATTTTTCCAAATTTCAGATCATTTTAAGTTTATTTCATATTCAGTCAAAAAAAAATCTATTCCTCCCTTACATAAAAAAAAGGGGTGAGGATGCCTGATTTATATCAAGAACGCATTTTCGATACTAAAAAACAATGATATTTTAAAATCGATATTTTAATAGAGAATTTGAAAATAGGTAAAAAAGGAAACTATTGCTATTGAACCATTTCCCTACGAAATATTTATTCTAGAAATGCATTTACAGTATTGAAGAAAAATGCTTAAAAATAATAAAACTAAAGTAAATTTGAGATTATTTTTTTCTGATAAAAGATAAATATAAGTTTTTATAAAAGCTCAGGAGCTTAGCTCAGGAGTGATTCTGTTTCGAATTTTATGAAAAATTAAGCGATAATTTTTTAAAGTTAAAAAAATAATAATTATAAATCCAAAAATTTAAACATAAAATCTATCATGAAATTTGACAGATTTTCAATCATCCAAAGAAAATTTGCCAATATCGTTAAAAAATCGCAGAAAAAATGAGATCAAACGATTGTGAAAAATCAAAAATTTCATCCATAGATCATGAAACAAACGTTAATTTTTTCAAATAATCACAAATTGTCTAAAAAGCGGCAAATTTTATCAAAAAATTGCAATAAAACGCCAAATTTTGTCAAAAGATAACAAGATGATGGCAAATTTTGTCAAAAGATCATGAGAAAAAAAAAAAAATTGTTAAAAGGGTGCAAAAATTACACATAGTGCTGAGAGTAGCTGCCCCGACTAAGGCTATGTTGCTCAGATTATCACTAATGAGCATTTTTTAATTAAATCCTAATTGATTTTAAATTTATACAATTATTATGTATGAACCATTTGTTATTTATGTTTATTTATTTTTTCATATTTTGCAGTATGATTCTTACTATCATGGAGCTCACGACATGGATTTACATGGAGGTACGAATAATATTTATTTTGTTATTTTAGTAGCATTCATTATTAATATTGAAAAATCTGAATTGATGTTCCTATTTGTGTCTATCATGTACTATTACCTAATAAAAATGCTAATGACTGAAAATAAAAAATATAAATTTATTAATTTGTCAAGTTACCAATACTAATCATAAATGAAATATGATTCAAGCTAGTAATTGTTGATATGAGTTGGTGGAAAAAACATCATGAGCATCACTATTATATAAGCATTTATACAGTAGACTCCCTAAAATCTGCAAAGCTTGGGGGATTTTAGAATTTTGCAGATTTCTGGTTATTGCTTTGTTTACATTTTTTAAACAGTAATTTGAATGTAATTAATAATGCAAATCGAAACTATAATGTGTAATAATAAACTATAATAATGAGTGATTATAATAAAATAAGTTATAAACTAAAACAATAAAAATTTACATAATTTTTAAAATTAATAAAATATTAAAAGCAAAGGTCAAGTTAATAATCAATAATGCATTATTAAATATTTGTTATAAAGATGAAATGTATTTTTCTTAAATTATTTAATGAAACTTGCCTCATAAAGGTATATTACTAATTTACATCAGAATCATTAAAATTAAGGAGGTTTTATTTCAGGTTTCAAAGATATGTTTAGACTGATTGCCATATAAATACATTTTTTTAAAATATCTACAACCAAAAAAAAAAAAAAAAAAAAAAAAAAAAAATGTAGAGATGGATTTTAGCTATCTAATGTGAAAATTTTTTTTTTAAAAATAATGAAATACAAATGAGATATTAGAAAATAACCTACTCATAGGTTAGTGCTTGCTCGCGAGTATTTTCGGCAAAAAAGACAGAACCTGACAGAATTTTAAGATATTCGTATAGAGCAGTGATGCACAACCTTTTTACCAGAAAATCATCTCCCACCAGAATATTTGAAAAGCGGAGTTTCTTTTCTTTAATCTCAAAGTTTCTGTCATTACTATAAGGAAAATTACTCTGCATAAAAATAGTGGTATAATTTTGGCCCGCGGGCCAGAGGTTGTGCATCCATGGTATAGAGAGGATGGGACAAATTTTGAAGCAAGTTGCAGACACAGTATGAGATTTTTTTTTTTTTTCTGTGCGACAAGTAGCGGGTTCACAAAATGTGGAAGAATAAAATGGGAATGATATAGTATTTTTTTTTTTGGCTGTCGCTATTCAGCTAATCCATTAAATGTTTTTGGAGAAAAAAGAGCTTTCAGTTGACTATTTAGCTAATCCTAGATTAAACCTTAAATACATCCCAGGTGTCATTATAACAAAGACATACCATAAAATGAGAAAATGACACTGCTGATCATATCCTTAATTCATTAATTTAAGCAATTTAATTACATTTTTTTAGTTTAGATGTGTGTAAATTCATATAGGGGGATATCTGTTTTTTTTTTTTACTCTATGTATAATTATTTGTTCATAAAGCAACAGACACAGGTGCACTATGTTATTATGTCTAGAGAAAAATTATTTATTAATTCTTAAATGCATCATCAAGTTTTTTAAATTCTATTTAATAAGAATCCTTAATTTAGAATTACTATGTGTTTAATTAGATATCAGAATATTTATATGTTTAGCTTTTACATTCAAAATAATTATTTCAGTAACTGTCATTTGATCAAATGAATTTTATTTTGTGTATAAATTTATTCTATTTAATATTTTATTGCATATTTTGCTTAAATAGTCACTTTAAAATTATTCAAATGACGTTTCCAATCCATTTTGTTATTCATTTCATCAAAAAATATATATATGACTGTAAAACAATTTGTAATTAAAAATTATATATATTTTGTAGATGTTGATTATGAAAGACAAGTTGCAGAAACATATAAAATTCCTGAAGTAGTGCGAAATTTCTTGATATATTTATCTAAAGCGATAAGTGAAGGAAATGTGTATGAACTTCAAAATTTGTATGAAAATACGTAAGTATAATTCTCATAGTAGTATATGTTTGACAGTGAGTGATAGCAAAGCCATTTATAACTTCTGTTTATGCAATACTATTTGCTAATTTTTAGAAAAAAATCATTTGTTCCTTGAATGGTTGAATTTAATAATCTTATGTTAAACTAATTTAATATATTTGCTTAAAAAAGTGATAAAAATACTCTTTATCCATGTTCAACATGTTTGATTGTTCTGATGGCAACATTCTCAAGAATCAATATCAGAGTTTCCCCCAGAGGGTTTCAGGGGGGCGCTCTGCCCCTCCTGCCCTTTAGTTTAAAAAATAGCGCCACTCTTGCCCCTCTTGTCATTCATTCAAAAAAAAATAGCGCCCCTCTTGCCTCACATTTGAAAAAACGCAGCCTTCCAGCGATGAACCGAACGCGCTATGCCGCGTAAATTACGCAAAAAATCGGCGATGGAACGCAAAAAATAACCTCATACGCGTCCCGTGAAGCGGGTAATTTCGTCAAAAAATCGCTAAAAAAGTGGCACGTTTAGTTAAAAATCGCGAAATAACGACTAATTTCCGTCAAGATTTGCAAAAAATGGCTAATTTCGTCACAAAATTTCACAAAACGGCAGATTTCCTCAAAAGATCGAGGAAAAATGACAATTTTCTTCCCAAAATCGCGATAAAACGGAAATTTTTGTCAAATGAGTCGCAAAAAACTTTAACTTTCGTCAAAAAATAACGATAAAACGGCAGATTTCGCCAAAAGATTTGCAAAATAACGGCAAATTTCGTCCAAAAATCACAATAAAACGGAAAATTCTGCGAAAAGTTCCGTTTTTTCGCGATATTTTCACGAGATTTGTTGTTTTTTCGCGAGATTTTCACGAGATTTGTTGTTTTTTCGCGATTTTTTAAGCAAAATACGGCGTTTTTTCCGATCTTTTAACAAAAATAGCTGTTTTGCTATCTTTTAATAAAATTTGCCGTCTTTTTGCGATTTTTTCACGAAAGTTGACGTTTTTTTAAAGCAAAATATGCCATTTTTTGCAATCTTTTAACAAAATTGCCCGTTTTTTCGTGATCTTTAAACAATTTTTGCCGTTTTCTCGCAATCTTTTAACAAAATTTACTTTTTTTTTTTCAATTTTTTGATGAAATTTCTGTTTTTATGACTTTTTGAACCGCTAGATTCTAGATTCAACTATAAAAGTGCCCTTAAAAAGGAAAAAGTGCCCTGAAAAATGTAAAAAAGTGCCCTTTTTAGAACAGTAGCGCCCTGCACTTTTTTAAACCTGGGGGAAACTCTGAATATGGTATAAATATTTGATACTACTTGAATATCTCGTTGACCAATTTTGCCAAATTATGCAAATAACCAAAATATATATATTAACATAAATTTTATTTTAAATAATGAAATAACAAATAAATAAAACATTAATAAAAATATAAATAAATTGTCGCATTAAAAATAAATTCATGACGTAACAAACATTTTAATGTTAAGTAATGTGATATTTACGATAATCCATTATTGGTATTTAGTCTTATAGTTTGGCAATAGTTTTTTGGTTGATAGGGTAATCAAGTATTACCAAATATTTTGACAAAAAAATTTTACATTGAAAATTGGTAATAAAAATCATGTGAACTGGAGAGCAGGGTTGATAAAAATCAAATTTATTTGATTTAAATCATATTTTTTAAAAATACAGTGAAACCTCCGAATAAGGGACACCTATGGGACCGGAACTTTTGTCCCTTAAATAGAGGTGTCCCTTATTCGGAGTTTTTTACATTATTTTCAATTCAGAAGGATATAAAAATAACAAAGCATCAAAGGAGAAATTTAAATGTATCTGAAGTGTATAAATTATGTTAATCAGACAAAAGGAAGAAAAGAGAATTAATTAATTAAAATGTTCCATTAATTACTAAATTATTAAATTATTTGTAGAATTATTGATTTGTATTTTCTACGCATATTATGTACATACAAAAGTATAAAAACATTTGAAAAAAATTTACTTGGAAGTAATCAGTCAAAAAGGATTGTTTTGCAAATTTCAATATTTCTATGGAAATCTTTGAAGTCTTCATTTACCATATTTACAATTCTCTAATACCACCAATATCACCCCCCCCCCCCCCCCCCAGTGCCGGAACTAGCCTTTTTCGCGCCCGGGGCAAACATGGATTTTGGTGCCCTTACCCCAGTGTTCTCGCTGACATTTGACCAACGTTAGTAATTTGGCTAATTAAAAATGAAAAACATTCGCCAAATGAAAAAAGTATTAGCAAAATAAATTCGCCGTGTAGCACAAATAATAATAATAATAATAATAATTTTTTAATGTAGCCCCTTTTTTTCAATATTTCTAAAATAACCTAAGTTTTTATAACTGCGACAAGGATTGTTATTAATCTAATTTCAACTATTCGCTACATATATATTAAAAAATATGCATATATATATATATATGTGAAAAATGAAAAGGAAAAGAAAGAAAAGCCCCCCCCCCCCCCGCAAAAAAAGAAGTATTCCAACGCTTTCCATATTTTAGGACAACAAATCTCTACACTGCCCTACTCTGCAAGCAGAAAACGTTTTGACTCAGAATTCATTTATTTTTAATTTAAAATGTTTTTAAGTTAAAAATTAATTTTCAATGGAAAAATATAAAATTGGAACGCTTGACTATAATTTCAATATGGAAGCGATTTGGAATTGAACTGTGTTTTCATTTTTTTTTAATAAATAAATCACCTATTGAGTTATATGTGATTTTGATCATGTGACAAAGACGTTTTTTACCCTTTCTTGAGTAGTTATTCTTCTTTCGCATGGGAAATTTGGTTCAAAACGTCCACTTTGTCAATATTTTCTCTAAAATCTAAAAAAAATTTCTTTAAAATTTTCGCATTTGAAAAAAAAAAAAAAAAAAAAAAGTGGTTGATTACACATTTTCTGAACAACAACACCTGCTAGCTTCAGGCATTTCCGAATAAAAATAAATTAAAACTTATCTCTAAAAAGTTGCCATTTTTGGATTTGAGAACAGCCTAAAAGCATCTGTAAAGTTCATTATTTCAAAATTTTCTTTCTTTCTCCAATTTCAGAATCATCCTCGCAATTTTCAGCATTACTTTCAATGCGGATAAAGGCATTGATGTCGAATCAGAATTCTGGGTAAATAAATGGCCGTAAATTGTGTCGTACGCCTCTGTATCAACATGACTGTCTGTCTGTTTGATAAGGTCACAAAAATCTGTATTTTTATTTTCATCAAAGACTACTTCATTATCTGAAATTCAAAAACCAGTTCCTTTAATCTCATTTTCAAGTGTCCCTTAAATAGAGTGTCCCTTATTCAGAGGTAAATACATTACACGTCTTATACCTTGGGACTGGGACCGGAGGTTTTGTCCCTTAAATAGAGGTGTCCCTTATTCAGAGTGTCCCTTATTTGGAGGTTTCACTGTATTATTTGGGCATTTATTTACATATGTACATGTATTAATTTATTTTTCTGCATAAATTTATGCATTTTTTAAAATTTCAATACATTTCCTACATAAGAATTCAAGATATTTTAAATAAAAATTAAAAATTGTTGCAAATAAACTTAAGATTCATTTAAAACTTAGAAGTTTCTTATTCTATTATTAAATTTATATTGTTATATATACCGGGTGATCCAGAAGTTTCGGGAGTTTTGAAATGTTTATAATTAGGAAACTATGTACAATACAAAGGTCCGGTTTTCAGAAACATGTGGGATTTTTGTTTAGAATGATTTTTTTAAAATATATATAGTTAAAATTTTCAACAACAGGTGGCGCTGCTGTCTGGTGGTAACTGCTATGTTAGGACAAGCTTTCTTCGCATGTCGAGTTGTGTTCTTATCGTACAATACGTGAAGTTAAAACTGCAAAATATTTCATGGCCATTACATACGTGAAAGCTATTGTAAACAAGGTTTGAGAAAAGGGTTCATAGGAAGATCGTCATAAAAGCAGGAAACCCCAAACGTCTCTTGCAATCGTAAATGAGATAGAATTCGATGTCAATACTCAATGCAGGGATGTAAGACCTGCGCCAATTGCGCCAGACTGCGCCAAAACCACTTTTCTGCGCCAAACTGCTACAAAACAGCTATTTTTTTCAATTTTGCACCAAACCTGCGCCAAAAGGCACTTAGTGCCAAAATGAAGTTTAGCACGATTTCGTTGATCCAGGAAACAATAACAAATAACTTTTTATAAGCTGTTAATTTCAACAAAACACAAAGAAACATTGATAAAGATCTCGAAAAATGCGCAAATTTCGCCGAAAATTTTCAAAGAACATGCGAATTCGGTAACTAAAAACACGCGATGTTTTGCGGAGTTTTATCGTGGCTCCGCAAATGACCGCAAGTTGTTTTTTCCTCGAGTCAATCTACATTCATTTTCATCGCAGCCGATCGCAGAGTTCGGAGAGGGACGTCATATGACGTACAAAGCGCACGTTGGGGAGACGAATGAGAGCTGCCGTAATATGTTTATTCCCAACCAATGGGGGTTGATCTCTTATGTATTGTACATATTTTCTGTAAATTAAAGTGGTGATTATTTCTCTGCTCGGCGAATCCTGCTGATAGACGGCAAAACCGAAAGCAGAATGAAAGCGCGTACGAAAATCAGCTACATGTTTGTTAAACAATTACAAAATAAATAAAATTGAATTTTGTAAAAAAAATTTGCTATTTCATTAAAAAATGAACAAAATGCAGTCAAAGGGAAACAGTATTGAATTCAGACACTTTTCTCCAAGAGGGACTTCTGTAGCTCCGGGGGGGGGGGGCATAATAGAGGAGGAAATTGCGCTTTCTGACCATTGAAAACCCAAAATTTCCGGGGGGAGTATTTCCTTGCTCCGGGGGGATCTCCCCCCCCCAGGGCCACCACCTGAATTCAACACAAAAGGAAAAAACAGTAAATCTCAGGGAAAATGCTCGAATTTCGGCAAAAAAACACACTAATTTTGTCTAAGCATTTCAAAAAACATATGTGAATTTTGCCAAAGGATCTCGAAAAAATAAAACGTGAACTTTGTCAAAGGTTCACTATTTTCGTCACTCAAATTTCACCAATAGATCGTGAAAAACACTCGAATATCATTAATAGATCATGAAAATTTTGTTTATAGATCGCGAAAAGCATGCACATTTTATCGAAAAATCACGAAACACTCGAATTTCATCGCAGTGATGATTCTCGTCCAAAATTTCCGAAATTTTAAAATTCGGTTGATCGCCGAAAAAAGCGCACATTTCGCCAATATTTCGTGGAAAAATAAAGATTTCATCAATGTTTTTGTCAACGAACTTTGTCAAAAAATCGCTGAACGACGCGAAATTCCTGTGCGGATCGCGGAAAAAACGGCAATTTCACCAAACATCGCAGATAAAACGCTGATTTCGTATGAAGACCGCGGGAAAACACCGATTTCGTTAAAAGATCGCGGAAAAAAACGTCGTTTTCGATAAAAGATCGCTTAAAAATTTTTGTCAAAAGATCATTGAAAAAAAAAACGCCGATTTTATCATAAGATCATGGGAAAAACGCCGATTTTATCATAAGATCATGGGAAAAACGCCGATTTCGTCAAAAGATCGCGGGGATAAAACGCCGTTTTTGATAAAAAATCGCGTAAAAATGTAAATTTTGTTTAAAGATCGCCGAAAAAAACGCCGATTTCATAAAAAAAAATAATAACACGGGAAAACGCCGTTTTCGTCAAAAGATTGCAATAAATCGCCGATTTTGCTAAAATATTGCAGATAAATCGCTGATTTTGTCTGAAAATTGCTGAAAAAGGCAGATTTCGCCTGAAGATCTTGGGTAGGGGGTAACTCGCGAACCGATTTTGTTAAAAAATCGCGGGAAAAAAACGTCGTTTTCGATTAAAGATCTCTTAAAAAATTTTGTCTAAAGATCATTGAAAAAAAACGCCGATTTTATCTTAAGATCATGGAAAAAATGCCGATTTCGTCAAAAGATCGCGGAGATAAAACGCCGTTTTTGATTAAAAAAAAATCGCGTAAAAATGCAAATTTTGTTTAAAGATCGTCGAAAAAACGCCGATTTCATAAAAAAACAAACAGGGAAAACGCCATTTTCGTAAAAAGATTGCAATAAATCGCCGATTTAGCTAAAATATTGCAGATAAATCGCTGATTTCGTCTGAAAATCGCGGAAAAAGGCAGATTTCGCCTGAAGATCGGGGGTAGGGGGTAACTCGCGAAATCCCCCCCCCCCCCCCCCCCCCCCCCCCCCGATTTCCGAAAATGCGATGTGAATATCCAAAAGAAAATTTTTCACCGAGAATTACCCCTGATTTATCAAAGGATTGCGAGAAAAACGTGAGTTTTGCTAAAAAATCGTTATATCATGAAAAAAAGAGTGAACAGAACATTAATTTCTGGAAAAGATAGCGAAAAAAACGCAAATTTTTTAAATGATCCCGAAAAACAAGCGTATTTCGTCAAAAAATCACAAAAAAACACGCGAATTTTGTCAAAAAATCGCGATAAACACGCAAATTTTAATCGAAAAATCCGGAAGAGTACTTGAATTTCGTCAATATATAGCGTAAAACACTCAAATTTCATCAATAGATCGCGAAAAACATGCAAATTTTATCAAAAAATCACAAAAAACACTAGAGTTTCATCAAAAGATCGCGAGAAAAACGTGAGTTTTGCTAAAGAATGAACAGAATTGTTAATATCATAAAAAAAAAAAAGAATAAAACACAGTCAAAAGATAGTGAAAAAACGTTCATTTCTGTAAAAGATGGCGAAAAAAAGCACAAATTTCTGTAAAGGATTCTGAAAAACAAGCGTATTTCGTCCAAAAATCACAAACCTGCGAATTTTGTCAAAGGATATCTAACTTCGTCATAAAAAGAACAAAATACGGTCAAAAGATCGTGAAAAAAAAAACGTTAATTTTTTTTTAAATCATGTGAAAAAAAAAAGAAAGAAAGTTACACCTAAAGGATTGTAAATTTTATCAAAAGATCTCAGAAAATGTGCAAATTTCATCAAAAGGTCGTAGAAAAAACCCACAAATCTATTTAAAAAATGAACAGACAGGGTCAAAAGATTGTGAAAAAGCGTGAATTATGTTAAAAGATCGCGAAAAACCGCCAATTTCATCTAAAGGTCTGAAATGTGTGGAGAAATTTAATCTGAGTATTTATTCTTTCAAATATAAAAATATTTTTCAAGATAGCAATTATTGTAATTGTCAAGAGTTTATTAGCATTAGAATATTTTTGCTGCTACAAAATCCGATATTTACTGCTACAAAATTGGATTTTTGCTGCTACAAAAATAGATTTTACTGCTACAAAATTCGATTTTTGCTGCTACAAAATGGCTTAAGTGCACTTTCATCCCTGCTCAATGGAAATCATCAGCTCATGGTGAGTGCAGTACACTTGTAATTTCACGATGAACTGAAATTTCTTATGGAATTTCTTTTTGCTCTGAAGATGCTGTGCACGTTGTTTTACATCGGCTCACGGCGGTACTTTTAAGCTATGAGCATCATAATGAAAATTTGTAACCCTTAGACACCAATTCTTTCTTTTTAGTGATCTGTATCAAACCATAAAAAATAATACTATCAATATTAGCGCCCCCTGTTGGCAAAAAGTGTAACTAACATTATATGTTTGTTTCATCGAAAAAAAAATCCCATAAGTTTCTAAGCATTTCTGTGAAAACCGCATATTTCTATTGTTTATAGTTGGTTAATTATTAGCATTTCAAAACTCCCAGAACTTCTGGATCACCCGGTATATCTATGCATGTTTTGTATATAAATTTCTAGTTAATTTAAAGTTATTCATTTTTCATTAATATATTACTCTAATAATATGTATAACATATAAACACATAATAAATACAACAAAAAATGTTAAATGTATATGTGCATTTCAATTGATTCAGATTAATTAATGTTATCTTTATCATATAGACTGCAATTTTCTTTGTGTTTTTACATTGGTGCAACAATCCCCATTATTTTATCACTACACTATTTGCATATTGCTATTACACCTTTTCTAAAAATAGTTTTTTATAAAAAAAAGGTGCACATTCATTTTTTTTTTTTTTTTTTTTTTTTTGCCTTTTTCTTAGGTGTCAACAAATCCAAAAATTCTCTGTAATTGTGCCTAGTATTAGTAAATGACATTGTTTCAACTTTTGATTCTCACTTTACCAATCCAATGACTACTAACAATTGACAAAACAGTTGTCACATGAAAAATGATCTCATAAGTGAAAGATAAAAACTACCAATAGTCAGTGTTATAATATAAAGGCCTCAGTTGTAGACAATTTCAGCAATCAGTCATGCTTACTTCACAACAGGAATGACTGCTTAGCTTAGAAGTAACAGAGATCTGTTAAGGAAAATTTTGGGTCTTTTCACAATTTTTTAAATATTAAAGCAGGAGCCTTCAAATAAGTTTTTATTAAAAAAAAAAAAGAAAAAAAAAAAAAAGGGCCTCTCACAAAATTCTTTGTCTTAAAAATAAACCTTTCCCTAAAATTTTCTGTTCCCAAAATTAAACTTTCTCAAATCAATCACTTTAAACTAAAATTAATAACAAACGCAGCTGAAGTCACTAAAACCATATATTACATACATTTTATGTATATATATATATATATATAGCCAAAACCCAGAGCCTAGCCAGTTCTAGAACTAACCGGCCAATACCCGAACTGGCCAAGCTTCTTGGCCAAAACCCGAAATAATGAAATGAATAGCATATTTCGGGTTTTGGCCGGTCAATTCGCAAACTGCCCGGGAAGCCTTGGCCAATATCCGAATTGGGGATTTAAGGCTACCCTTTAGACGCAGGGCCGTCATGAAACTTCTTCTCTAAGTTGTTCTTTTTTAGCGAAGAAAGTTGTTTCGCAACGACCCCGATAGATGGCACTGACATGCACACGTGACAGGAAAAGATATTTCCATGCTATTCTGATATGCCAACTTAGTGTTCTAAAACACCATTTTTATTAGCGCTTTCCAACAAAGTTGAAAAGTGCTTATGCATTCGGTTTGTCTGTCCGTGCTCTAACTCTTGTATATATACTCGGACTGCCCTGAAATTTTTGGACATTATTCATATTTACCCTAGGACGAATCCTATTTCAAATGAAATTTTTGACATGATTAGTTTATTTACAGGGACAGTCAAAAGTTCACCGATACATTACGACCTCAACTGTGTTAGAAAGGATTAAGCTGAGTGTCTATACCTAATTTGTGATAAATAAATTTAAAAAAAAAATTACAAAAACAGGTCACATAAATACTGGGCATATCCATGAATAAGGTACAATAATATTTTTTATATTTTCGACTGCAGTAAATAATGAATTCTAGGAAAAGAGAAGATAAAAGGAATTAGTCACAGCTATTAACATATTTTCAATTATAGAAGAAAGATGAAATTGGAATTCTATAATTCTATGTTAAACAAACAGTCAAAATATTTATCATGCTATAATTTCCGGTAAGCAATAGAGGTATTTTTATGCAGTGATAATATTTACAGTGATTCAGCTTCCTTTGAGTTACCAAAAATTTGGAGAGATATGCTATGCAGGTTAGAAATAATAGCAGGAGTTAATTCATGCTGTTAAATAACCAGTTTTGTTTTATTTTATGTTTGCATTAAATTTTCATTATACATGAAGTCTTGTGATATTATTCACCAATTTCTTGTTTTAAAAAAAATTTGCAAGAATATTTGTATTAACAAAAATCTTAAAAATATCACCATTTGTGCAATGAATCGTATGTCTATCTAAATAAAGGTATTATGCCTTTTAAGTATATATTTCTTTTATGCATACTTTTAGCCATTTTTTGTATACTTTGGTTTTTTATAAATGGTTATTGTGCATATTTTTATGTCCTCTGTATATTAGTTTAAAGTTGAAAATCCATTTCTGATGGTTTCACACATACTAAGCATATATCTTTCAAATAAGCAGCTTTACATTCAATAAAAACTGTTTATATTCTTATTTTAATAGTTGTGACATTAGTTTCATTACATCTGTTATTTATGTTTCTTGTGTGGCTTATTTTGATAGGTATGTTAAGTTGACTGAGAGGTTTTACAAGACAACTCCTTGGCCTTTAGCTAAAGATATTGCCGGCATTGTCCATGATGGTAATTTAAAATTATTATTCTACTTTAACTATCAACTAGTATAAGGTTTGCATAATATGTGAAAAATTCTTTGATAAATTCCTGTTTTAAAAATGCAACATTATTTTCATGATTAAAAATATCTTCTGCAAAGTTACTTATTTTTGCTTCATTTTTATTATATATTATTATTGTTGCAGTGAAATTTGTTTAACAGACCTTGTTATCCAAATAATTTTTTTCTTATTCCCTGACCACTGATAAACCATTCTATGTTCCCTATATATATGCAGTTTTTCAGAAGTTTTTTATGTTCACATTGTCCACATTTTGGTGGTTTCAGTCTAAAATATTTTTTCTTGTTACCTATCTAATTATATTGTGCTTATTTGGTCTATTTAAGTAATTGTATCAATTGCAAAAGTAATGAAAGAAGCACTGAAAAAGTGAGAAAAGTTTTAATTTAAAACAAAAAAGAATAAAGGCTAATTTTCTCGATAAGGGGCAAGAAGAGTATTAATTTTTTAGATGAGGAGAGAGGATGGTGCTATTTTGTAAATCAAAGGGCATGAAGGGTGAAGCACCTGCTCCCCTTATTGCTTTTTATATAAAACTTTTAAAAAATCCAGATTTGTTTTTAAATTCTGATTTTATTGTATTTTTCTCTCTTTCCAGATGGGAAATTTGAAATCTTGTATAAAGAACTGTACTATAGGCATTTGTATGCTAGAGTCAGTGTGAGTGTTATCTTTTCTATATTGAATCTTCAAAATTATTTTCATATTAAAAGTATATTACATCCATATATTTCCATTTATATCAAAATAAATTCTCTAAATATTGATTTTTTTTTTTTCTTTCATAGGGTGGTCCTAGTATTGGTGAACGCTTTGAGTCCTATTACAATTATTGTGCATTATTCAATCTCATTTTGAGTAAGTATTTTATTTTTAGATAAAATCTCAATTTCTTTAAATCTCTCTTTCTAATTTTGAAGACTAATGGAATTAAATATCTGAATTGTAAAAGTAAAACAAAGAATGCTTTTTTTTTTTCTTTTTTTAAAAATTATCAGGATTTTTTAAGCAAGGCTACAAATATCTTATGCCTTTGATCTGTATTTTCCTAGTTTAATTTTTATTTTACACTTACTTGATTGTTTTTAATTATTATTCTAAAAAACTGCTGCATGTTTTACATCATTTGAAACTGTAAACTTAATAATGAAAGAATAAATAATTTTTTTCAAATAGTTATTAGTTTAAAGTTGATCTTAGTATTTTAAAGAATTTTTTTTATAAAATTTTTAATATTTTATTCAGTATTTGGCATTTAATTCACTCTTTCAAATTCAGAGCTTTTGGCCAGAAGTTTTATAAATAACAGATACTTTAAAATATATATATTATCACATAGAATATGTAAGCATTCAATCAAATGCATTGTAACTACTTTCAATCATACATGAGTGTGAACTCATTTAATTCAGATGAATGCTTTACCGATGTTAGCGCAGATCGTGAAATAGAACAACATACAGGCAATAGACTAAATTTAACTATGAGTTTCTCCATAAAAAATAAGGCATTAGTTTTAGCTTTTATACTTTTATTAGCAACATGTCATCTAAAACATTTCTCGCCATTCATTATAAAGATCAGATCTTGATGTTATGAATCATAAAGAAGAAATTGGGATGAAAAAGCTATCGTCAAAAGAAAACTACCAGACAGGAAAAGTGTTAGCAGATGGAAAATTAAACAAATTCTGTCTGTTCATCAAATGCAGCTACTTTTTGTGGCAACCTCGGAATAACACAAATCACATTGTTGCTCAACATCTGGCCAATGAGGATCTCGTCTAACATTTTCTTTCTGACTGGAAAATGAAAGAGACCTCGCAAAGCTACTGACACAGAGTTCAAGTTTTGTCTAGCACCGCCACAAATGCAAAAAGTAGTGAAAAAAGATTTTCTTGCAGCACCTGAAAAGAATTTTTTTGGTATTATAATGTTATGGGAGGCAGTTATACTTTTTACTTAACCATTTTACACAAGATAATTTTTTAATATGTAAATAAAAATAAGCAAATTACTTAATCATAAAAACAGTTGTCCCAAGGGATTGTAACTTGGGGACAAATAAATAAATAAATAAAATCCCTTAGGCAAAAGGAAATGAATATGATGTAGCTTATGAACAACTTACTAAGATTTTCTTTGGTCATGACAATATCTTTAAATCTATTGAAATTCAACGATTTTTTTAAACAGACCAAAATACTGTGTTTTGGAGCTTGTTTAGTTTTGAGAGGGATTGGCAAGCATACTTCACAAAATTGTCTGAATGTATGAGTAAAAAACAATTTCTAACTTTTATCGAATATAGCAATTTTGAACTCATGTTCAATGTGTCAACAACTTGTACTACCTACCAGGGCCGTAGTTAAGGGGGCGCTATGGGCGGCTGAGCCCCTCCTGGATAAGATTCGAAGGTCACTAAGAAATTTCTGTTCTGAAAATTCAAATAAAATTCTGTTCAAAAATCTAATTTAGTTTTGAGATCCTGTTACAGTTTTGCAGAATTACTAAATTGTATCTAAAATAAGTAATTCAACTCTCTCTCATCTTATTTGTACATATGAAGCTAGCATGATGCTTAATTTTGCACCAGTTATACATTCAAAATTTTCATCAGCATGTACTTTTCTTAGTATAAAATGAAGTTATTACAACAGTTTAATAAGAAGCATAATATCTACAGTGTAAATATGCACTAAATTATCTTTCTGTGTCAGAAAAAAAGAGAGAAAAATTGTGAGCCCCCCTCCCCCCCTATAGATCACTTCTAGCTATGGCCCTGCTACCTACATGTGTGAATGGTTTATCTTACCTACTGCTGTATTAATCTTCTCTTGAAAAAATATTACTACTAAACTTGATTACTATTACTACTTGAATACTTGATTACTATTATTACTTTGAAACTATTACTACTAAACTTGAAAAAATATTACTTACTAATATTACTACTAACTAATCATACTGATTTGCAATTGACTGCTCTTTTATTACTGTTATTTTTTTTAAATATAGTATTAGTTTAATATTTTCCTCAAATAAAAATATACATTACATAGTTTTATTTTTTAAGAAGATAATGTTTTTTTCTTCTTCTTTCATCATTAATTATATATTTTTAAGGTATTTCCATTCATTTTCAAAACTATTCTTACTTTATGTGTATAATTTAAAATTTTTGGGAAATTGCAAAATAAAACACTTTAAAACATTGTACTTATGTCTTTATTTTTCTTGTTTTCTAAATATTATTATTATTGGTACTATAGGTGCAGATGAACCTGTGCAACTTGAGCTGCCTAATCAGTGGCTATGGGAAATAATAGATGAATTTATTTACCAGGTAGCTTCTTACATTCTCTTATTTAAATTCATTTATTTGTGTAAAGATTAAATATTCTAATCGATTTTTCTCTCACATCCTGATATGCTAGAATTATAAAACTTGTGTACAAGGGTATGCTTCTAATAATAATGTAATGTTTTAGGCCTTATTTATAAGTTTATGATATTTTTCCATTAGCATTGAGAAAATGGTAAATTGCCAAATATTATTTAAGTTATAATTGTATGACAAAACTAAAAAGTAGAAAATAAAATGAAAATAAAGAGTGAAATGATTTTTTTAAAATATGTTTTTACTTTTTTTTTTTAAGTATCACTCTGCATATTGTTTACAGTTTTTTAAAAGCAGTTCCATTTTTCCTCCTTAAGAACAAATAATTCATTAGCAGATAATTTAATAATGAATATGTGCTATCTACAATTGCACATGGTTGATAATTAATTATTTGTACTACTGTTATCCCATCGACCAATTTCACCAAATTATACAAATTGAACAAACTAATAGCCAAATTTTACATCTTGACATAATTTTTATTTTAAATAATGATAAAACAAATAATTAGTAGAATATTAATAAAAATATTAATAAAAAGTTGAAATAAAAATCACTTAATGACATTTTAAACACATGAATTGCATTTAATGTCATTGAATGTGACATTTGCGATCATCCATTATTGGCATTTAATCTTATAGTTTGGCGATAATTTTTTATTTGACAGGATAACCTAGAAGTACCTAATTATTTTAGATGCATGAAAGTAATAATTGCATGTATTTCAGACTTGCCAAGTCTCCTGATTTTCAGATGTTTCTCCATACTCCTGGTTTTTGACATATTTTTCCAGATTTTTCGCATTTTAAAAATATTCTTTTATTTTACAATCAAATATGCTGTGATTCAGTAATGAAAACAAATGTAATTGTTTATTAGTATGATTGATCAGTAGTATTTTATGTGATAAACTAGGACTTCCCTCAGAGGGATTAGTCTGAGCGATATTGCTGAGAATACACATTTAATAACTTGCGATAAGTAAAGAAAATGAGATGTTACCTTTAATTGGTCATTCATTGTGATAAAATATAATGATGAAAATAAGCATATCGAATCGTAGAACAACAAAATCTTGTTGCATATACTATTTTTATAAAAGAAAAGCAAACCATGCATGGATATAAAATTGGAAATATGCAAAATGTTAAAAGTAATGCAGAAAATAAAACACCAAATTTTCCTATATTGGAAATATAGCTCTTTGAAATGATGTCATGAGCATAAACAGAAGCTTCGCACCGATTTGAGAAACTATAAATAACATAAACTATTATGTTTGAAGAAAAATGGAGTGTATTTTATATGGTGTGAAATCCGTCCGAATAGTTTATAATGTTGAATATCTGTTTTCCACGGATGCAATGAGGTTGTCGATAAGACTTAAGGAATCCTTTTTTAAAAATTTGTCCTAAACGAGCACTTACATCTTATAAGTTACTGTGATGCCAAAGTTATAGTTTCTGACCCCAACAGTATCCTAGAAATTGCAATACTCTCAATAAATTGGGTTTAAAACTTTTTCTAGAAAAAAAAGTGTTTAATTTGTGAAATTAAATTGTCGAATGTTTTAGAAATCGTTCATAACGAGAATATTATATCTTAAAAGTTGCCACCAAAAAAAGAAAAAGATTTTAAATTTTTAGTCATATCAACATCAAAGAATTCTCCATTTTAGAACTTTTTTTGCTCGTGCATTGATGGTGATTATTGTTCCTACGCAAAATATAGTATATTTTGCAGCAAAGATGGTTACCAACATTTTTTGCCCACATTATTTTTTAAATCGGCTAGGTACTCCCAATGCTAACGAAAAACACACAAACGTTAATGCTTTATAGCATAAAAATACAGAATCAAAAGCTATTTATCTCCTATTATATACACATAAACAGGGGTGGGGAAATACATCATTTTGCTCGCCAGTGGCGAGTGGGTTTTCTCATAAGGCGATTGCATTTTTAGTTTTTGAAAAACTGTAGGCAATAGGCACATTATCAGAAACACTTTTTTAATCTAGATATTTTAACTTTCCAAATTATTACAGTGTAAGTATGGTACTAAGTTCTATTTAATATTAATCTTACCTTTGTTATATATATTTCTTAATATTATACAAAAAAGAATTATGAAATGCATTGTAGTAATAGTAATTTTGTCTGTAATCGCGTGCGATTTTGTCATAACTATTTTCAACTCGTGTGTTGCATATTGCGGGCTGGCGAAATAAATTCTTGGCTGGTAAGAATTTGGAAAATTTCCCCACCCCTGCACATAAATTATCTAATTAGTGCTAGCAGATGAATTTTTAAATATACATTGATCATTATAATGCTTCATTTTTCTTTTATTAGTATTTCTTAGTATTCCTTTTATATTTATTTTTATTATTCAGTAAAATACTCACTTTCTTAAGCCCGAATTACGTCAAACTTTTTATAAAAGCGCCTAAGTCCATATAACAGCGAAGTATTGTGAAGAGTATTAAACACAAGGTAGTAAGACACTTAGCCAAACGCAGGTAATAAATCGCCAAATATTGTCCTTTTCGCCCTTTCTCGAAATGCATTTTTTTTCGTATATTTAAAAAACACGATTTTGAATCATCTTATTTAAAATTCAAATAAATAAATGAGAGAAAGCAATAATAGCATAAGTCAAAACATTCATAAGTCAACATCAAGGAATTGTATCGTAGTTACACATGTAGAAAAAAGCTGCTTTTGTCCAAAAAAAACCATGTCTTCACTAAATTTGAATCCGATTAAAAAAAGTATCGTGATTAATTAAAATGTTATAGGCAGAGCTGCCAAGTCTCCGGCATTTTGGGTACCGGTATTTTAATACAGAAAATGTTTTATTAAATTGGAACATTCTGCGGATTTAAAAAATAACTTTTCCTATAAGAAAATTCTGCTATGCAATTAGGTGGGGCTTGTTGAGCTTAAGCCATTTGGTAGGCCTCCCCACCTAGCTGAAACTGAAACTGCTATGCAATAAGCGGGGGCTTGGCATCTCTGTATAGGAATATTTCGTAATCTACTTTTTAACCTTAAAAAAAGCAACGACCATTTTTCGGGTACAAAAAGTATTGCTAATTGTTCCATTTTGCATACAAGGTACTTATTGTAATATTGATACATCTATGGTGATAAATTTCCAATAATTTTTCAAATCCCATTTATTTCATGAAAAATATAAATCTTTTATTCATTTAGTTTAAAATAAATGGTTTTTAACTAATTTCATAATACTTTTGAAATATCACTTTTCATTGGCCATTTTTTTTAAAGCATTTAGAAAGTGGTGTTGTTTTCAGTCAAATATAGACTTTGGTCTGTCTACATTTTATTTTATTATTATTATTATTTATAAATGGTGGAGAAATATTCATACTTAATTCATAACGTACATAATACATGACTCTGTTATTACATAAGTCACCTTTTTATTATCATAAAAATTATGTTTTTACTGATTTTTATTAACTCAATAGGAAAAATTTTGTGTTTTGAGCAATAGATGTCAGCATTTCCTTTATTTATTTATTTTAACAAAATTCTTTGTATTTAGAAGAATTTTTATTTAAATAGGAAATCCAGATGTCGCTGTTAATAAAGAAGAAAGTTACAAAAAAGGGTACAAAACGAGTGGACACATACTATCAAATATGGAAAAACGACGAATCCCAAAGAGATGTCGTATGAAATATCATCTTTTAAAGCAAAAAAAAAAAAAAAAAAAAAAAAAAACGAGGTCTGATTATCGAGCTTACTGATTACAAAATGTGCATTACATTAAAAAAAAAATGCTGCAAGTATTGATTATTTTTTCTTTTGTGCAGTTTTGGGCACATATATGCCCTATATACACCAAGGTACCTAATTGGTGCCAAAATGGCGTTTAGTTGCCTAACATGCTGGTTATCATATAAATGTTATAATAAATTGTTTGTTCTAAAAATATTATCATTTATTGATTGTTATATCTTTTTTAATAGCAGAAAATGTTTCGTTTATTCCTTTTTTTTCATTTTGAAATAAATAAATAACGTGCTGTTATAGCATGCTATATGCATCTGGTAATCAAAACGATGTTTTCGCCTAATTGGCATAAAAAATCTCGCCAAACCCGGTGCTTATATCTCTAGTATATTATCTCAAGTATTTTATTTATGTATACTATAATTGTTTTTACATACCACTTACTTCTTCTGGTATATAGAAATAGGTAAGTGGCTCCTTTATGCAGTATAAATTGTATAAAACTTTAAAAAATAGCCCCGTTGCCCCTTTTTGGATCGAATTTAAAAAAAAAAAAAAAAATCAATGTCTAATTCCAGTATTGCTCCCAGGTATGCATACATACTCCATATTTCAAAGTTGTATACCAACAGGAAGCGGATGAAAAATGGGAAAAGATGTCACATATGCACCAGGGTACATAATTGGCGTCAAAATGGCATTATTTTACCTGAGATGGTAACCCGGCTTTATTTATTTATTATTTGTTTATTTACTCATAAAATGTTTATTTACTTTCACTTCCTTCTTTTAATTATATAAAATATTTCTTTTTATAGTTATTAATTATTATTTTATTTACTGTAAGTTCTTTTTGAAAATAGAAAATATTTTAAAAATGTGTATGTAAGCGTTATTTCAAAAGGGAGTTTTCGCCAAATGGGCTTTGAAAAAAAGTGCGCCAAATCTGATGTGCTTGTGGTATCCGTGCCGAAAAATTAGTGACCAGAATTGACTTCCATACACAAACAAAATATAAGTTAATAGAAAACATGCAATGAAAATAAATATAAAGGGAAAATGATGTCATAAAAGAAACTTTTTATTTAAAAACGTAATTGTTTCTAATTTTCACACGCGAAATATGTAAAACATTCTTTTAGCGATCAAAAAGTGCTGTTAAGAGATTATCACAAAATCTCAAAATCAAAGTTTTTATGACATTTTTTAATATAAAAAAATAACAGTTTTATTTTCCTGCATAGTTAAATTTTAAAATGTTTTATTGCATTCAATATTTCTGAGTGCGAAAATGATTACTATTTACTCCATGTACTGATTCGGTTATCTACGAAAATGTCCAGCCGGTGAAAATCACGCTCACCAAATTTCTGTGACGTATGCACATAAATTGTGCTTTTTTATCAGTTTTTTTAATATAACTTTTAAACTATTTGGAATTAATTTTTAAAAGTAGGTGCATTCACCAGATTACCTTCATAGGTACCTATTGGTACAAACAGAATCAAAATCCGACAAGTACTTTTTGAGATTTGCTTGACGAAAGAATTTTTTTGAATTTTAATATCGTTACGTATCTCTGAGTATAAAGACTTCGCTTCGCTCAGACAACTACATATGGATTCATTATAAACAACAAATCTTTAAGATTTGATACTGTTACTATTGTCGTGTATTGAATTATTAATAATTTGTCATGATAAATACTTATTTATGATCTTTACTATAGTTTTATATAAGTTTATAAGTAACAAAACATCCCTCTTTTTATAATATTCAGTCAAATTAAAAATTTATTGAAACATCTTAAATATCAGATGCTTAAATGTGTTCTGCTTCAAATGAGTACATATTTTCCTTATTTGAGCAAAAGTGACCTATTTCTTTTTAATTTTCAGCAATAACCAAGCCTAGTAGAAATTTAAACTTTCACTAAAGATGTTTACATTTTAAAATTAATATGTTTTCATTGGCAAAAAATACCTCCTGATTTCTGCGATAAAATCTCCTGATTTTTAGCTTTCAGAACTTGGCAAGTCTGGTATTTTTATTATCAAATGAAAAATTTTGAATTTGCTCATGTAAATAAACTTAACAATTTTTTTTTTTTTTTTGAGTCAAAGTATAAATTTTATAATTTGATCTATTTGTTCAGTTATGTCTCTCTTTAATTACTTTTTATCGTCTTCTTTTACAGTTCCAAAATTTCAGCCATTACCAAAGCATGTTGAACAAACGTACACAGGATGAAGTTGAACAACTCCGTAATCATCTAAAGGTTGGTTTGGTTTAAGCAAACTGAATTAAATGTATAAAATGTAATTTTAATCTGTTTTAATAAAATAGTCCTTACTTATTTTACAGGTTTGGAATGTCCACAGTGTTCTAAATGTCCTTCATTCATTAGTTGATAAATCCAATATTAATAGACAACTTGAAGTCTATACAAATGGAGGTTAGCATCATATTAGTATTTATCAAAGTAAATGACATTTTTCAGATTTGAAAAAGTGTATAAAAAATAAAACACATTATTTTTTAATTTATTGAGTATTTATTTCAATGGATATTGTCTAATCTTAAGTTTTTCGCAATTTTGAAAATCTAGTTAATTAAAGTTTATATATACACAAGGGTGGGAAAATACACCATTTTATTCATCACTGGCGAGCGGACTTTCCGATGAGGCGAGTGAATTTTTAGGCAGTCTTTGAAGAACTGCAGGCTCTAGAAGATATATGCAAATGTCTCTTTTTTACTTTTTAGATATAGTTTGAAACTTTCCAAATTACCATAATGCAGGGGTGCAGAAAATATTTTTACTTCTAACATTTTCCCCAATTCACATAAAAATTTCCTCAAACTTTTACAATATGTTATACGGACGTGGTATGGGCACAGGAAAGAATTATGGCATGATGAAGTTTTGATGAAATTTCGCATTTATTTATGTATTTTTATTTAGCGCCGTTTTTACGATATCTGCATTTCACATAAACAGACTTGCATAAATTCTGTTTTATCATATGTATAGATCTCTTTTTTTTTCCCCTAAACTTTCTCAATATATGCAAGAGTATATATTATTGTGAGATCTATTTTGTAAACGTCATCATACAGATCTTTCTAGTTATTGTGGGAATTTTCCTGTCTTGAGTAATTATGTAATTCATTGTTAAAATCAAAATCATTTGTATATTTTTTGTGCAAAATTTTCCTAGATGGCCTAAATTTCCCCCTCGATCCTAAATCGCCGGATCGGACATATTCTGCATCCCTGCAACCTGCAATAATGTAATATGGTACTAAATTCTTCCATATAATAAACTTTTTTCTGCTATACATATTATTTATTAATTTAATATAAATATATATGTATGTAAATAAATAATAGTAAAAATAATTATTTTTGCAATCACATTTTATCATAACAATTTTTAATTATATGTTGCTGGCTGGTGAAATAAATCTTTCATTGATGAGATTTTCTGAAATTCCAATATCCCTGTGTATATATAAATATAAATGCACAAATTTCTTCAAAAGATCATGCAGGGGTGATTCTCGTCCGAAAATTCCGAAATTTCCGAAAATTTAAGGCATCCTCTTCCGAAAATTTGAAATTGGGTTATCAGTTCCTCATAGTTGCCAACTTGTAAGGTTTTGCGCGCGGAAAAAACAATTGCGTAGAAATGCAAATTTCGTGATAGGATCGCCGAAATAGCATACATTTCGTCAATATTTCGTGGAAAAACGACGATTTTGTCAATGTTTTTGTAAACGAACTTTGTCAAAAGATCGATGAAAAACGCGAATTTCCTGTGCGGATCGCGGAAAAAACGGCAATTTCACCAAATATCGCAGATAAAACGCTGATTTCTTCTGAAGACGGCGGGGAAACGCCGATTTCGTCTAAAGATTGCGGATATAACGCCGATTTCGTTAAAAGATCGCGGGAAAAAACGCCGTTTTCGATAAAAGATCGCTTAGAAATATTTTGTCAAAAGAATATTTGAAAAAATACGCCGATTTCGTCAAAAGATCACGGGAATAAAACGCCGTTTTCGAGAAAAAAATCGCGTAAAAAAGCAAATTTTGTCTAAAGATCGTCGAAAAAACGCCGATTTCACTTAAAAACATGGGAAAACGCCGATTTCGTCAAAAGATCGCGGAAAAACCGCCGATTTCGGCAAAAGATCGCAATAAATCGCCGATTTTGTCCGAAGATCGCTGGAGGGGGAGGGGACTAACAACCCCCCCGCGCCGATTTCCGAAAATGCGATGTGAATTTCCGAAAAAAAAATTTCATCCAGAATCACCCCTGAGATCATGTAAAAAATGAAAAAACTAACTTTTGAAAATTTTGGTGGTTCCCCCCCCCCCCCCCAAACTCTGGTTACTGGTAACTTTTATTGAAACTTGGTACCTCTGAATTGGATTTTTTAGAGTGGGTTTTACTTTCACAAAAAAAAAAAAAAAAAAAAAAAAAAAAAAAAAAAAAACCTGGATGAGTGAGGTATTTTGTTAACCTGTAGCAACACACTTGTTGTTTTGTTATCCATTTTTCCATATGTCATCATAGTTTTATATATACAAGGTAGAACCCGTCGAATTTTGACGAAAGAAAATATTTATGAAGGAACTGTTTCATTGACTTATAATAAACCTACAAAGTTAGTCACAATAAAAAATGCATCTAATATTGGTTTTTCTAACTCCCATACACATATTTTTTTAACCTAAAGTTAACAAAATTACATGTCTATGAAACTCAGTTGTCTGAATTATTAAAATTAAATTTTAATCGTAATGTAAGCAGTAAACTATAATAAAAATCTGTTACTATGACGAAGTTATTAATTAAGGCTCTTATGTTTGGTATTCTGAAATGATAAACTGCAAAATTTATTCCACTTTGGCTTAATCATAGAATTTTTCCCTTGTGAAATCTAAATCCGACATGTGAAAAGGCAAATGCTAATGGGAAAATTGCAACGTAAAAATACCGTAATCTGCTTTTTTTCGGCTTTTTCTCCTTTGCTTTCTATAGAAATGTAGTTCTTCTGTTGCCACAATTAGAAAAACGATATTAAAAACTACAAAAAAATTAATATCTCAAAAATAAATTGAGATACAATTTTCAAACAAATTGCATTTAAAAGCACATTTTTTTCCCTTCACGATGGTGTAAAAATTGAAAATGTAGAATATTTAGAAATTTAAAAAATTGCAAAACCGAAATTTCATTTCAAATTGCCATTCACAAAATGACGTACGCATTACGCACATATACATTTGGCCTTTATAAAATAGATACTATCTTTACCTTTTGTGTTACAATTGTAATTATTGTTTTACAATGAGGATGCTTGCTTAATCTCCTGATTTTGGTGGGAGACTTGCACATCGTATTATGTTCTTGATTTTTGACTCATCCCACCTGATTTTCCTGCACAGTTTTCAGTGATCTGTTATTTTCATTATCAATAATTTGTCTTATATATATATATTTTTTAATTTGTATTTGTATTTTATAATTTTAATTAAATTTGATATTAATTTAAATTAAGTTTGAATTTTATAATTTATTTTTTATTTGTATATTTAATTTTATTTTTCATTATTGTTTTGTATGTGATTATGAGAAAATAAATATTTCCTCAGTTCTTCATTGTTAATTTAAAATCATGTTAAACAATTTAAATGTAAAATGCTAATTTTTTTTTTTTTTTTTTTTTTTTTTTTTTTTTTTTTTTTTTTTATGTAGGACTAAGAAATATATATTCTTTCTTATTTGAATATAAATTTTATATTTCATCTTGAATGACAACCGATCATAATTTAAAATTAAACTTTTACTGAAATTTCTTGCTTTTTGAGTTTCAGAACTTAGCAAGTCTGCAACTATCTTTTACAAAATTTAGATAAAAGAAACCATCTTTAGAATAAATATTTTGTCGCATAAAGTAATTTTTGGCAGTATTTGGAACTAAAATACAAATATCACAAGTAAGCATAAACAGTGTGTGGCATATTTTAAGAGTTTTATAAGCTGTTTAGTTCGATTAACAACTTTAATCCATTCAGAAACATTGTTCGTTAACCAGTCATAAATTTTGTATGGGAATTTAATTAATTTATTCTTAAAAGATAAATAATGTATAGTGAATAATGTAAATCTTTCATTTATAATAAGGTTAATATACTTTCTTATATAATAGAGACTATATGTCCTTATTTAATGTGGGCAGATCTTATTTTGATGGCTTTGTTCATCTTGTGGTGTGTGTGTATATATATATATATATATTATGTATTTATTTATGTATGTGTGTGTGTCAGTGTATTTATTTATTTATATATATATAATGGCATGTCTTTTGTAACACTTTTAGAATTACATTTATTGACTACAGTATTAAAAATCATATCAATTTGTCATTTTGACCTTTTAAAAATTCCCTAGTTTCCTAAGAGATCTTATTTAATGCAGGATTCATTACAGCTAAAATGGAACCTAGAGCCTGTTAATAATTTATGAACTAAATTTCAATTAAAATAATTAATTTCCAATTAATTATTATTAATAATAATTTCTTAGGGAATACAAAATAAAAAAAAAAAAAAAAATCTAATCTGCTCTTTTTAATTCGGTGAACCTGAAAATGTAAGTCCTCTGCTGGTAACCCCTAAATTAATTGGGCCATATTTACATAACTATTACTAACTAGAAGATAGCCTGTCAAAATGACGTATTTGCATTTTTAAAAGGATGATAAAAAATTATAATTGTGTTCAATCAGCCACTTAGGCTTAAACAATTTTTAAAAATACAGCGATTAAACATGGGAAAAAAAATCAATAAAAATAGAAAGAAAATTTTAACAGAAATTTGCATTTAAAACTGTAACAAAACTGTCTGGTGGATGGGGGAATTGTAATGAACAAATCGTAAATACATAAATTTTAAAACAGAATAGAGAATAAAGTAAAGCAAAAAATCAATTATAAAAGATTATATTGTGAAACTACAGACAAAAAATATATAAAAATACTGAGAGAAAATAATAAAAAATCTAAAATGTATTACAAAAATTTCCTATTTTGGACCATTTTTTAGTTAATACTTTAAAAAAAAAAAAAAAAAAAAAAAAACACTCTATAAGATCGGAAACAAATGTCAACAATAAAGAGTAAACCATAAACGTGTTCGAGAGACACGCGCTGCGCGGGCGAGCTCAGGAGTTTTTGCATTCGAGTATTAAATCCGCTGTAAGATCCACTCCATGTTCCTGAGCGCGTGCGCTCAGCTCGCATAGCTCCTGAACGCACCCAATCATTCCTGAGTCGTGATGTTACAATGGAGTCATTCTAAAGATTCATTCACGGAATTTGTCATTCTTGAATGGCAACAGTATTAATTTGCTTACATTGTTTGTTTTTTTCCGTAATTGCTGGTTGTTTTATTTAGAACTTAAACAGTATAATTAAATAGTTTTTGTAGGTTTTAAAGAAAATGAGTAATGAATAAACCTTTTACATGTATATTTTCATAAGTTGAACAATTAGAATATTTGTGAACGGCTCGGAATAGTTAAGCCTAACGTGGACGCAGTTGCAATAAGTTTCTTTTTCTCGTGGATGGGTTGACCCTGGAATCGTCATACACGGAGGAGTTTTATATATATAATTCTAAACCAACAATAGATGCAATTAAATTCAGCTTTGGAAATCTGTAACATATAAACTTCTTCCATATGTTTTATATGGTGTTAAATAACCAAACATATGTTTATTTTCTGAACATAAAAATCTCTCGCAAAAGTGTTCATTAACTGATCTGTTCATAAACCAATCACCTCCTGTACCAGTTTTATGTAAAACTTCTACTACATACATTATTTATTTTAGATGTAAAGAATTTTTTTTACCAAAAAAACTTAATTCTGTCGCTTTTTTACTGCAAAAATTCTATTGATTGAAGGATTGTCAGGTTTTTTTTTTTTTTTTTTTTTTTTTTTTTTTTTTTTTTTTGTTACTTTTGTCCTTATGCTATTATTTTTTTCCCTTATAAATGTAGGTGATCCTGATAGCGTAGCTGGTGAGTTTGGCCGTCATCCTTTATATAAAATGTTGGGATACTTCAGTTTGGTTGGGCTACTTCGCTTACATTCTCTGCTTGGTGATTATTATCAAGCTATCAAAGTGCTTGAAAACATTGAACTGAACAAAAAGGTATTATAAATAAATAATTTTAATATTAAAAATACATATTTATAACATATCTAAGTATTTGGGACAGACACAATCATATCCATGAGAAAATCTGGTAAAGTTTAAGTGGACAGTGTTTAAATATCCCACCGTATACTTAGGATCTTTCATTATATGTTTTATTCATCTTTAATCAACTGAAAAAAAAAGGCATTGAATGGTCACCATTTTTATTCTAAAAGTGAAATCATGGACATGTTTGAAACTGGTTCTGATTTCAGCCAAGCAACTGTTATGAGCAAAATATTGACCACTTAGTGAAATACTTGGACAAGTGCATGTTTAGCTTTGGATATATTTAAAATAAACTATGTTGTTTCATTCTGTAGCTTCTGCTCCATTTTCATTTAATCTTACCTAATGGTTATGTTATGAAAAAGCTGAGTTTTCATCTTGCTTCCCCCCCCCCCCCCTCATGTTGAGTGCTTTAACTAATTGTATGAGCCAATCCCAAAACTATCTTCTATCTCATATGTACATTTTAATACTTAAAAAATTAGTTACACATGTTAATACTTTAATATTATTAATTCAATACTATAGCAACTTTGATTTTCTTTTTACTTTCTTCTATCTTCAATAGAAGAGAGTATTGTAATCAAAAATTTTTTCGACTTCCGGTTTTCAATGGATTTACACGTTTTAGGGGTCAGAGATTCCAAAAAACATGTTTTTACAAAATGTCTGTGTGTCCGTATGTAAAGTGTATGAAGTTATGCATAGAATTGAACCAAATTTTTCGTGAATGTTTTTGGCTGTGGCAAGCAGGTCCTCCTTCAGTTTTGAAATATTCTGCTGGAACGGAATGCTGCAATCGCGATGTTTGTGCCATTTTCAATATTGTACCGACCAAAAGTATATGAAGTTATGCATCGAATTGAACCAAATTTTTTGTGTAAGTGTATGACTATGGCTAGTTGGTCCTCCCTGAATTTGAAAAAAAATCCACTGCAAGGGGGTGCTGCAATCGCGATGTTTGTGCCATTTTCAATACTGTATCGACCAAAAGTATATGTAGTTAGTTCTAGAACTGAACTAAATTTTTTGTATATGATTTTTTTTTTTTTGGTAAGGCAAGTAGGTCCACTCTGAATTTGGAAAAAAAAAAAATATGCCTATCATTCTATTGTCCATTGGCTCATGCAGAGACAGAAATTCCTTTTTACTCCAGTTAATTGACTGAAGCAGAAATCAAAGTTAGTATTGTATTGAATTAAAAATATTAAAGCATTAAAATGAGTAACTATTTTTTTTTTTTTAAATATTAAAATGCACATATGAGATAGAAGAAAGTTTTGGGATTGGCACATCCAACTAGTTAAATTTCTGCTTCAGTCAGTTAATCTTAGTAAAAACAAGTTAATGTGGATCATAATATTTATTAAAATTAATAGTTTTATTTTATTCTTTTATCATAAGCTGTTTATAAATAGCCGGATTAGAAAGACATGAAATCCCATCTCTGCACAAGCTGATGGACAATATAACGATAGGCAGATGTTTTTCTAATTCAGGGAGGATCTGCCTGCCATGCACAAAAATAGTTCCATTTTATTCATAATTTCATACACATTTTAATGGTACAATAATGAAAATGACACAGATATTGTGATTATAACACCCCCTTCTGGCTGATTTCTTTAAAATTGAGGACGGGCCTACTGATTATAGCTAAACACTTACACAAAAAAAATTATGCGTCTCTATGCATTATTTCATGCACTTTTCAGTGGTACAATATTGAAAATGGCACAAAAATCACTATTGCGGTGCCCTCTTATGGCAGATTTTTTTCAAATTCAGGGAGGACCAACTAACCATATCTAAATACTTATGCAAAAAATTTGGTACAATTTTGAAAATGGCACAATAATCACTTACAGCACCCCTTTCAGCATAATATTTCAAAATTAAAGGGAGACTTGCTTATTACAGCCAAAAGCATACACAAAAAATTTGGTTCAATTCAATGCGTATCTTAATATATTTTTCGATGGTAGAATGGCAACATAGGGACACACACACAGACTTACATTTTGTAAAAACATGTTATTTGGAATTTGACTCTTAAAACATGTAAATCCATCGGAAACCGGAAGTTGAAAAAATTTCAATTACAATACTCTCTTCTATTGAAGATAGAAGAAAGTAAAAGCCAAATTGTAAATGTATTTCAGAAGCCTGTATAAAGTTTTTGTGCAAAATTAAAGGCATTCAATTATAACAGCATGAGCAACAGTTGACTATGTATTCATGTTCTGAATGAAAATGTTGCAGATTTTATTATTATTATTATTAAATATTTTTTATCGTCTGAGAATTTCAAGATTTTTAAGGTAATTTAAATCAAGTGTATGGAGAACCTGTAAAAAGATTGTGTTAAAATACTGACATTTAGTTACTTTTAGTGTTGAAAGAAAAAGTTTCTGGGAGGTGCAAAGTAACATCCAATTAATTGCAAATTTTTTCAAGGTTGATATTCACATTTTTAAAAATAAGCTGCATCATTATAAAGAAGAATAATGTCTTAATTAAGTGGGTATTTTTCATTTTTCCATATCACTGAAATTAAACCGATGTAAACTTCGAAAAAAGGTCCCCCCCCCCCCCCCCCCCCTATAAAATCGGTAATGTCCCAAATCCACAAATCTATCAATCAAGGGTGTGACACGGTGCGTCAACTATCTCATTAACTAGATGGTTGCCGGAAATAATAAAGAGGTTGAGAACTCTTTACTTTTACGCAAATTCTTTGCCAGAGATGGTCCCTTTTCAGCTAAAGGATATTGATGGTAATTGCCACATGTTCTCTTTGCTTTAGCAACTAGAAATAATCATTTTAACTTCCGCAAAAATGCACGTGTTGCATTTATCTGTTATTTTGCAGTATTTGCTTTTTATGGAAGGCTCTTAAAATGCTGTCCTTTAAACCTGAGTGGAAATTGAAACACTTTCTGTTTAAAACTAAATTTATCTTTTTTAAATTATTATATTAAGATAATTTTTATACATTATTATTAAAATTGAGTGAAATTAGGATTTATTATTAAGATAATTTTTATATATTATTATTAAAATTGAGTGAAATTAGGATTTATTATTAAGATTAATTATTGCTTCTTGCTTCTTGAAAATAACTACACTGGCAATAGCTAATAAAACTTAAACTACAACATAGATTCCTTTAAGATTTCTCATATTCCCATGCATCAATCTCATCTTTTCTTTTACTTGAGTTATTGTACCTATAATTTGACAACTTTTAATTTTTCAAATAAAATAAACTGGTTAAAATAAATTATTTGTGTGAAATACATAATTTGGAAGTAGCATATTTTACATTGAGATTTCAGTAAAAAACTAACACTATGAATTTGTAAATACAGAAATTATTACCAAATTTATGCTCAGTTTTATGTATTGTTATTTTACTTTCATTTTATTTATTCTATCTCATATTTTAAATGCGGAATGTATTTCTCGCACCATCATTGGCGATCTGTTAGGAAAATAAAAACACTTTTGACATTTCTATAGTAAACTAGAGTGAATTTCTGAATACTAAATGTCATTGTAAACTATAAATCTTTATGGATTGAATCAAATTTTTATATATAAACGTTTTAATGATTTTAAACTTGCGTCCAAGTAATTTCACATGTCATAATATTTATAGAATTTATCTTAATTTCAAAGAAAATAAGAAAAGTACACTTAAGTGCATTCTTAAATCAAAAAGGGCTACTTTGTGACACATACATTAATTTATTTTTGTTCGGAAATGCATGAAAATAGCAGGTGTTATTATTCAGAAACCGTCTAATTGCACTCAGTCTTTTGTTTTTTAAAAAACACAATAGATTTTTCATAACAAGTCTTCAAAGTTGACACTTTTGAGCATATTTCCCGACGAAAGCAGAAAAACCGGTCGAAAAGGAGAAAAAAAACGGGTGATTGCGTCATCGAAATAGCTTATAACTCGATAAGTAATTTAATTATCATAAAATGGAAAAATAAGTTCAATTCAAAATCGCTTTCATAGTCAGACATTAAAATTTTATAACTTTCTGTTAAAAAATGAATTTGTAAATGTGTCAAAACGTTTTTCGCTTGTTGAGCGGATCAGTTAAGAACACCCTTAAGGCGTTGAGTTACATTAACTAGACTTTAATTTCCAATGTGTATTTCAGTTTATTATCAGACGCTTTTACCCCAAAACATTTCTTTGAGTGAGAGGAGTCAAAAACTGTACATGAATCTAGAAAATTGTGATATCTAATTTAAAAGTAGTGTGCTAATAAATGGAATCTTGACTTATTAATTTTGCACTAAAATGAATTCCAGTGTACTCAAATGATTGCATTGAATATTTTAGAGAAATACTTTCAATGATTAAAAGAGAGAGAGAGAAACCCCACAGATTTCGGACTACGCTAGTTTAAAGAAAAAGATTTTCATTTAAGACCTGCAAGATATTTTAAAAAAGTAAAAAAACTAATAAGAATTAAAAAGTAATATTTAGAAATCATTAAACTGTTTAAACATTCGTTTTTATTTTATCATATGAAATTTTAAATTGAAAAAGAAAAACTTTAAAAAACAAGTAATATCTATAATCTGTAACATAATTTATGATAAAATGAAAATTGATTGATATTTATTGTGAATTGTAGTAATGTCTTTATAACGAGAAAAATCGCTAATTATTAAATACTATTACTTAGAGTTTGAGATGTAATGGAATTTTTTTTTATTATCTACTTGTCAAATTGCAAGTTTGTTCTCCCTCTGAATCTCGAAATTACATTAAAAATAAATATTTAAAAATAATAAAATTGGAACATTAAGCTAAAATTATTCTGTGTTAAGATTGTTCTGAAATCCAAAAGATCTATTATCTAATATATTTGTGAATTTGTTTTTAGTCTGAAACGCATGAGACTAACAGATGCTATTCAGAAACAATGATATCGAATAGCTTTCCCATTCTTCGTTTTTTTTCTTTTTTCTCGGAATTAATTAAAAACAGAATTTTATCTAGAATGACATTTTGCACAGAATTTCCGGACGCTTCAGCTTTTAAAATGTTGTGAGACAACAGTAGCTTATAACTTCAGGTTTAATTCCTTCATAGGAAAAAAAAAATATATATTCCAAAGCATGCCAATGTGCAAATTTTTTTTAATTATTGAACAGGGATTTTTTTTTCCAAAACCGCCTTAAAATTGACGTGAATTTGTTTCTCAAGCTCGTTAAAAAAAAAATAAATAAATAAATAAATAAATAAAACTTACACATTATTCTTATAATATAACTAACTGTCATATTTTACATGATTTTTTTCTGAATTATTTATAATGATATCAACATGGAAAAAACAATTTTTCGAACAAAATTTCTGAAGGCTAAATTTTCTGTGGTAACAAACAATAAATTAAAAATATATATATTTTTTAAATATTTTGAGACCTGTGGCCGTAGCATATTATTTATCAGTTAAAATATTTAACAGGACAAAATTCTCTATAACTTTCATGCTTACAATTTTTTATACACTCAATAGTAAGAGCAGTACACTATTTCAGAAATAGGACATTTCTCCAATTTTCTTAAAAGCGGTGAAAAACGTAGTTTTGCCTCGATTATTCAAATGTTTCCCACAGATTTAATCACGTATGTCACCCTCAATATATTAGTAGCAGTAAATAATGTGTTTCAGGGCCCTTTTTCACACACGCGGCAATCACGGGTTTTGGAGCTCTCTGCCCCTCCTCTTAAAAAGAAAATTTACCATGAGAATTTAAATAAATTTGTAATAGCCGGATCTTGAAAATTTTAAGAGGGCTCAGAGGTTGAAAACTTTTTAAAAAATCGATTTTTTTTTATGATCTAGTTTGATTATTCAATTAATTCTTAACTTAATGCAAAAAACCGCATAAAAATATTAGCATTTTTAACGGAGTTATTTTTACGGAGCATTTACGTATCAATATTTACATAGCCGGATCCATATAATTTCAATTTTAAGTCTTGTTTTCTCAAAACTTGATTTTTGACGACTAACACCAAGATTAAAAAAACCAATTTGATGGAATGGCTTTTTTTTTTTTCTTGCATGCATATAACATCATTATCTAGATTATGAATTAAGGATATAACTATCACTTAAAAGAACATTATTAAAAAATCTCTCAAAGTTGAAAATTTAAAACCCCCCTAAAAAATACAACTTTTTCCATTAAAAATACTCAAAATATTGAACTATCTAAAATATATTAATTCATAATCTAGATAATAATGTTATATGCATGAAAAAAATTAAGACATTCCATCAAATAGTTTTTTTTTTTTTTTTTTTTTTTTTTTTTTTTTTTTTTTTTTTTAAATCTTGGTGTTAGTCATCAAAAATCAAGTTTTGAGAAAACGCGACTTAAAGTTATATGGATGCGGCTATGAAAGTGTTGATACATAAATGTTTATAACTCCGTTAAAAATGCAAATATTTTTATGCGGTTTTTTGCACTGAGTTAAGAATTCAATGAATAATCAAATTAGATCATTAAAGAAATCGATTTTTTGAAAAGTTTTCAACCCCTGAGCCCCTTTAAGTGTGTTATCAATAAATACATAATCAGCTTTGTCAAACATTGAGTCAATAAAATCTTGAAAACCGAAAAAGAACCGAAATATATTCCGCTTTAAATAATACAATTCTCTTTTTTAAAGATTTTACGCATTTTACATTTTTTCGGTTAATATATATATACATGCGTATGTATATGTATATGTAACCATTAATTATATTATAATATGAACCATTTGAATTTAATAGAAAAAAAACCATATTGAACATGAGAAAAAATTAAATAAATAAAATGAATACAAATGGAATTTGTTGAACCAAAGCAGAATTATCAAGCCCCAAATACTTTGGAACTAACAAAAGAAGTGTGTGGTTTCATCTTCGTATTAGTCATGAAAAAGCAAAATATTACGATTTTGGGGCTACCAATCCACATAAAACCAAAATTCAATCAAGAAATAACATTAAAAACAAGGCACAACAAAATTACTAAATTCGATAGAAAAATTAAAAATGAAAAGGGAAAAAATAAAAAATAATTATCGTACACATGATAATAATAAATTAATAAATAAATTAAAAGCAGAGTAAAGTTATACCAGAAAAAATAAACCATACACCATATTTCCTCCTATATTAAGTTTGTTATACCATACACCATAGTTTACCCTATTAATATTTAAATCAATAACATTTAATTTGACTATGCTAGGCTAAAACCAATATCTTAATTTAGGATGTAAAAGATTAAAAAATAGATAATTATATATGTACCCTATACATTTACTAGTATTATAGGTCTTTCATTTATTAAAAGTGAAGTGCAATTTAATAATGTTAATGAATAAAATTATTTTAATGTAATTGATATAACTAAACAATAATCCATACATTGGTGTTATTTAAACTCCATAGAAACTTTGTTCCAATTTAATTAATGCATTTCCCTCTCTCAATTTTTTTAAAAATATAAAACAACCTTTGCGTTTTATCCAGACAATAGCGCCCTCCTCCGTACTCTAATATCTACCCACCTAACCATCCTATTATATGCATTTTGTAATATTTTTTACATTTTTAATTTTTTATTATTATTTTTATGTTTTATTAATTTTTTGGTTCATTTTTACGAAAAAGTTAATTAATTTTTAAATCATGTAACAACTAATTGTAAATTAAAGAATAAGTGAATTTTTAGGAAAACCATTATTTATAGCATCATAAACAAGCTTTTTAATATTTGCATTAATTAAATGAGAAGAACATAAACATTTTATTCTATATAAATGATTAATGATTATATTACGATATACAGAATTATGAAGATAGGATTTAAAATTAGTAAATGTATTAACTTTAAAATTAAACTCATTCCGTTTATCATAAATATCAGTTATTAATTTGTTTTCCTTTAATATAATTTTAAGATCTAAAAAGTTAATGGCATTATTATAAAGCAGGTGTTTTGTAATTTCTAGATTAGATGGATAATCAACTGGGAATTGAGATATACTGGTATTATCAGTATCAATTAAAATTATATCATCAATTTATCGATATAAATGTAATTTATTATCAAAATAATTTACGTTCATGATGATATAAGTCAGATAATATACTAGATGTACAACCACCTTGTGGTATACCAACTTTTTGTATATATATTATGTTATCTTGCATTATAAAATTATTATAAGGTGGTCTGGTGTAATAACGCCAGGCGGGGTAATATTTTGCATAATTATGAAATAATCTGGTAAATAACACCCATGGGCTCTGCGCAGAAGGGTTTTGAGTCATATAAATCGCAAAAAATAGCTTCAAGTTAATTTGTTTCATTTTTAGGTCTTATTGTTTTTACAAGCAACTAAAAATAACGCTTGATCTAAAATTTGCAATTACGTTTTGTGATGTGAAGACTATTTTTTTTTTATCCGGAAATACTTTGTTAATTACTTAAATTTGTAATACATTTCATGGACTTTCAAAATGTTATGGAAGATTTTGGATAACTTCTCGAGATAATTTGTAATTTAAAATGTACAGCGCAATAACTATAACGGGGTAATAACGCCAATCCTTGGCATTAATACTCCGGTTGATTCCCTACAGTGACCGAGCTACATCCTAAATACTGATTCAAATAAACACAGTTAAAACTGCGCAATGTTTCTAATAATTCTATTTAAGCGGTCCTTTTTAAGCAAAAAGAAGCTCACGGTCTGATATTCTTTTGCCACAAACTCCTCCCCCCCCCCCCCACACGACATCTTTATTTTTCTTACACTTTTCTTACACAAAAAAATGAACATTTTCAATAGCTTAGAATGCAATTTGTCAATTTCTAAGTTTGTAGAGTTTGTATTTTTAGAATTGGACAATCTACATGCCATTATTCCATCTTATTTCATAGTTTTGTTTGCATGGTGTTATTACCCATATAGGTGGGTAATAACGCCAAATAGCATTGGTCAAGAAATCACGCCATTACATTTTATGAATACATATCTGTTAAATTATTTTTTTTTAATACAGATAGTAAATAAGTTGCTCTATCAAATTATATATCATATTATCTTTTATTGCTGAATACTTCATTCTTTAATCCCACATATATATATTTATTTATAAAATTGCAATATATTGTAACAAATCTATTGAATATTTCAATCAATGAAAAATTTTAGTTATTGATAAATTGATATTTAAATAATATCAATAATATTAATGATAAAGAGATATTTGTTTGAAAAATACAAACTAAAACTGAGTCGTGAAAATTGGTAGAACCTTAACGTGGCGTTATTACCCCAGGATACCTTAGATAATGAAATTAGTTTAAGAAAATAATCAGTTTCAATGTTCATTGATAGATCCAAATCAAGTTGATATATTTTTTAAGTGAATTTATTATATTATGTAAATCTAATAAATCGATATTATTAGAAAGATATTTGAAGTCATATGCAGTTATATTTTTTATACATTTAAGATTTTTCATACTATTGTCCAATTCATAACTATTCTTTATAGTATTTATTATTATCACTGGTTTTTGTAATTTTATATATTTGATTAAGAACTGTTAATAGAAGTTTGTTAGCAGCATTTTTATAAGTATATTGCAACGAATTGTAACTGTTCTAAATTTAACAGGATTCTTATCAAATTTGAGTATAAGAGCTAGATAAGGATATTTAAAGTTAGTAGAGTTAATGTCTAATAATTCATAAAAGTCTTTAATTTTACGATTGTTTACAATTATGTTATCATTAGTTTTTTGGAATGTGTTATTAGAAGATATACTAGATTTAAGCAGTTGATGATAATAGGATTTATATATAATTGCAGAATTATTTGGAGATTTGCCAACATAAGTTATTACAGTTTTGTTGCAATTTAGTGATTTGCTGGAAAAGATGCTTTGTATTTATATAATCCAGATGTGAAATATTGTATTTTAAAGTCTTAGTTAATTTATCAATAACTAAAATTTTCCATTGATTGAAATATTCAATAGGTTTGTTACAATATATTGCAATTTTATAAATAAATATATATATGTGGGATTAAAGAATGAAGTATTCAGCAATAAAAGATAATAAACTCAATGATTTAATGAACGTGATATCCCAAATGAGACTCATGTGAAGATGAGTGAAAAGAATGAAGTGTTCTATAGGTTTCAGCGATGGCGAGTTTGATGGATTTTTAATGCAAAGCTCAGGGAAGTTTATTTATACTGAATATTATTCATTTCTACTGTTATCTTTGAATGTTACGTACATGTTTTATGTCTATTAAACCTTTTTATACTTTCAAGAATATTAGTTTTGCTTAAATCATAAGTTAATCACTCAATATCCCGCATATATATCATAAGTAAATTGTTTTATTACAGAATTAATGTTTTATTTGAATGTAATTCTATACTTAGTACCATAACCCATTAATTTTTTCAGTGTTAAGTCATATACAGTATTTAGATTTCCAGTAATAATATGACCATGATCATTATTAATGTATTTGTGTAGAGAGGGGTCATTGCATTTGCAGGGGAAAGTACTATCATCAGAAGTATTTATAAGAACGAATTATAGTTAAATATTAAATACTTTGAAGTTTTTGATATTTGAATATTATTTATAGGAAATTTTCAGTTTTTATCATTTATTATAGAATTTACATTGATTTTATTAAATATTTGATTAGAAAAATTTATTACCATTTGAGTGAGTATTAGTATTTTGAGTTTTAGGGGCTTTTTAGTAAATTTATATTGAAAAGATTAACTCTAGTCATAGTAAGATCATAAAAAATATCTGAAAAATGTTTAGAGCAAGTTTTACTCAGAAATATATTTAAATATTGTACTATATGTTTCTTTTTTATTCCAAATATACATTTTCGTATTACTAATCAATTGTAATTTTATAGAAAAATAATGAATGAATAAATAAATAAATAAAAACTGTAATCAAAATAGAAAACTAAAGTAACCAAAATAGATAAAGTAAACACTAATCCCGTTAGAATTGTAGCAGCAATTGTCCGTCAGCAATTGTAATCTCAAACAGAAAAAAGACCTTTTAAAACTATTAAATTACAAGCGAGAAATTGTAAAAAAGAACGCTCCTAGGTTTAAGATTAGCGTTCTAGTTTGTTCGTATGACTAGTGTTGTTTCACGCGAAAGCATTTGCATGCTAATGTTAAACCTATGAGAGCATTCTTTTCAGAATTCAAGCTCGAATTTTGACGTTTATTTTATTTATTATTATTATTATGATTATTTTGTTGTTGTTCATTTAATATTTAAGGTCGCTATCTAACGTTGCGTACTTTTAATTTTGTAAATTTGGTTGCATTTTTTTAAAGAAGCTGCTTTAATTTCAGAAAACGCCCCAAACAATTTTCCGAAATATTTAAAAAATTAATTAATTAATTAAACCCGAAAAAGTACAGCATTAGATATTGATCTCAATTATCTCATGAATATATATATATATAAGTAATAAAAGCAAGCAAGATATTCGACATGAACACTTCAATAGGTTTAATATTACGGGTGACTAATTTAGTCTCATAGTTGTAAATTTAGAAATTATTCAATTACCATTGAATCATTATTATTATCACTTACCCATCATACGTAGTATAGGGTAAGTCTTGCAATCGTTTTGAAAATCGATTTTTTTGACGGATTTACAAGTTTCGGACACTGAAAAACATATTTTTAGAAAAAAATTTTTGCCGTCCGTCCGTCTGTCTGTCTGCAACCGCTCTATCTCCCGAACAAATTGAGATAGAGACTTGAAATTTTGTATGTGCTTAGTATGTAAGAATGGGACAAAGCCTATTTAATATCAGTAACTTCGATTATTCGGAACTATTTTTTCGGACTCTCGAAAAATTTGTTCTGATGAAAGGTATATAAAAATTTTCGAATTTTTTTTATTTTAATGAGTGGACGTAAAAGGCAATAAATTGACACAAATTTTGCATAAAAAACGAAATCGATCGGATTATTAGTTGTCGAGAAATTTCTAATCTTGTTTTCCACACTCTTTGATTTTTCATGACCCTGTATTTCATTCAAATTTCAACTCAAAGATATCTTTTAATTGGAAATGAGACACTTAATTTGATGCAAGAAACCGTTAGTGAATATGATATTTATTTTTAGAGTTATAAGGATATTTCTTTTATGCAATTCAGTGCTACTAGAATAGTATGGCGTTTCATGTAATTTATCGAAATCGGTTCATCAGAAATTCATTAATAGAGCATGATGATGTGTTAAAAATACTTAAATATACGTTTATATTTTGTTTTGGAATTGCAATGCATTTCATAAACTGTTTACATATGTTATGTTTTCATATATTATGTTATGCATCTCCATGATGGGTAAGTATTACGGTGGCCTCCAACGACTAGTTATTATTGTTATTATTATTTCAAGAAAAAAAAAATATGTGAACAATTATACCTGCTAAGATGAAACCTTTTATAAAACTGGATATATTTCGATTCCTTTCGTTTAAATCAGAGGTTCCCAAAGTGTGCTCCGTGGAGCCCTTGGGGCTCCGCCTGAACTTTCCAGGGGCTCCGTGGTGTTCCAGGAAAATAAACAAAACATTAAAAAAATAGCATATTCCAAGTGTAAGATTTTCAAAAGTATGTAGGAATTTTTGTCCGTGTATGTAAAAAATAAATATATAACCGGGTTGAAAAACTACAATAATACACTTCAAAGCTATTTAAATATTCGCATTATACATGTACCTATTTTCTGTATAATATTTTTGGTTTGAATTGTTTATTTTATCTTTTTGCATTTAATATGTTTTAAAAATTCGATTTAAAATAAGCTGCAAGAAACAGTGTTCTGAATCGAATGCACAACATAAATCGAAACAGAAAAGGCCTGTCCAGTGCTGTTAACTTTGCTTGCCGAATCAAAAGGGAGAATGGTTTTTTCTTTAGAGCTTCTCCTACACATATATTTATATTTAATTCTTTTTTGCTTTGTAATACGGTTTCTGAACAAATTTTCAGAAAGCTATTCAAGGTCATCTCAAAACTCTGGTAGATTCATTTGAGCATTACTTTCCAGCTGCTCAAAATAAGATACTGGACGATTTTAAATGGGTACTATATGCATTCAGTGTAAAAACAAAATCACACAGTTTAAGCTCTGAGGAAATTGAAGCTCTCATTGATTTAACATTTTCAAAACGATCTAGTAATCTCTTTTCAAAGCAAGATATCACTGAATTTTAGTGTCATTTCGCAGACAAATAAAGAATATTTTTAGACGGAGCAAAATGAATTTTACTCTCATTTTCAACGACATATCTGTGTAAAGCTGAATTCTTCACCTATACAAATATCAAAATAAAATACAGTAACCGGTTGAAGGCAGACCCAGACATTCGCTTACAGTTGTCGAAAATTGCACCAGATATAAAAAAACTGCGTAAAACAATTCATGCACATTTTTCACACTAAACTTTTAGATTTTATTGTTTGTCAAACTTTATGAAAAAAAAAAACTATCGGCATTTAATATTTGTATATATTACATATTTTTTTTTTTCGGAATTATAATTTCCTGAAACTGCTTTTTTAAAATTAAATTTACTTATTTAAATCTTCTATCCTAGTTTTAAAATTGTATTTAATTTTTTAAACAATGTCTGTCGCTTAAAACGTCATTTCTTAAAAGATCTTGTATCATTTAAAATCCCTCACTAGATTCACTTGTGTGTAATGTGTCCATATATTTCTTTTTATTTTTATATCTTTGTTTTTTTAATCAGTTTATGTTATTTGTATTAATTTTTAATTATTTAAAATTTGTTGTACTGTTTTTCGTAGAAAAATATATTTGTCGCTAAAAGTATATTTTTATTGAGTCTTCTATCATTTACAACCCCTCGTTAGATTCATATTACATTTGTGTACATTGCGTATACATGTTTCTTTTTTTATATATAAATTTAAATTCTTTAATTTGTTTATGTTATTTGTATATTTAAATTTTCTATATTGTTTTTCGTTGTTTTCATCGTATTTTCATCTTTTGTCAAATAAAATGCCGCCCCCCCTTTGTATCTTTTATCATTTAATAAACCACTTATTAAATTCATTTAACCCTTTCACCGTCCAAGGGTTTTCATATATTTTTAAAAGAATGCTTATAAATTGCAAGATATTTATATTAATTAATCACAGTTTAATGCTATAATATCTTTAATATCACTTCTTTCTATGTATGATTCAAAATAACATTACGTTTAAAATATTTTTAAAGCCCCTCTTTAAAATTTTCTTTTAATAGGTCTCTGCCATATTTTTCAATAAGAAATAAGTCTAGCAATTTAAAAAATATATTCTTTACATTTGTCATCACATTAAGAATTTAAAATTTTACTCAGCTCCACCACTTGCTTAGAGTTTTGTCAATTAGTACACGCCATAATACAAATTTAATCCCATATATGTATCCCATTATGTTAGTAAAGTTTTTCTACTAGTTTCAGTTCGTTTAACATGAGTAGAGTTTTTAATTGTATAGCTGTTTTGAGGCAAAGAAAAGACGGAAGAAACTTTCTTTCAAAACTATAATTGATAACCAAATACTTTAAATAAAATATTAAAAAAAGTTAACCCCTTCGCGATGGGAGCCTTTTACGAAGTTTTTAATGCTTTATCACAGGTTTTTAAAAACAGAAATTTCTGCTTCATTAAATCGAAAAAATGCTCCGATTAAATAAGGCAAATTTTACAGTAAAATTTTACTAGTGGGAATAAACAAGGATTCGTAAGCCTTTTTGCGGCACGTATAAGTGTCGTTCGTCCCAAAAAGGTTAACAATGCTGCATTTAACAATAAAGCTTATAGATTTTGCCGCGCCCAATTAAACACTAAAGCAGTGACCTACTTCTAAATGTATTTTTTAAAAATAGTTCAAAAAAAAGAAGCTGAGAGGCGATTCATTTTCGTTGCATATTTAGAAGTACTAGAAACTTAAAAAAGAACGAAAAAATATTCCATAATCAAATGATTCTATTACGAATAGGCGGGACTAGCGGAAACGTGTTACAAAATTACTCTTGGGTGACGGAATTATGGATTTTCTTCTTTTTTCGCGAGCATCCTACTGGAATTATACAGAAGTATCTCTCTACAAACGAAAACTGTGCAACTTACCTTTATTTCTGTGTGTGTTTTTCGCCATAAATAATAATAGTTTTACGTAAGACCCAATGCAATGGATAATCCATGGTTAGAATTTCGATCTTTAATTCCGAGTTCTTACTGGAAATCCCAAAAGAATATTTCTCATTTTAAAAATGGATGTCATTAATCCCAAAACAGTACTACTTGAACATCGCTTGGGTAAAAAAGAGCTTGTTTACCTCGGTACTAAAAGCTTTCAGAAATCAATAATAGTAATATTAAATAAAACTATTAAAGTGTTACATAATAGAAAATTTGTTTTTAACAAATTTCTATTATGAATTCAGTATTTCTGAATCAGGAAAGGGCCAAACGGAGAACCTTAGTCCAATGTTGGAAATTACTGGCCTGGATTTTTATCCAGCAGATTTTTCTCTGCTGCACAAAAAACATTAATTTGTAAACCACAGAGTATCGTTGGGTTCAGGGGCTCCGCCTCAGAAATTCTTCCCAAAAAGGGCTCCGCGAGTTCAAAAGTTTGGGAACCGCTGGTTTAAATTTTCAAAGTTTTATTGAATCAATGTTTAACAAAGCTGATTACGTATTTAATGATTACATACTAAAGATTTCCCAAATCCGGCTATAACAGATTTATTAATATTCTCATGATAAGTTTTCTTTTGAACGGGGTGAGAAAGGGAGAGCGGGCACCAAAATCCGAGTTTGCTACGGATGCAAAAAAGCCTACTATTAACCTTGAAATAAATAATTTACTGCTACCAATCTATCTATCTATCTATCTATATATATATAATAAATATATACACGGTTAAATCCGATGAATACATTTGAATAATCGTGGCTTAACTACTTTTTTCACGGTTTTTAAGAAAATTTAAAAAAATGTCCTTTTTTATTTATTATTATTTTTTTTTAAACAATTCTACCTAATAGAATTATTATATTATATTAATGCCCGTTTATTATTTATAATTTCATATGTACCTCACTTTCTGGCATTAGTTTTTCTCAATACAAAAGCTACAAACACAAACAAATTTTCTTATTTATACTCTTTAATTTTAAATAGAATGGGATTTGGGGGGATTTTGGCGTACTGCGCTTGCTACTTAGTGTATAAAAAAGTTGAAAATAAGAAATATTATACAGAATCTTGTACTATTTAATATTGTAACTGACAAATATATTGCTATGGCAACAAATCTCGAGATATTAAAAAAAAATAATAAATAAAATAAAATAAAATCTCAAAATTTTGTTGTTTTTTGACCACAGAAAATTTAGCCTTGAGAAATTTTTATTCGAAAACGTGGTTTATCCATGTTAGCATCATTATGAAAAAATCAGAAAAAAAAATCTTCCCGATTTTTGAAAGGTAAAATGTTACATATAATATAAACATCACTTTAAAATATCAATTTAATTTAAATGCTTTAAGTAATAAATTAAAATAACATAAAAAGATTATAGCTTGACATGTTTCATTGCTCTTACGGCAACATTTTCAAAAGCAAATAAATGATTATTCAAATGATTATGCAAATAATTCATTTATTTGCTTTTGAAAATGTTGCCGTAAGAGCAATGAAACATGTCAAGCTATAATCTTTTTATGTTATTTTAATTTATCACTTAAAGCATTTAAATTAAATAGGTAAAATGTTTATTTCGCCTGGACTAAAACAGTCAGGAGGGGGAAAATATTGTTTAAGGGTGCTGGTCAGTCAGCTTCCGAATTCCCTTTCGTAAGGTTAAGTATATAGACGTTTGATGCATTTTTATATTTAAAATATCTCCGAAAGTAAATCAATATTTTAAACCTATTATTGACCGTAAGGTAACGGAATACTTTTGATTGTCCCTGTAATCAATCTATGCATCCGATTTTCATAAAATTTGAAATGACTCGACAAAATTATGTAATAATAATGTATTTTAAATTTCAAACGTATAAAGTACATTTAAAACTTTTTCCCCATTGACCATAATGTAATTGAATACTTTTGATTGCTCTTGTAATTGATCTATGCACCGATTATCAAAAAAATTGAAATAACTCGACAAAATTATTTAATAATTATGTATTTTAAGTTTCAAACGATTAAAGTGCATTTGAAACTTTTTTCCCCTTTGACCGTAATGTAATGGAATACTTTTGATTGGCCCTGTAATTGATCTATGCATCCGATTTTCATAAAATTTGAAATGACTCTACAAAATTATGTAATAATTATACATTTTATTAGCATAATAATTATGCATTTTATTTTTTATGCAGTTGAATTCATAAAATTTGAAATAACTTGAAAAAATTATGCAACAATTATATATTTTAAATTTCAAACGATTCGGTTGGGTTGTTTTTGCGCTGTTATATGCGGCCAGACGGACGGACTGAACGACCACTATAGGTGCTACGTATTTACATAATTACGAACGCACCTAAAAAGCGATAAATATGAGAACCTAACGTTTAACGAAAAATAGTGAGATGCACTCCATTTTTTGAAATTCATTGTTGCAAATGTTTTTGTCGAAATTTATCTGGAAGGGTTAAAATATTAATCACCGCTCATTAGCTTTTAACGCATAAAATATTAAATTAAACACATATTTTATAAATATTTTGACAATTTTGAAACATCCTTTAAGAGAAGTATAAATAAATAAGACAAAAATGTTAATTTTCTAGGGAGATTTTTTTAGGTGCGTTCGTAATTATGTAAATACGTAGCACCTATAGTTGTCGTTCAGTCCGTCCGTCCGTCCGTCTGTCTGTCTGTCTGTCCGCATATAACAACGCAAAAACTACCCAACCGAATTATTTGAAATTTAAAATATATAATTATTATATAATTTTGTCCAGTCATTTCAAATTTTATGAAAATCGGATGCATAGATCAATTACAGGGACAATCAAAAGTATTCCGTTACATTACGGTGAATAAGGGGAAAAGTTTCAAATGCATTTTAATCGTTTGAAATTTAAAATATATAATCATTACATAATTTATTCGAATCATTTCAAATTTTATGAAAATCGGATGCATAGATCAATTACAGGGGCAATCAAAATTATTCAGTTACATTACGGTCAATGGGGAAAAATGTTTCAAATGCATTTTAATGGACTACACTAATTCAAACACAATAAAATTGTTATGCCTCTATGAACATACATATTATAATATACATTTTGCACAATCTGTGGTGCAAAAAGCATTTTTTATTGATTTACAAGGTCACACAAAAGTATTCCATTACATAATGGTACAGAAGAACATTTTTTTGGTGCGATAATTGTAATTGACTATTTAACATTTGATATTGACTATTTAACATGAGATTGATATACATTACTATTATTTTTAACACAATCAAACTGATTGGTAAAGTTATCATACGAATTTATTATTTCCAGCTGAGCGAAATTCCCGGCCTGGGCAATTTTTCGCTCAGCTGGAAATAATAAATTCGTATTGATATACATTGCTGAGGAATACTACAAGTTATTTCCTGTATAAAAGAAAGTAGATAGTATAGTGTATGATATACGTCGCTGAGGTGTAATAAAAATTATTTCTTGTATATTTACAGGAACACACACACACACACAAAATACATATATATTTCACTACTATACTCTATCCGAAGTACTATCTACTAGCAGCAAGATCTGAATATTTTTAAAACATCGTTATCATACGAAAGCACCTCATTTGTCACGCTTTACGTGGAATTTCCAACTTGTTTAAATATACGAATGTGCAAATCCTTTTAAGCACTTAAATTTTCTAATTTACTATATGAATGCATTTTATTCCCATACATTTAACATTAATAAGGGGGTGGGGAGTTAATTGATTAAACCTCTTAATAGAATTTTAGAATATTAATGATGTGAAAAAAAAAAATAAATAAATAAAGCTATTGTTCTAAAAATGTTTGCATGTTTGTAATTTTATTTATACGTAATACATTTCGTATATTTTTAATTATTCATAATGGATTATAATTCCCGTTAACGCTGTAAAACGTTACGTTGGTTAGTTATATTTCATATGGGAACTATATCTACAAAATGGTTCTTTATATAGATATGTACAGTGAAAACAGAGCAGGATGTTGAATTCCTCTCGAAAGGGTAACTGACCACCTGACCAGTGACCATGACATTGAAGAATCATCGGGACGGGAAAGAGTGCGAAAACAGATGTCTAATGAGGAAAAAAAATGTCATTCGACTTATCTTACTTCAGGGCCCGTATACCAAAAAGTGTTTGTCAGAAAGAAGCGAATAAGCGCCAATGTGGTAACCTCTCTTAATTACAAGTCAGTTGGCTCTTATCTGTTGTTTCTTTCCCCATTCCTGCATCCCCATTTGTAAGATCGGTACTGAGCCTATAAAATCAAACTTTAAAAAGTCTTTTCAAAAGGGTCAATCAACAACAATACTTTTTTAAACTAGATTATGAAGTTTTAAACAAAAGTGTGATCTTCAATTTGGTGTAATCTGTTTTTGGCATTTAAACAGCTCTTTTAATTTGTGTTAAGGTGCAACACTAGGCATCGAAAAAGATCCGGATGATAATATAAAGTCTATGGGGGTGTTCTTTTCAAATATCTAGTCTAAATTTTAATGTTTTTACATGATTTTTTTGCACAAGATAGCTGAAGATGATCCACAACCGGCCTAGTTTTTAATTTTTCAGTTTTGGTTTCAGATTTTTTTTTATTTTATTTATTTACTTTAACTTTCATAACCGGTTTTGAAATTGAAAGTATCATAATATAAAAAATATATAAGCAAAATTGAAAAAGTAAAAACTAGGCCAGTTGTGGATTGTCTTCAGCTATCTTGTGCAAAGAAAATGTAAAAATATTAAAATTTGAGCGAGATGTTTGAAAAGAATGCTCCCATAGACTTTACATTATCATCCGGGTCTTTTTCTGTGCCTAGTGTGGGGCCTTAAGAAAGACAAACATCATGGAATGTGGCAGGAGCCGCTCATGAACTTTTAGCTGAAATGAAGGAAATTGAAGTAAAAGGTTTTTGTTGTAATTTAGATTTATATAATTCCTTCTTAATATCATGTTTCCTTGAAAAGAAAATTAACACTTATTTTTTAAATATTAGAAATTATTTTCACCATTTCAATTATTAAATATTAAAATATACTATTTCATACTTCAATACTAAGTAAAACTTAAGTATTTTAGTTCTACTATTTGATATAATACCTTGCAAAGCTTTCATCCATAAATTTTTGAGAAAATGTGTCATAACATGTTCTTCGATCCAGGTCTTCAATAAAATATTCTGTTATAAAATAGTTTATCATTTATAAAAATTTAGTATATATTAAATTTATTAGGTTGGTCAATTATACAATACAACAAAGTGTGTAGGTATTTTTTTTATGTACTATCTCGAAATTAATATTTTTAATATTTTCTTTTAGAGTTTGTATTCTCGTGTACCAGCATGCCAGATAACGACCTACTACTATGTGGGATTTAGTTATTTGATGATGCGACGATACTCTGATGCCATTCGATCATTCTCCAACATATTGTTATATATTCAACGAACTCAGCGTAATCTCTTCCAACAAAAGACTTATCAAGCTGACCAAGTATGTGTTTTTAAGTCATTATCTTATGTTCAGCAATCAATTTTCTATTATGTGCAACAATCAATTTTCTATTATGTGCAACAATCAATTTTCTACAGAAATAAGAATTTCTCTAGAATCTTCTGTAGATCATCCATATCTTAAATGAGTTTCACTGTATTTGTTTATTTTAACTCTTTCATTCTATTATAGGTTCAGTTAATGTTTTATCATAACATTTTTCTTAAGTGATAATTTTTATTTAATATAGACTTAACTTAAATACAATGCATTCATTTTTTTAATTTGTTAATTATTGAGGTTTAAATTACACTTAAATATTTTAAATTACAATTTATGCACTCTGCCATATACATACTATATATATTCTGAAAACATCGACTTTTATTATATTATTTATATTACTAGATCTTTTTATATTGGCTTTTTTATTTTTAAGATTTAAAAACACACATTTCTAGAAATACAGATCTTTATTATTATTACAGAAAGAGCTGTCTTTAATATTAAATTAAAGATATTTTGATTTCTATATGTCCTCTTGTCTGCCCCTGCTTACCCCAAAATTTTGTTTTTTCATTTTGTTATTCTGAATAAAAGTGCATGTAACTCATTTTCCTATTCTGTGCTGCTAAGTTGTGAATCTGTTCTATATATAAAAAGTAAGTTAATCAGTTGTCGATCACGATCTGCTGATAGTTGATAAACTATAATCCATCCATCATTGTGTTAATATCAGCAATAGATTTTCACATTTCTCATGAAAATTATTTTCTTGTACTCTGATTCACTTTTATGTAGTGGATCTATCAATCAATAATGTAATCATCCCATATATATGAAGTACAGAAACTGTATTTTGTGCATAGTAACAAATCATAATGGATATTTAATAATATTTAATGACAAATCTTCATTGTATCATGAATTAAAAACAATTATATACAAAATTATGATTACTGAACTTGTGGCTTACTAGCCAAACTAATAAGATTACATTGTACTTTTCCTATGACTGAGTGGTCTGCCCTCCCCAAAAGCATATGAATTATTATTTTACTCTTAAATTAGTTTTTATTTCTGAGCTCTTAAATCTGCTGAAGTTGTTCTTTTTTTCGTGACGAGGTTACATACATCACAGATATAGGCTTGTGAGAAAATGTTGAGATCGCCTGTTGCTCCCAGCCTGCGATACCCATATGTATGATACATAATCTTAAAAAAAAATTTCTTTCCTATTTGATATACATATATATTACTTGTATATAACCCTAGTCAAAAATGACAAAATGTTGATCTGCATTTCATTTTCATAAGATTTCATAAATGAAGATTTCGCTATTGAAGAGCTTGTATTGTAAAAAGGTACATTTTAAAAATAACAAATAAGTTCTATAAACATAAATGATGGGGATAATTTTTAAATCATTGTTCAATTTATGAAATTGTTCAACAAAGCGGTTAGTTTATGTCCACTTGAAATTTGATTGTATGGTGAATAAAATTTATATATCTTACAAAATATAAAAATTTAAGGAAAATATAACACCATGTACTATATATGTATTACTTATATCAATGCAGTTAAAATTTTAATTTTTTACGTAGTAGCATAGTACATAACTTTGGAGTGAAAATAAAATTGTAATTTAATGTAAAAGAAAGTGAGAAAATAATTTCCAGTCATACAAATGCAATCTTATAATTAAATTACATCCTAAAAAAAATAATAATAAATAAAAATAAAACCTCTTTTTACTTATAATAATGCAAACAAAATTTTAAAAAATTAAGCAGACAAATATTAAGTTTTTAAAAATTAATAAAACTACATTAAAATTCTAATATTCATTTTATTTATTTTGAGTGAAATCATAAAAGTGTTTAACTGAAGCTCTAGCTATATAACTTTAAAATTAGGTAGAAATAAAATCAAAATTATTATCTTTATTATTTCTTCATAAAATTTTAATTCAGTTTTATCAATTCTTAAGAGATTAGCTTACGTCCACTTGAAATTTAACTGCATTGTATATAAAATTTATGTTTCTTATAAAATATAATTAAAATCTAAGGAATTTATAGCACTATGCATTACATGTAATTATATCATTACAGATATAATTTCGTTTTTTAATGTTCTAACATTCAAACAAAACTTTAGAGGGAAAATAAAATTCTAATTTTATAAGAGAATGTGAAAAAAAAAAATCTTCAGTTATACAAATGCAATCTCAGAATTCATTATATCCAGAGAAAAAAAGAAAAAACTCACTTAAAATGCAAACAATTTTTTTTTTTTTTAAATAAGCGGGTAAAAGTTAAGCTCTTAAAAATTAATAAGACAAAATTCAAATTATAATATTAATTTTATTTATATTGAACAAAATTCTAAAATTATACGACCAAAGTTAAAAAATAGATATCAAATTACCTCAAGTTCTTTTATTTATATTGATTATCAATAGATCAGTGTCACCAAAATAGCATTGGTTTTTGTATATCTGGTTATTCATTTCTCATAATAGCTTACTATCCATTATTTTTAATTTAAAATTTAAAACATTATTAATGGAAAGTTTCTCAAGATTTGGGAGAAAAAGAAGGAGAATAGATGTAATACAATGCAGATTATATGTATATTTCCATATGTAATATAGTCGGAATATTAATGGCATCTAAATATTCATGCCTAATGTGGCAGCCATAAGTTGCTATTCTCGAAAATGAACGTAAACCGGAATCGTCACATTTGCATATTATCTAAATAGATTATTATTGATACTACTATTGTAATGATAAAATATAAATTGTCCATTTCTCTGTGAGTCACTGAATTTTTATTGTGATGAAAATTTAAATAAATTCTCAAAATATTTTGTATTTTTTCAGATGAACAAACAAACAGAAAGAATGTACTATCTTTTAGCTATTTGCTTAGTTTTACATCCCCAGCGCATTGATGAAAGTGTTTTATCTACTTTAAAAGAAAATTATGGTGACAAATTGTTAAAAATGCAGAGAGGGTATGTAACTAAATTTTTTATACATTTTACATAAATGCTGTTGAAAATTATTTTGCATATGTTGTGCTTGAAATGTTAAACATTTTATTAGATATAATGCCAGTTTTTCTGTTTTTTTGTTTTGAATTCTTTTTATATGCTTTATAGCATATTCTTCCTGACTTTTGTTGTTATTGTTATTTGTAAGAAAATTTTAAGTTTGTCTGTAATCTTCTGTTAATCACTGTACTTTGTTCAATCTTTCTTCATCTGTAATACAAATGTCATCCTTTATGTATATTTGTTATTTTTTTTTTTTTTTTAACCAGGCAATATTTTATTTTGCTAATCATAATTAACTTTTAAAATAATGCCTCTTTTAAAAACCTCGACAGAAGTTAAGTGTCAGAAAACTTATACAAATTATCTTAATGTTCCTCCAGATTGAAAAATTTTTAATTATGGTAATCATTTTTCTAATTTCATCTATTCCATTCTAACTATAAATATATAGTTTTCCTTTTTCATTGCATTTCATTCAATTTCAGATTTTTTCTGTAACCTGTAATATTAAATAAAAGGATTTATTTTCAGCAATATTTGCATTTGCATTAGAAATATTTTGCAAGACAATATATAATTAAATGCAGGAAAAAGTTGCTTTCTGTGGTTAAAAATGTTTTAGATTTTGATTTCAGATTTAAGTGTTAAGCATGAAAACAAGTGAAAATTTGAAAAATAAACATATCCTTTTATTATTTTTTTATTATTTAACAGAAAATTTTGAATCAGGTGCTTCAGTGATTTTGCAATTACAGATTGACCAAAAATTTGGTTTTGTTTTCAACTAAAAATCTGAGTTTCGACAAATATGCTGCTGGAAATTCGGCCTGGCCAAAGCTCGATCAAAACTATCTGTATTTCAAAAATCTTGTTTCTTCTTTCAGAAATTTTTAACATTACTCAATGATTTTAAGTTTTATCAGCTCAAATAAGATAATTTATTGTTTTGAACTTCATTCTTTACACTTATCACTCTTGATTGACTCAAGATGCAAATGCAAACTATAAAGCAAGCAATGCACATATATGACTAAACTTTTCTATGTGCTCATTAAAAGCTTTGGCCTTTTTGGTAATAGCAATTTTTTAGTTTGAAACTGCAGAAGTAGTTAAAATATTTTCTGAGTGAGTTCTGCTATGTAAGATAATCATTTATAAAAGATAAATCAAAGTGTGTATGCCTAAAAATAAATGAATAAAAATAATTCCTGTGTTGTTGAGGAATTGAATTTTTATTTTGTACGTAGGTAAAACTTTTGCATTTAAGTCACAAAGAGTGAACTTGGTCCACATGTATAATTAATTAATAATTATGTGTATATTTATGTATGAATTAATTACTTTAAAAAATTTTTGGGGCATTTTCATTTTCGGCTCAAAAATAGGAAGATCCTTGAAGTGCAGGTTCTATTTCATTATTAGAAATCTGTTGATCCATATTTGTAATATATTGTTGAAATGAATACTCACTTACTACACAAATACTCTATAGCACATTTTTACAGTTTGGAAAATACTTCTTTCATAACAAAGTAGTTTGTAATGATCACAAGTTATTAAGGAGATTGTAGTTCTTTTGAAAAAAATTCAGAAAAAAACTTTTAATCAATGTCACCTGTATTTAGAAAATTTTAATTTTTTGGGGGTGATACATTATTTATTTTACTCTACTTTCAGCATTCATATACACCACTAGAATGAATTTTTTTTAAATGCACAAGTGAAAAGTCAGGGGATGAGTAGCAGCCTTTTTATATCTGTATCTTAATAGAGAAAATTTTGTGTTAATCTGTACATTTGACAGTTTATTGGTATATTTATTCATAGATATTTTTTATTCATTTAGGGATCTGGCTGAGTTTGAAGCCTGCTTTTCATATGCCTGTCCAAAGTTTTTGTCTCCTGTGTCTCCAAATTTTGACTTAAAAGCACCTACAGTTATGAATTCTCATAAAGTAAGACAATGTTTTAATCTTATTGCATGTTATTAATTACAGAGTCAAAATTATTATTTAATAAAAATGTTATAAAGGATTACCTACTATTAATTTTATGTTTATTCAAAATTTTACTTTTTTTTTTTTTTTTCTTTAAAATTCATTTTGTATTTAGAATAGATAAAATCTGATTTACAATAAAACATCTAAGTAACAGATGTCTTAAGATGGCAGAATTTATTCACTCTTCAGAAGTGAAGACATTTAAACAAAATTTGGATCCACTATAACAATTTGGTCATGATTTATAAGTGTTTAAAATTTGTAGCTCTACTTTAAAGGTTCTTTGACCGCCACATATAACATTACCTTATGATGTTTTATCATACAAAATCTATTGCATGGCCAAGATAAGAAAAACCTTGAGTAGGTTTCTTGCTTTTGAAAGTTCCAAAACTTGTAGGGAGAAAATTTGATCCATCGAACAACAACAAAAATAAATAAATAAATAAATTTTCAGAATGATCGGTTGAAAGGGCGAAAGAAAATGCCGGACTTACCAAAAATAAAGTCAATTGATCACTTACCATGGCAACAGGATCAAGCCAAGACCAATTCTAAAGTCTTGTTTATCTGAGCCAGACACTAGATGCTGTATAAAATATGAAATTGCCAGTTTTAAGCATTGTAACATTTTTTATCTTCATCATGGACAAAAGAGGAAGGGGGTAAACCATCTAATCATTGCCTGCAACATTGTGTTGTGCTGTCCGTGCACATCAAATTTTAGAGTGCTGTGGCAATTTTAAACTTTAATCAGTTCTTAAACTTAATAAATTTATTGTATGATGAGATGTTGTAACTAAAGTTTTATCTCTGTAACTAGTCTCATTCCTATGTCAAACTTTTTTTAATGTTTAGGAACCATTTGTTGCTCAACTAAAAGTCTTCATGGATGAAATCAAACAACAAATCATGCTTCCAACCATAAGGAGGTAGGAATATTTTTATTCTTTCTTTAAACCTGTTTTATGCATTTACATCTGAGGTGTTGTCTTCAAAGATTTTAATATATCAGGTAACTCTGCCCTCTATGAGCTATGCTCTTGAACCCAAGTCATGCTTCTAAAAATCAGTTAATTTGATTGGCTTTAAAAATTTTATGAAAAATTGAATTAAAATTTAAAAGAAAAAAAAAAGGTGGTTTTTACCCTATAAATGGGTATTTATTCTTTTCCTTTTTACAGTAGGAGTTTAAGGCCAAATGTGCTTCTGTAAATGGCTGTTTCTGTGTTTGATTAAATAAAATTAATTCATTTCAGAATCAGCTAATATAAAATAAACTTATAGTCAACAAAGTTTTAGCTTCCCAGTATTTTTTAACAATGCCATATGGTAATAGTTTTAAATTATTCTTAAATGTAATGTTTTAAATTATATGTAATTTTCACGAATTTTTTTTTCCTTTTTTAATCATGTGAAAATATTATTTCCATTAGAAAAGAAATAGTATTATCTGTACTGTCTTATTTTGTTTTTTAAATTTGACGTAACTTTTCTCGATTTACAACTTTTAATGCGTATTAATGAATATATTATTTTACAATTTTCTTTCTTTTTTTAAATTTACTTGTAAATATAATTTTTATGCTGTAATTTTTAACACTTTCCTGCTTTGAATACGCAGTATTCATTTAATTTTAACTTGAAAGTTTTTTTCTATTTATAATAGTCACATGTCGATTCTTTGCACTGTTTTAATAGTTGGCAATAATTTAAGATAATTTTATTTTCTAAAATATATTAAAAAAATCTTTCAAAATGTTAGATATTCGAATTTAAAATGTAAATCAATCCTCATAAAATGAGTCAAAGAGGTAATTGCAGTATCTGCATGCTGAAAACCTGTTTTTTTAAAAAAAGAGGCCAGTTTGTCTCTACACCTGAACTGAATGTTTCATTGTTTACATAAGAAAATTATGTGTAGATTTTAGAGAGTTGTGGATTTTAGGATTGTGAATTTGAGGGAGCATATATAGTATATGTATATAGTTTATTTATTATTATTTATTTTTAATAGCTTTTATTAGTTTAAAATTTGCATTTTTTTCAACAAGATGTAATGTCTCAGAATTTAATAATATATTTATTTGTCTTTCAGTTACTTAAAGTTATATACTACCATGCCTATCAAGAAGCTAGCTGCATTTTTAGATTTGGTATGATATTGCTTTATACATAAATGTGTATATAATTTATTATATTTATTATAATGCTACAAAAATACTACAGTTATTCATAGCTGCAATTTTTGTATAGTTTGGCCATTCAATCTATGGTTCTCATATAAATCTTGATCAAAATATATTTTTTTATTTTTCAAATATTCCTGTAAAAACTTTCAAATGCAAAACCACAAATTTTGTTTTATTTATTTTTAAAGCTAAAAAGTTCTTTTTTTTTTTTTTTTTTTTTTTTCATGATTTAGCTCAAAAAATTAAATTTTCCCATCAGTAGTTAACATTTTATTTAACATTTCAAATTCATAAATTCTACTTTCTGTTATGTATACCCTGTTTATTCATTATTTGACTTTATTTTAGGATGAAGCTTATGTTGTGAATTATCTTCTTTGCTTTAAGGTATACATTGATATTTATTCCACATAAATTGCTCTTTATAAGATGTGTAATTTTTAAAATATTTTTAATATTGGATAGTCTCTATTTAATTTAAACTTTTAGCTATTTGAAACTTCATTAATGTATTTGTTTCTCTATCATAAATATATAAATAATTTTATATGCATTAATAATTTGCATTAAGTGTTCCAATATGTGGTTTTTGATTCATGAAAATATTGTGCTGTTTCGATTTTTGGAATTATTTTAAATATACAAATGATACATGAAAATTTGATAACACAGCGTCACATAGACTTAGTTTTAATCAGTTTTCTAAACTGTGTAGGGTGCCTCATTTTTCATACGTTAAGATATCTAAAATTTTATTTAAAATGCTTATATCAGGTTTTAAATATTTTTATGTAATTTTTAAATTAAGGAGATATTGGTTTATAGCTGAACCATCTAGAGCATGTTATGTGGACCCTTTTCCTTCGTCTTTCCATGTTTTTAAAGTGGCTGGCGCTAATTGGCATACTTTTTATGAGTGAGTTACATTCATCTTGCAGTGGCCTTTAATTTCTTTTTGAAGCCCTCAAAATCCGAGTTGCCCATGTGAAGTGGAAGAATTGTCAGTTTTCTTCGTCCATGCTATATATTTCGGTTTCATCATTGGAAATGTCACAGTTTTCATTATCAGCAAACAGCAAGTAGTTAAAGCTGTTCTCAACTGCTATGCTCGATAAGCACAAAAGTTTCGACGCATTTAAAAATTCTATTTTAACTGAAAGATCTAAAATTGGAAGACGACTATGGAAGCAATTTGGAGTCAAACTGAGATTTCCTTTTTTAAATCAATAAATTACCTGTTGAGTTATAAGTAGTTTTGATCATGTGGCATAGGCTTTGTCACCCCTGTTTGAGTGGTTATTCTTCTTTTGTGCAGAAATTCAGTTCTCAAAAGCCCACTTTGATACTATTTTCTCAAGGATCTATTGTGCTTGCGAAAAATTGGGAAAATGAGTGCAATTATATAGTTTCTGAGCATCAGTACATGCTAGTTTCATGCATGTCCAAACAAAAATAAATAAGAACTTATGTCATAAAGTTGCTCCTTAGGATTTAAGAACAGGCTTAATGATTACAACCTGTGCAAAATAGGGTTTTATTGAAGAAACAGGCCCATCTTTTGAAGCCTGTGATACCTCTTTTGCAACCTTTCCTCAGAAATGCATGTTATCCACAAATAGGAATTATTCAGAAAATATGTGTAATCGCGGGGCTTCTTGTAGACAGAAAATACTTCAGCTAATATAGTCAAAGTGGTCATTTTAAATTGAAGTCCTGTTCAGGCAGCCTGGTAAAGGCTAAAAACTTGCCGCATTGGGACCAGAATTGCTTATACCATGTTAAATAATTTATTTATTAAAGAAAGAGAAAATTTTGGAGCTCCAAATTGCTAGAATAATCAAATCTTCCAAATTTATGGTGTTTTCGTTTAAACATGAATAAGAAAATGTGTCAAAGTTTTGTGTTGTTGAGCAAGAGACTTGAGAAAAAAGTCTTAAGGAATTTTTATTTCACCTCAACTTTATGTGAGCAGAAAAAATAATCATAAACATAACATATGGTGTAAATGTTGCACTTGAAATAAATAAATAAACTATCAAGCTTGTAAATGCCACAGTGTTTTTTCCATAAAATCTGGTAGTTAATGTTTTCCTTAGAATTTATATGTATATACATTTATCATTTATGTAAAAATAACTCATGATTTCTCTTATGCAGAGATGCATTAACAAGATTCCTCTATTGTTTAATTCATTGAAATGAAATATGTTAGGATTAATGACTAATTAAATTTATTATCATTCAAAGTAAGCCAATTTCATTTTTATAGCATAAAATGAAAAACATGGTATGGATCAAGGGCACAAGTGGTTTAGAAGGAGAATTTCAATCTGGTTCTGAAGTTGATTTCTTCATTGACAAGGTATGATTAAATAAAATTCTGCTTTAATTTGTAAGTGGTGTATTAATAATGATTCTTAATGATGTAACTACAGTTCATTAATTATAATTATTATACTGCTGTATTTTATTTAGATGTATATCTTTAATGCAATATGTATCAAGTAGGTAAAACATCAGATGCAAAAGTCATGTACAGGATTAGGCTGCTGCACAGATATGATTGAATGTAAATATGAACAAACTTTAGGATTGTACTTATCAAATAAAATAAATGAGAAAGAAAAAAATATATATCAAAGCAATAAATAAATATGTCTGTGGCATTGTGTTTATTAAATAGGTTTTGGCATTGTTGTTTATTAGATAAAGTAAATGAGCAAAACAAAAAATGTCATAGGGGGAATTAAAAGAAGGCTTTGCTGTTGTGTTTATCAGATAAAGTAAATGAGCATTAAAAATAAATAAATAAAAGCTATGTCACTACTGACTGTTAAATGTCATTGGTTATTTTATTGTTGTCTATGCTCACACAATATCATTTCCCTGCATAATGTAGAAGATTGGTATTGTTAATTTAGAAGAAGAGATTAATGTTTGAAAGTGCTCTTCATTGTTGATAATGATTACAATTTGCCTTGAGCACTTCAAGTCAATATCAGCATTATATGTCAAGAGCTTTATGACAGTTCAAAGTTCTTTGTGCTTCAAAATGTATAAATTTAATCTGCAAATTCAATCATTGGGTGCCTCATGAATTAACACAGCATAACAAGAACATATAAAAGCAGATTTGTCTAAAACTGCTTCAGATCTATCATAAACAATGAAAAAGATGCATTACAACATTATTAACAAAAAAGGGGGGGGGGGGTAGAGAGAAAGGGGGAAGGGTGTGCACTAGAGATCAAGCAGGAAAGAGTTCCTCCTAAAGGAGGAATTCCACCTTTTTTAAAAGCAATTTCAGACATTTTCTGGATTGATGCAAAAATGCAAAGAAAATTTTGGAAGTATAATAGGAGGGGGCAGAGGAGGGATCTGGAAAATTTAGTAATCTGACATTTTGTCTATTCAAACTCTTGGATTTTCTTCTCGAATTGTTGTGCAAAAGAGACATAAAACGAAAGGTGAGCTTATATCAAATAAGCATCTGAAAGTAGTGTAAATGAAGTTATTCAAAGTGTCTTTCAAAAATGAAATATTTCTTTAGACTTCAAAAATTCAAAGAGAAAGTTTCTATTTAGAATAAAATAGTTCATAGTATTTATACAACACTCTTGGATAATTTCTGTGATACCTTTTTTCAAGATTTATTTCTGACAATTAAACTATTCAGGATAATATTTGCTTTAGAAAATTAAAGACTGTACTCCACATAAGTTGATTAGTTATATTTGGATTTATACCTTTAACATTGTTAATGTTTTCAAAGTTTTAAAAAAAGAGAATCATACATGCAGATTATAGATTTATTTTTATTGTATAGGTATCTGTTAAAATGATACTTAAATTGTAAGAGTTTGGTGCCACTGTATAGATGGAAAGGATTTTCCCCCTTTTTTCTCATTTACCACTTTCATGCCTGAGAGATGAGACTGGCTCTATTTTTATTTTAGTCTTCAGGCTCGGGCTCATTCCTTCTGAAACTGGAAAAAAAAAATATTCATGTGTAGGAAATATTGAAAGAACTTTTTTGCACTTAAAGTTACTTGGTCCTTTCTAAGTAATTTTAATGCTATTTTGATTAAAAGGAAAGGAAAACTGAAATCCTGTTTTTCTATTTTAGTATTTGATTGCTATTTAAAAAAAAAAAAAAAAAAAAAAAAAAAAAAAAAAAAAAAAAGTGATAATTGCAGATTTATGGTTTTGGCATTTCCAGCAATGATTTATTGATATGGTGCCAATAAAAAAAAGCATAAACAATGAATTTTTTTAGTTGTAAATTATTTGTGACAGAAGATATTTTTTAATGGGATTATTTTTTTTTTTTTTTTAATTCAGTTATTTAATGCAAAGAGAGTATTTTCTTTGGTTTTTAACTGGTGAAAATTAGCTGGAAGTTTCCAAATTAATTTTCTATTGTGCCAGAGTAATAGTCTTCTTCAAATTAAAATAACTTTAGTGATTATTATATCTATTTGTCATCATGAACTATGCTTGTGCTTAGGGTGCTGTACATTTACGACAATACTTTCCTTCGTTTGAGTATAATTACTATGTTATATCAATAGAAAACAGCGGATTAGTGTTTCCTCATTTCCTATAAAAAAAATCATACCTTTAATATAACGTTGTCATTTTAAAAATTTACGTAGATTTTCAGATTCATGTTAACCATGAAAATTATGAGAAAGGAATCCATTATAGCTAAAAATGTATACCTTTTAAAAACAGATACAGTAGAGCATCGTTTATACAACGGCGGATAAACGATAACGACGTACAATCGATTTTCACTTCCAAAACTAGAATTAATTTTGTTTTCACTTAATTTTAATGTTTAACGTGATGATTTGCATGAATTTGTAAATTAAACACACTAAAATAAACAAATAACCAAAAAACGGGGGGGGGGGGGGAATTAAAAAGCAATTTAAATGTGCGTACCTTTATTTATGTTTCACCGAAAGGTTCCTCATTTACAGTACATCATTCCCTTTCCATTTAAAGTCAAAGATCAAAAAACCCCGCGTGGCTAACTGAAAGTGGCCAATTCTGATAACAGTTAGAAGGATAGTCTATTTGCAACTTAAAACAGGTCGGGAAAGCTGATCATCCCCGAAAAAAGAATCACCCCTCCCAGTGTAATCTGTTACACGTAAGCTGATTTTTCAGACTAATCAAACACCAGCCCACATTTTTATAATGTGGAGTACATTTAAACACACTCTTTTGTGTCATTCATAGCTGCCAACTTCCGCTCGTTCGTAAAATGCACAAGAAAATTAAACAAAAATAAACCTATACAAAATCGACATATAAATGATTTTGGGCGTCGTATAAAAGATATATTTTTACATTAAAATGAATAGGAATGAATCAGGACCACATTAAAACGTCGTATAAATGTAAACGTCGTCGTATAAGTGGTCGTCGTATAAACGATGCTTTGCTGTAATTGAAAAAGTTTGTTTCTTCAGCATACAAATAATAATTTCTAAAAACTTCATGCATTTATTCATTAAACATATTTTAATGTGTTTATCAAATTTGCTTGTTATAGGAGAGAAAATTTGAGAATCCTTTTAAGTATGAAATAGCATATTTTTATAGCTGATTTTGATAAGTTTAAATTTAAATTTTCATTTAACAATAAGAAGTTTTTGAAAATGAGGTATCATTTTAGTTACAATTTTAAAATCCACGTAATTTTTAAATATGTTTTTGGTATTGAGTTTGGACTCTGGTGGCAAAAAGTCTTCTGGGCTCTAAAAAACAAACCCAAACACAATGTTCACAGATGTTTGAATATTTCTGATGTTCTTAGTAACATATTTTAATACTAAAGTTAGTATATTATATAAAAAGCAATTTCAATCAGCAGTATATTCTATACAAAATAACAGTTATGCTAAGAATGTATTAGAAAGTGTATTTGCATCACAAAATATATCAGTAAAATATAATATTTTTTATATGTTTACAATTTTAAATGGCCAGAAAAAATAAATGAAAATTTTCACTATATTTAAATTTGCTATATTAAAATAAAATCACTGTATTAAACTGCATGCATTCAATATGGCTATAAGTATTAATATTTACAATTCGTTGTGAAAATTATGTTTACTGTTTTCTTACTTATTAAGTTTATTATTTGTAATTGTTTATTTATCGTTTCCTTTTTATTGAATTCATGTTTATTTATTGTTATTTTTTATTTTAATTCTTTAAATTATTTTTATTATAATGTACATCAATAATTATTTATATGAAACTGTAATTTATTTATTTTTATTTCCTTTTTAAAATACTAGAATTTCTTTTATGTTTTTAACTTTATTTTATTTTTATAGTGCAATAAAAAAATCACATGCTGTTTTTTCATGCAATTTCCAACATATATTTAAAAAAAAAAATTGCCAAATTGGCAGGGGAAAAAAAGCATGTGCAAATGTGGTGCGTATATTGACATCTGTGCCCAAAAATGTATCAGTAATAAAACAAAAGGGTGAAAATATGCTTTAAAGAACATTTTTATGGTCCCCAACATTTTAAAAGGAATTATTATTCACTACTATTCAACACTATTAAGGTATACTCATTAAATAATAAATATTTTATGTGCAGTTATTTACAAAAGAAACAATTTAATTTTTTGTACGTAAAATTTCTAATTTTATTATAATATGCTTTTCTTTTGTTTAACCACAATTAAATTGTGTTTTTTTTTTTTTTTTTTAAATTACAGATTGGGTTTTCTGTATATTTAGATGTCATAAGCCTAGTTTTCCAAGAATGTTCCAAGTGTTCGCCTAGTTTTCCAAGAATTGAGTGAAAAACAATATTTTTAAGTGATTTACAAATAAAAATCTACATTCATCCAGAGATGTATTATTTCACTTGAGCTGTAAAGAAAAGCTCCATCAGTTCGAAAATGTTTGAGAAACATGTTGTCTTTGAAATTTTTTTTAGAAATTAAAAATTCTTAAGAAATTTCTATACATACTGTAGTGTCATTTATATTCAATGCTTTGCTATCCACATTTCTGCTATTTTTTTTACATTCAGAGAGAAAGAAAAAACCTGTGATGTTTTGTCTTTATTACTCACTAATTAAAAAATTCTAAATGAGAGCATTTGATTTTGCTGCTCTTAATATTTTGAAGAAGTTTGTAAGTGAATAGAACACGAAATTTTAGAAGCCATACACAAACACAGATACCTACTCCCCATTTGATGAGTGGTGAATGTGATTTACAAAGCCTGATTGTCATACCATCAAAATAAACAATATTCTTATAGTGTATTAAATTTACTTGAAATTATTGTAAATTTTTTAGAGGCTGGATTATTGGTAATAAAAGATAACTAATAAAATGTTTCTATCATGATTTTTTTTTTTTTTTTTTTTTTTTTTTTTAAGTATTATTATTGGAAATTATTTCGCCCACTTTGTGCACAAAATCAAATTGCTGTTATTTGTAACACATTGGTTACATTGATCTGTAACTTTTCAGTTTATAAAAGAAATCTTGTTTTCTTTTCTTTTTCAGGATATGATTCATATTGCTGATACTAAAGTTGCTCGAAGATACGGAGATTTCTTTATAAGACAAATTCATAAGTTTGATGAGGTAAGTCTGTTTTCCATATTTCTTTTTATGCTTTTTCAAAGCATTTCCTCAGCATGAGACACAAATCTCATGCCACTTTTTAAAATAAAGATAAAATATTGCTGTGCAATGCAGTTATTAATATCTGTTAGCTTAAAATTTTCGGCAAGCTTGGCGACACTTGGCAAATATTGCCAAATTTGGTGCCCAAAAGAGTAACTATTAATGATGCCAACTTATGAGCTATAGCTTATTAATTTGATGCAATTCTCATTCAAATTCAGTATTGATGAATGTTCTCTTATTGGCTTTATTGCATTTTAGCTTCTTAAAACTCTAGTAAAAATAGTTTTGAGTCAAACTTAAAAAATTTTAAAAGCAAGAAATATGAAAGCTACCCATTCTGCACTTGCATCTGTTGTCGCCTTAACATTAGAAAAATGGTTTTGATCATGTAGCTTAAGCTTTTCTAGCTCATATGCTCTTTCCTCTGCAATACGTTTATCCTCAATCATTTTTGTTCTGCAATTTCTTGTTTTTTGCGATCTTCCACGATAGAATAAATGCCTCTTTAACAAATTGTTCGTCGTCTTTAAGCATTGACACTTCATAATTTTCTCACGTAAAACTGATAGTTTATCATCTTTATCCACATCTAACTCTAATTCTGTGCCCAAATTAAACAAATCAATTTTTTTCCCTTAGAAAGAAATGCCATTTTTCTCAAATTAGCTATTGTTAATTTATGCTTAAATTAGAAAACTATTAGATATGTGACCCATTAATAATAAGAACAAAATGACTACCTTCCCCTTACAGGTAAATAAAACATTTAAATATGGATAAACTTTCATAAATAAATGTTATAAAAAAATACAGGAAATAATTTAAAACATACTAAAATATACCACTAATTTAATCATGAGCTCATGAAAATATTTATAAGAAATATTATTATACGTTAAAATTCAACCTTTTTACCAAATTAGCTTACCAATGACATAAATCATTCATTTTAAATATATGAAATATTATAGGTAATTAAATGTAAAATAATTTTCAACCACACATAAATATGTAAACAAACTCGAAATATGAATAAAGAACTTACTTTACATCTAAAAATAAACAACATACGAGATAATAAAATTTATCAAAATCATTTTTATACGCTGTGCACAGATTTAAAAAAAAAAAAATTCACTTACTCAGAATCCTTGCTTTTAAAAACAATATCAAAAGAAATCACTTTCAATTCCAGAAAACTAATGTTTCTTAATAATCTTACTCAAAATCAACATAAAACAAAACAAACAAACAAACAAAACAAAAATTATATATATATATATATGAAACAGCATTTATCTTAATAAATAAAACAAATTGAAAAACCTTTTTTTAGCAGCTGCCAGCGAAAAGAAAAACAAACAAACAAACAAAATTTTTACTCAAACTTTTACCGGTAAGAAAACAAATAAAATAAAAATCTATTTTTAGAAAAAGATTTCTGATGATTCACATAATTAAAAGCACGCAGAATGAAATTGAAGTATCGAATGCTTCTGAGAATACAATCAGATTATTAAGTAGAATACTTTTATATGACGAAATGAAGAAATTTCAATCACAAACACCAGTTATGTTGAAAAACTTAATACAAAAGTAGAAGATATTTTGTTGATATAGATTATCACATAGTAGAACTTTCTCAGAACATGGAATTATTCCGTAAGAAGAACCTTGCTTACGAAGACAGAATAACTTTATTTATTTGTCAGGTCGACAATATTTTCCATTTGGGTACGGATTACCCTTTTTGTATATATTTTCTTGATTTTTTGTTGGGATGACACCCTTAAAACACAGAAATGGAAGAAGGAAGCACTGTTAAAAATAAGAACAGAAACTTGATTTATTGTAGAGTTGACAACATTTTCAAAATGGGTATGGATTACCCATTTTTTATACATATACTTTCTTGAATTTTGTCGGGATGACACTATCGCACACAACTTATATTAAAGAAATTAGCACAAAACTGGAGTATATCTTGATACTTGATATGGCACATTTAAAATATAATAGAACTTTTTAAAAACACAGAAGGAATTGTTCCAAACGAACGCGGCTCATTTGAGAACACAAAACTTGATTTATTGTCGAGGTGACAATAATTTCAAAGTGGGTACGGATTACCCTACTTTAAATATAATTTCTGGAACTTTTGTCAGGATGACAATAGAATAGAGAACTTGACGCAAAGAGAACGTTGAAAACACACATTATCCAAAAGAACTCCATTTTTTCGATGGGCGCCAGTGTGGGATGTGTTCGGTACTTAAAATATAGAACAGAGATGTTACAGTCACATTTTTATTGTAGACGACACAGCACAAAGCACAATCGCATGTCGAAGCGCAAAAACAATCAGTTAAACATTCATAAAGTTACCTTAGTGCAAAAGAACATCTCTAAGGGAGATGTATTCCGAACACACATCCAAATCTTACTCTCATCAAACTAAATTACATCACTTCATGTTTTTAGAAAGGAAGGCAAAACATTTCAGGATATTTTGTCGAAAGTGGCAATAGCGCCACCTATAGATTCTATAATTTAAGGAAGGCAGTCATCTTGTTACAAAATTAATTATTTTAATTGAAATTTAGTTCACAAATTATTTATAGGCTCTACATTCTATTTGAGCTTTATTGCTCCCTGCAATATGCATGATTTTTTAGAAAATTAAACAGTTTTTGAAAGACCAAAGTGGGAAACTGATATGATTTAATGCCAATGAATGTAATGCATTCATTGAATGTAATTTTAAATGTTTTACCATGACCATGTCACTTATTTTTAAATATGTCACAACACAGACAAAACAATCAAAATACAATCTGTCTATATTAAATAAGAACATATATTAAACCAATTATGAAGAGAATTTTTATATTATTCATTCTACATTATTCAGCTTTTAAGAATAAATTGAATTCTCACAAAAACCAATACAAAATTTATGATTCATTAATGAACAATTTGTTTAGTGAATACTACAGCTCATATTCAAAATATTAGAATAATTGAGAAAAAGTAATAAGAAAAAATTATTTCTCATTTATTTATTTTTTTTTTATACTAAGTAAATGCAATTAAATTTCTTATAAATTAAATCTGGAATGTTTAGATAAGATTTTAACATTTATAAAATATAAAATACAGCACAATAAATTAGGTATACAGCTTCCTTAAACACACCAGAATATTAGAATAAAATTTAGATTGGTTCAAAATATTAGAATATTTTATTTTACGCAACAATATTACCTTATAAATATGAAGTAAATGGTAGTTAATATTTTGTAGCATCCCCTTTAGCTTTCATAACAGCGTACAATCGATCTTGCATACTATATACAAGGTGTTTACAAACATTTTTATCAATATTAGCCCAAATAGACTTTATACATGCCACTAACTCAGTTTTACTTGAAGGAGTATTTTCTTGAAGTTTTTTCTTCATTATACACCATAAGTTTTCGATGGGATTAAGATCTGGTGAATTTGGTGGCCAAGGAAGTACCTTAATGTTGCGTTGGCAGAACCAATTCTTAGTTGACACCGAGGTATGCGGGGACGCTAAATCTTGTTGAAAGATGAAATCATCTTCAAATAAATCTTCTGATGATGGAATCATGTAATATTCTAAAATTTCTTGATATATCAGAGAGTTAACCTTTTCGTAGACGATGCATAACTTTCCAGGTCCTTCTGCACTCATACAACCCCAAACCATGATACTAGCAGCAAATTTTACGGAACGTTTAAGGCATTCTTTATCAAATGCTTCTTGCTTCATTCTCCAAACTCGAATACCTTGATTACCATATGAAACACAAAACATACTTTCATCACTAAATAATATATTTTTCCAATCTTCATTGCTCCATAAACGTCTTGATTTACACCAATTCAATCTTATACGCTTTTGTCTTGCAGTCATAACTATACGCTTCAGTTTCCTGTCATCTCTAGCAGATGTTTTTGGTTTTCGGCCACCATTTCGGCGATTATTTTGAAATTTTCCAATTTTTGAATATTGTGTTAGTATTTTACTAACGCTCGATTGCGAACAATGTAAATAATTCGCTATAAAACATTGATTTTTACCGTGCCGATACAAATCAACCATATGAAGTTTAGTAGATTCAGGAATATCACTCACACGGCCCATTTTAAGGCGAAAAAGAAACAAACTGCAAAAAAGAATACTGATTTTAAATAAAATAGTCTGAATTTAATCAATGATGCCACCAGTTAAGAATTGGTAATAATTAAAGGAGAATTAATGTGAAATATTCTAATATTTTGAACCACTTGAATAAATATTCTAATATTTTGACTTTTCAAAATAATTTTTTTTGCTATTAATCTTTTCAAAAATGATATTAAATTTAAGATAACAAGTAAGTTTAATCAACAATAAGTTCTTAATAAAAATATCGTTTGCATATTTTCATTAAAAGACATTAAATTACCAAACAATATTTTCAATTTCTAAAAAAAAGGTAATTATTCTAATATTTTGAATATGAGCTGTATTTTGGAACAGATTAAGTCTAATAACCCACTGTAACACATTTTTTGTCCTTCACTATTGATGAAAAACAGAAAAAAAAGCAAATTTTGCTTGCATAAAGTTTTACTGTCATATTTGAAAAAGACTGCCGACTTTTAAATTTTTAAATTACAGGGATGAGATTCTTCCGCGGATCCGCGGTTTTCAGCTTTTTTGTTATTTTTAAATTTTCTGATTTACCAAAAAAATACAAAACGCTTAATTTCGTCAAAAAAATCGCGAAAAAACGACTAATTTCCGGCCAATTTTGTCAAAAGATTCGCGAAAGGATGGTTAATTTCGTCACAAAATACCGAAAAAACGGCAGATTTTGACAAAAATCGCGATAAAACGACAATTTTCGTCCAAAAATCACGATAAAACGGCGAATTTCGCCAAATGTTTTGCGAAAAACCACAACTTTTGTCAAAAAATCAGGATAAATCGGTAGATATCGTCAAACGATCGCAATAAACCGGTTGATTTCGTCGAACAATCGCAAAAAACGGCAGATTTCGTCAAACGATCGCAAAAAAACGGCAGATTTCTTCAAAATATTCGCAAAAAATGGCAAATTTTTGGAAAAAAAAAAAAAAACTTTTGCCAAAAGATTTTAACAAATGACAGATTTCATGAAGAGATAGTGATAAAACTAAAAATTTCATCAAAGGGACCCATAAAAAAAACTAACCCAAAAATTAATTTTGAAAATTATTTTTTTGCCACTCCAAATTCAGACTTCCCTGCTCCAAAATCCATTTTTGACTCCTCTAAATCTTTCTGAATGAATGAGACTTCTGAAAGCACCCATTCATTGAACAAAAAATACCCTTATATTCACCAAAAGTATCCCTTTTTTCAACAAAAATGTTTTTTCAATAAATCAGTCTTGCCCTTTTTAAAAAGAAATGCAAACAATAGTGATACATGTTATCTTCTTCACTCAAATAAGCATTAATTTATAATGAAATTTGTATCTTACACATTTATTTTTTTTAAAATAAATAAAATTTTTCTCAATAGTTTTAAAAAATAATATTGATTTTAATTATTCATTAATTATTGTTAAAACAAAAATTATTGCATTTCAGTCTTCTTTTCCAAATGAACAAGTTCAATTTTTGCATCTAAAAATGACTTATCAATGAGGACCCACTTTTGTAAAAAAGAAACTCAGAATTTAAGTTCTGGGTCCTGGAGACCCAGGATTTTTAAAGTCCAGCGACATCACTAGATATCTTCAATGTGTAATATCCAAGAAAAAAGCAGGAGAAAGAAATTTACCTTGTGCAAGAGCAAAGTTAAAAAACTAAGAAAATTTCTATTTTCTTTTCCCTAACACTTAACCAAAAGTGTCTTACTGTTAGAAAATTTCAATAAAAAAAATATTCATGCCAAAAACAGGGTTTTATTAATGTACTGTATCTTGATAAACTAAATTTTCATTAGAGTAAGTATAAATAATTTCTGCAATTCACGTTAATAATTTCCTTTTAATTTAATTTACCAAAAGCTTAATTGTATGTTATATATTAATACAATTATATTTGTTGCGATTGACATTCCTGTCATTGCTCAAAAGTCGTTCGCGTAGTTTTCAACTTTTTTGCTTTTTGGTCAATCTCATCCCTGAAATTACCTTTGGAATTTTTTAAAAAGGCTATTAAAAAATGTGGCTTTCAAAAGTGTCTTATTTCCACCAACTTAATTTTTTTTTTTTTTTTTTTTTCCAAATTGTAATGAATGTTATTTTCAACTATCAAATTTTATTGTAAAAATTGTAATTTAAAATTTAAAAAGAATTATGCAGTTGCTTTTTGGCTATCATCTCTCCTAAATACCTTAACATGCCCAGTTCTATTAAAAATTCTGTTCAACTTGTTTACTTTATTGTGAGCATTTCTTATGTTAATTTAAAATATAATTAATCTAATTTTCATATTATTATATGTAAGCATCTTATTTGTAAATTTTACTAATTCATTTATTTTTTCCAGTTACACCGTATGATAAAAAATATTCATGTTTAACTGCTGAGCTGTGTTGAAGAAATTGGAAAATTGAAACTGTGAGATGTATATTTATTCAATGTAATTGAATAAAATTTCTGAACTTTTATAAATTGTTTTTTATATTCTTTGCTTAGAAACATAAAACTGCTGCAGAAATTTTATGAAATACCTTTTGATAAAAAGAAATTTTGAATTTAGAATCTAATTATCAAGTTGTAACTGTTTGATAAAATGCTATTTAATTTTCTACTGGCTTTGTCACCTAGCAACCAAGATATACCTAATTATTTCAAAATGTAAAAAGTTTTCTGTGCAAACGATAATTTGTGATAAATACATTATCTGTTTTATTTCTTCAGCTTTTACCTAAGCTGTGTGAAACAATATTCTTTTTGTTTTTGAGTTTGATTAGAATGTTTTTTTTTTTATGAGAATATGTGTAAAAATGTTACGGTTTTTATTGGAGTTGTGTTTTGTGAAATTATTAATGTTCGAAAGAACCTGAGTTGAGTTTATTCATCAGAATAAACTGTTTAAAGTGAGAGATGCGTATTTAATTTTGAGTTGAGTAAAATATTAATAAAATAAACTTTCGAACAATTGAAATCTTCATATGGTCCGTTGAGCCGGAGAAAAATCAGCGAGTTGTTATTCTACGTCAATGACTGAAGGATAACTGGTGAATATTTTGTGCTGTTTTGCTATTTCTTCGATGTTAGAGATAATATTATAAAGAGTCAAGAGGGGTAAGTGCACCCATTTAATTTTTATTCGTTAAAAATGAGTATGAAAGAATTAAAAGCAAAAAAGAAAATTTTGAAAACCAATTTAACAAAACTAAAAGAAAAATTATCGAATTCTGAGCTAGAATTAAATGAATTAATTCTCATAAAGGAGAAACGGAATAAATTAGAGCAAAACTTTGCTGAGTTATTTGAGTCTATTTATAAGATAAGTAAAGAAGATGAAATTGAGGATTTTATTAAGGAAAACGAAGAAATTAATGAAATTTTAGAAATAATGAAATTTGAACTTACAAAAAAGTTATCAAAAATGAAATACAAACTGTTAATTTAGAAAACGCCACAAAGGCTGATAATAACATTAAATTGCCAAAGTTAACTCTTCCTGTATTTACAGGTAATTTGCATGAGTGGCTTTCCTTTAAGGATATATTTAAGGCTACTGTACATGAAAATTCAAATTTGTCAGGGGCAATGAAATTACAATATTTGAAGTCTTCATTGAGAGGAGATGCCTTTCGTATAATCCAGTCTATTTCAATCGTGGATTCTAATTATGAAGTTGCATGGTCGCTTTTGGAAGAACGGTTTTCAAATTCAAGAGAACAAGTTTACGCGCATTTAAAACGTTTTTTAAATATTCCTGTTATTCAGAATGAGTCCCCAGCAGCATTATTAAATCTAATAGATATAACAAATGAATATATTAGGTCGTTAGAGATTTTAGAACAAAAAGTTGAGGGGTTTTCTACTACTATGTTTGCTTATATTTTGGCTCAAAAATTAGATGTAAATACAAAAATGTGGTGGGAAAGACATCTTAAGCGGGATAATTTACCGAGTTTAACTGAATTGCTAGAATTCTTGAGAGACCACACACTTACACTAAGTGCATCCAAACAAGTAAATACAAAACGAAATTTTCAAAACGAAAGCCAAATAAAGCATAGCTTTTCAAAGGTAACATCCATGGTTGCGAGTTTAAATGAGAAAAATATGCGCAAATATGTTGTATGTAACCAGGAAAATCACAGTGTTTTTAAATGTCCCAAATTTCAAAAATTTAATGTACAGGAAAGAATAGAATTTGTTAAAAAAAACAATATGTGCTTTAACTGTCTTTCAGAATTCCATTGCGTCAAAAAATGTAACTCATCATTCTCGTGTTCAAAATGCCATAAACGCCACAATGTACTTCTTTGTTTTGATAGGCGTGAGAGAAATTCCAATGCGGTGGGAAACACAAAAAATTATAGTGATAAGGAAGTGCCAAATGTATTGTCAACGAATGAAAGTAAACCAACATTAAATGCTGACGCCATACCATTTGAGTTAAATAACCAAATTCAAAATTTCACTGGTATTTCAAAAGTGAGATCGAATAATGTTAAAACAGTTCTTCTTTACACTGCTGTTGTTTATATGAGAGATAAATTCGGAAATAAAGTTCCGGTGTGTGCTTTATTGGACAATGGTTCAATGAGCAATTTTTTAACATTGCAGTTAGTTGAAAGATTAGGAATTCAAAAAGAAAAAAGTAATATTTCGGTATCGTTTTTAAGTGGATCCTCTGTAGCGGTAAAAAATAAGACTACTGCCTTGATCAGTAATAATTCGGGAGATTATAGTCTGCAGTTAGATTTCCTTATCATACCAAGGATTTCGCAAATTATGCCCTCGAAATATATTAATATTTCAGAGCTAGGAATTCCAGAGTCTATTATTCTTGCTGATCCTGAATTTAATAGACCAGGGAAAATAGATCTTTTGCTAGGAGCTGAAGTATTTCTAGAATTGATAAAGGTGGGTCGTATGAAGCTACCGAATTCTAAATTAATACTGCAAAATACGGTGTTCCGTTGCATAGTAAGTGGGGTATGCATGATACTTACAATTTTAATTATCAGGAACAAATACATTGTGGGTTAATTACTGAAACAGATTTAAATTTCGAAATGAAAAAGTTTTGGGAAATTGAAAGAGTAGAAGAAAGTACACGATTGAGAAATACAGAAGAATTAGCATGCGACACCCACTTTATAAACACACATCAGAGAGATATAACGGGCAAATTCATAGTACAAATGCCGTTGAAAAAAGATCCTAGTTCTTTGGGAGAATCAAAGCAATTTGCGGAAAATAGATTAAATTCACTTTGGAATAGGCTAGTCAAAAATCCAAATCTTTTAGAGTTATATTGCGCATTTATGGCGGAGTATAGAGAGTTAGGCCATATGGAGGAAGTAGAGAAACCAGATGAGTCAATACATGCGAATTATCTACCTCATCATGCTGTTTATCGCCCAGATAAAAGTTCTACAAAATTGAGAGTTGTCTTTAATGGTTCACATGCAACTTCATCAGGAGAATCCCTAAATTCCATACAGCTGAATGGAGGTGTCATTCAAGATGATTTGTTTAGCATAATACTTAGATTTCGTACACACCTCTATGCATTTACAGCAGATGTAAAAATGATGTATCGCATGATACTTATCGATAAAAGTCAACCTGATTTACGGCGCATAGTTTGGAAAGATTCTGTAAATGGTGAGATGAAATATTACAGACTATGTACAGTCACATATGGCACAACTAGTGCCCCTTATTTAGCCATGCGCTGCCTTAAACAGCTTGGTATAGATGGTGAATCTCAATTTCCGTATGCTTCTGGTGTGGTACAATCAGACTTTTATATGGACGATGTCCTGACTGGAGCAGCTGACCTAAAATCAGCTAAGAGACTGCAAATTGAGCTTATTCAACTATTAAATACGTGCGGCATGAACTTACATAAATGGTTTAGTAACCATCCAGAATTAATGGAGCCAGCCTTTAAAAATGAGAATTACACTTTTGAAAATATGAGTGAAACTAAGGCACTAGGACTTTGTTGGAATGCCAATGATGATACTTTTACTTTTAGTGTATCATTCAGTGAGCAAACCAAGGTAACTAAAAGAAGTGTGCTGTCAAATATTGCTCGCATTTTCGACCCCTTGGGTCTACTTGGACCAGTTGTGACGAAAGCAAAAATTTTCCTACAAAGACTGTGGAGACTGCAAATTGATTGGGATGAAAATCTCCCTACAGCTGAGCTTGATGATTGGTTGCAGTTTTTAGAATCATTAAGAGCCATCAATAATATAAGTGCTGTTAGATACATTTTTACAAATAATCCAGTGCAAATTAAAATTTGTGGCTTTTCAGATGCTTCGGAGAAAGCCTACGGTGTGGCATTGTATGCTGTGTCTTCAAATTCTTCAGGAGAGCAAATTTCTCAGTTGCTTTGCAGTAAAAGTCGAGTTGCACCAATCAAAACAATCACTATTCCTCGCTTGGAGCTCTGTGGTGCAGTTTTATTAGCCAAATTGATGAATAAGGTTGCCAAAACCTTAAAAGTTCCTAAAGAATCTGTTTACTATTATTCAGATAGTACTATTGTATTATGTTGGATTCGAAAACAGCCGTGTGACTTAAAAACCTTTGTGTCATCACGTGTGGCTACGATTCCGAATCTTTCTGATATCAGTCAGTGGGGACATGTGGCTTCTTCTGATAATCCTGCTGATCTTGTGTCACGAGGTGTAGATCCAGACAAACTTCTCCAGAGTAACTTATGGTGGAAGGGTCCACTATTCCTAACACAACAAACTGAACCTTCTTTAAATACTGTCGAACTTGAGCAAAATGATAAGGATCTATACAGAAGTGAACTTAAAAAGACTTTTTCAGAGACTTCACTTTTAATATCAGACTGTTCATTTTTTATTGACTATTTTTTGCAATTGAGTAATAACTATGCTAAATTAATAAGAATTCTTAGCTATGTTTTCAGGTTCATTCAGAATGTCAAGAAGCCAAAAGAAAGGTATTCAAGTAAGCTAACATCTGCTGAATTGAAGAAAGCTGAGCAGTTTATCATAAAATCTGTTGAAGAAAAAGAGTTCAGTTCTGAATTCACATTGTTATCTAAGGGTAAGGAGTTACCAAAAAATAGTAGATTACTTTCATTAAATCCTTTCTTGGATAAAAATAATTTAATCAGAGTTGGAGGTCGTCTCCAAAATAGCACGGTAAATTATGCCCAAAAACACCCAATTGTACTGCCCTCTAAACACAAGTTAACAGAATTAATTATCGAGTTTTATCACAAAAAATATCTACATATAGGACCACAAAATTTACTTTATTGTGTTCGAAGAGAATTTTGGCCTTTAAACGGTAGGGCTATTTGCAGAAAAATTGTACATAAATGCATTACATGCTTTAGGGCCAAACCTAAATTGTTAGAGCAAATTATGGGCGAGCTCCCAAAGGAAAGAATAAATGTAGACTTTGTTTTTAATTGCACAGGAACTGATTTCTGTGGTCCATTTTTGATTAGATATAGAGGTCAACGTAAAGGCATTTATCATAAAGTTTATGTTTGTATTTTTATTTGTATGGTAACAAAGGCAGTGCATTTGGAATTAGTTACTGATTTAACGTCTGAGGCTTTTATTGCCACATTAAAGAGGTTTTTTGCCAGACGAGGCAAACCTCGAAAAATTTTCAGTGATAATGCAGGCAATTTTGTGAAGACTAATGTAGAGCTTAAAAGGTTGCATGAATTGGTAAACAAACCAGACCAGAACCTTACTAATTACTTGATATCTGAAGGTATTGCTTGGGAATTTATTCCCCCTAAAGCTCCAAATTTTGGAGGTTTATGGGAATCGGGAGTCAAGTCCTTCAAGTATCACTTTAAACGTGTTGTGGGCAACTCTAAATTAACTTATGAAGAAATGTTAACTATAATTGTCCAAATTGAAGGTATCTTAAATTCGCGCCCGCTTACTCCCTTGAGTACAGATATTGATGACTTGGAGGTCTTGACCCCGGGACATTTTCTTATTGGTCGCCCACTTAATGCCATTGCTGAATCTGACCTGAGTAATATTGAAGATAATAGACTTAACTTATGGCAAAAGACCACTAAAATGGTTCAGACCATCTGGAAAAAGTGGAAAAATAGTTATTTAAGTACACTGCAGCAAAGGCATAAGTGGATGATATCAAAAAACAACCTCAAAATAGGAGATATGGTTGTAATAAAGGAAGATGATCTTCCAGTGTCTAAATGGTTATTAGGGAGAATTGTAGAAGTATTTTTTGGTAATGATAATAGAGTAAGAGTTGTGAATATAAAAACCCCAAATGGAATATATAAAAGAGCAGTATCCAAAATTGCTGTATTACCTCTTGAAAAGTAATTCAGTTTTTATAAGAAAGTGTACATTATTGTAAAATTTCTTTATGTATTATGTATTATGTAAAAATTTTTAAATATTTGCTTAAATTTAACTTAACTGTGACTCATTTATATTGTGTTTAATTGTATTGTTATTTATATTTTTTACAATGGTTGTAATTGCAGTGTTTTAGTTTGAAACCCCCCTCAGAGGTTTCAAGAGGGGCGGTATGTTTGATAAAATGCTATTTAATTTTCTACTCGCTTTGTCACCTAGCAACCAAGATATACCTAATTATTTCAAAATGTAAAAAGTTTTCTGTGCAAATGACAATTTGTGATAAATACATTATCTGTTTTATTTCTTCAGCTTTTACCTAAGCTGTGTGAAACAATATTCTTTTTGTTTTTGAGTTTGATTAGAATGTTTTTTTTTTTTTTTTTTTATGAGAATATGTGTAAAAATGTTACGGTTTTTATTGGAGTTGTGTTTTGTGAAATTATTAATGTTTGAAAGAACCTGAGTTGAGTTTACTCATCAGAATAAACTGTTTAAAGTGAGAGATGCGTATTTAATTTTGAGTTGAGTAAAATATTAATAAGATAAACTTTCGAACAATTGAAATCTTCAGTAACAAAAGTTAACTGCCAAAAAAATTTTCTTCATAAAGAACATGAAAGCAGTACTTTTAGTACGGGATCATCACAAATGTCTATGATTTTCTTCTAACATTTTGGTAGTTTTTCTAAGCTTTTTGCCTAAAAACTTGGAGGTTGCAAATTCAAAAACAGATTAACCTCATTTCAGATTTCCTGTGCAGAGTTAAAGATAGCATCAGCAAGATGTAGCAGCAGGTGTGAAAAAAGATAAAAATCCGGCTATATGATGGGTGTAGCGAAAGATTCAACTCAAGTCCATACATGGCACTAACATCTAACTCCTTAGCAAGCTCTTGAGTGGTTGAATATTGATAATCCACAACAGGGCTTGAAAATTCTAAAACTTTTAAGGTTCCCAGCCGGAAACCTACATAAAAAATATAGGTTCCCAGGTGAAAAGTATAATTCACAAAACAATGTATGTATGAGTATTTAAACAAAATTTGCCGTTTTATCGCGATTTTGTAAACGAAATTTACCGTTTTTTCGCGATTCTTTGACAAAATCTGCCGTTTTATCGTAATATTTTAACAAAAACTGCCGTTTTTTGCGATTTTTTAATGAAATTTGCGTTGCTTCGCACGATTTTTTGATGAATTTTGGGGCATTTTCGCGTTTTTTTTTGACGAAATGTGTTGTCTTTTCGCTATTTTTGGACGAAATTTGCCTTTTTTTTCGCGATTTAATTACGAAATTTGTTGTTTTCTACGATTTTTTTAAAATAAAATGTGCATATTTTTGGGATTTCTGAATGAAATTTGCCGTTTTTTCGCGATTTTTGACGAAATTTGCCATTTTTTTCGCGATTTTTTTGACGAAATCTGCCGTTTTATCGCGATGTTTTAACGAAGCCTGTCGCTTTTCAAAAGAAAATCATTACTAAATTTGCCTTTTTTGCGATTTTTAATGAAATTTGCATTGTTTCATGCGATCTTTCAACGAAATCTGTTTTCTTTTAGATATTTTTAAACGAAAGTTGTCGTTTTTTCACGATATTTTGACAAAATTTGTTGTTTTCCCATGATTTTTTAACGAAGTGTGTCGCTTTTTCGCGATTTCTTAACAAAATTTGCCGTTTTTTCGCGATTTTTTTTTTTTTTTTTTTTTTTTTTTTTTTTTAGGAAATTTGCCGTTTTTTGCAATCTTTTAATGAAATTTGCGTTTTTTCTGCGATTCCTTCGTTGAAATCTGGACTTTTCCCGTAATATTTCGACGAAATTACGCATCCCCCGGGCTGCTTAAGAGCTATTTTTTGCTTAATTTACGCTTTATAATGCGTCCGCGGCATTGCTAGCGACACGACGAAAGGCTAGGTTCCAGGCCAGGAACCTTAGTGATGCGTTCCCGGAAATGATTTTTGGGTTCCCCGGAACGCTATTTTTCGAGCCCTGCACACAAGGGCGGCGCCAGAATTTGCTCGACGGGGGGCACTGTATCCCCGACAGGGGGGGCCAAGTTCATAATATATATTAAAGGTCAAAGCGAGCTGGACTAAGGCCTAAAAAACTGCGTGGGCAAAAATTTCATGGCCGAGCCCGACCCCAGTTCGTGCAAAATAAATTAATGGTCCGATCGGCGAGAAAATTTAAAAAATCGACCTGATTATACGGTCTAGCAAGTACAATATATATACACATATATATTAGGCCGGTCATAAATAAAAAAAATAAAAGTTAAAATCTTGGCCCGACCCGACTCTATATTTCTACAAAACATGAAATTTTACTTCGATATAGTTATAAACTGTTTTGCACGAGGAGTTCTAATTAAAAATAATTCATTTTTTTAGAAGTGCTCTAGCCTGCAATGTTTAGTTATTGTTAATCCTTATTTCATGTATTGGAGACTTTAAAATCAGAAAAAAATGCCACACATAAAATCCTCTAAGACAGAATCCCATAGGAACGAAAAAAAAAAAAAAATGTATTATAGTTTATTAAAAAAAAGATACTTTAACCTTCGGAACCGGCTTTGGAACTGAAAGTGCTTTTTATATTACTATATTCTACTCTTTAATATTTGCAACCAAAATCGAAAAAGTAAAAAATGGTCATATTGAAGAATGAGCTCAGTTATCCCATTCAAAAAACGTTTAAAAATATTAAAATAAAACGAGAAATTTGAAAACAACCTGCCCATTGGTTTAACATTATGGATCAGGTATTTTGAAGTGAGTGAAGAGTCCCCCTAAGACAGCAATGCGTCATAGGCAGGTTCTATTTCACAGATTTTTCTGTATTTAAATTTTATTCTAAAAATATACTATTCTTTATAAATAATACATTTTAAATTTTAATCGTAGAATAATGGTGAGTTAGACTTATAAAAATACATACATTTTTCCTAAAAATATTTGGAACGGGTCAAATTTTACTAACTTTTACTCGGACCAGGTCGTTCCGAGAAAGTGATTTTAATATGGATCGAAACCGGAACTGAAAATTTCTTTCCGAGCAGTTCCAGCTCAATATCGAAAAAGTTAGTTAAGCCATGAAAAGAGTGAAAACCAGGCATGGATCTGCCCGAGTATCGTAAAAGAAAACAGGCCCGAGCCTGGCCAATGTAAACAACTATCGCGGCTTATCCAGAAGAAGGAGCTCGGTGAAATTTTCTTTCCTTAAACTCGAATCGAGCTTAATTTTATCTGGAGACTCGGAGTAAATTTTATTTCTTGAAAGTTCTGCCGGCCCTGAAATTTATTATTCTTAAAACAGGTATTATAGCACATTTTTCTATAACTTTTGGCCGAACCAGACTTTTCCCTTTTTTCTTTATTTTTTTTTTTCTGTTTTCTAATAAAGAGTGGAATATGCTTGGAAAGAATTTTTTGACAGACGTCTGTGAATAACAGTATTTCCAGATCTAATGCAGTACAAAAAGAGGAAGAGAAAGAAAAAAGCATGACACTGATAAACAATGATTCTTAAGCCTTTTTGCGGCACGTATACGTGTCGCTTGTCTCCAAGGGGTATAAAAAGACTTCCCAGCTACACAAGATTTTTTAGGTCTGATTTGGGATTACTAATTTTTGATTGCAGTGCTTTTTGAAATAATGAATATGAAATTTAAAATACAGTAGAGATTATCTGGACTTCGATTAAGCATATTGTCCAATTAACCAAATCGATCAAGGACCATACGTTTTTTTTTTTTTTTTTTTTTTTTTTTTGGGGGGGGGGGGGGGGCATCTTCTCCAAAATTTTTAAAGTCAAACTTTTTCAGGCAGGGTAAGGTAAATTTGACAAGAAGGCATGGAATTTAACTGTTAAATAACTAATTTCTAATCCTGAAATAATAAAATCACCAACAAAGACAGCAATGCATAAGACTGTTTTTTTTCTAGAACCTTAGAAGTTTCAGTTCTAACGCACGAGAGTCCCACGCAGACAAAAGAATAGCCTCTGTGAACCAGAAAACTATCAAGAATTTCTTTTCTTTATCACGATGATTTTTTAAAATGTATTTACTGTAACAGTGTATGTATATAATTTGTATGTGTATTTCTATGAACAACTTTGTACCAATTTTGCTGAAAATAAAATTTTAATTAAAAAAATACTTCTAAACACGCCATTTTCAATATACTAAAATGTGCATTACCACAACTGCCAGTCCGAAACCTGGAAAGAATGCGAAGGGAAGTTGCCTAAAAACATTGCCCGATGCGTTTATAAAGTTTCCCAATTATCCAGATTTTTCATTAACTGGATTATCCTCGATACCGACCGGTCCGGATAATCGGCGTTCTACTGTGTATATTACTGAATGGAAAAATACAAATGAAAAACTTATATAATTAAGACAAATTAAGTTATTAATATCAACAAAAGTACGAATTCTGCGTATAAAGCAGTTTTAAAATTAAAACACTCGGGTAAAAATATCAAATCAAACACAAACGCAAAGAAATAAGAAATCTTTTGGACTTACTCGTATGAAAGTCTTGAAACTTTTTATATACAGCAGAAAAATATTAAGGTTCGTACTTTCGTAAAAAGAAGGAACTCATAAAATATTTATAATTGGTAGAAATAATAATTTTAATGCAAAATTTGCAAAGTCGTAAACTCTATTTTTCATAGTCAAAATTTTTCTTTAAAAACTCATTGTAGCATTGTTCTTACGGTTTCTGATTAATGATAAAATTTTATATATATATAAAAAAAAAATGCAATAAACAAAAGAATTTAAAAAAAATTATTTCCATTTTTTAAAATAAAAATACTAAATCAGGAAAATAATTAACTCATCTGTGGTCAATGGACAATTGTCGATAATAGAGTACTGCATCTAGTTAACTCTGAAACATCCTTCCAATCTATCACAACAGGTGTTTTTCTTGTAATTCCCATAGCAACAATAAAAAATATAAATATTATTTTTACAACCAATCAGCAGGAACACGTTTGCTGATGCTAAACAACGTACTCATCAACCTCTTTATCATTCCATTACTCGAAAAGTTTGTTTTATATTAAGTTGCAGAACAAAATTTGAAAACTAGTCAAAACAGACAGACATGCATTTCCTTTTACTGAATCGCAGCTATTCTCTGCGATTTAAACATGATAAATTCAAATCTAAATAAGAATAAATGTAAAAAGAAACAGCATACTTGCTAAAAACGATATCCTTTTCTATTCCATCTGAACACGTTACTGTACTAAATATTAATTTCTTTTATTTGAATTCAATGTATTTGCATGGTGTGAAATTAATTAGTTGAACTACAGTTTTTGAAATGCGTAACTTTTATAACTTTATAAATATCACGTTTTACTTTTTTCAATATTTTAATCAAAGCAGATTTTTTTAGCTATAGCTGTAATAATAAAAACAATGGGAAAAACATCTTCAATTTCCATTTTGTTTTAGAATGTATATTAATCGAATGCAGAAAGCGTGATATTCCAAATTTTGATTCAAATCTGAAACAAAGAGCTTAAATACAATATTCCGAAGAGAAATATAAATGAAGTGAAAACTTGTTGGGAATCTTAAAGTGCATTATTTTAATAACAGCGAAAAGCGA